>OX335668.1:31240000-31560000 GCA_946894065.1 Acleris literana | reverse complement strand
GAACGTCGTCAGGCGGATTTCTTATTACCTGACTGTATTTTGATAATTAAACGAGACATTGTGAAACATCCAGAAAAGGCTTTTGGTTCTCCTTGCCCGACTACACTCGCCTACACCTAAGTTCGACCATCATGACGCTTCCTTTACCCAAAGATGAGGAGGAGCTTACATCAGAAGTGGTTACGAAGGGCTTCCTCTTAAGGAGAACCGAGAAAAGCTAGAAAGCGAAATTTGAAACAATCATGGATGCTCGGATCTCGCATTCAGAGTTGCTGGCGACACCTTTAGCCACACCCATTATATCGAGCGAAAGAGCAGAATAGCTTGTCATCGTCATACAATTTAACCACGATTATGCCAAAGTAGACACGGAAGATTCCAGACTTTTTTTTTGACAGACGACTTGTCATGCGTTTCTTGGGTCTCGTATGTCGCAAGAAGCCTGATAAGTTTTCTATTATTTGAAGACGCGTTAGTATGTGCAGACCTGGCCGAAGACCAATTGTTTTTACCAGTTTACACGAGCCTTCTACCTTGAGCGAATTTTTCCATCGTCAGTGATCATATAACAACGAATTGAACCTGAAGATTTGGTATGCTGATGAGATTCGTGACAAGCCGTACTTCAATATTGCACGTGATGTACCGGAAATACAATTTGGTCGAAGAGAGTTACATTAAGATCTTAGTTATGACGTATTTCAAGCAGTTTCTCACTAAAACGATGCAATCACGGCAGCGATGACAATCCTTGAACGATAAGAGTGCGAAGCAAACAGCAATGATCTCAGGAAGCTTTTAGTGTTGAAGCCACTACTCATACTATATAAGGATACTCAAGTGTCACACTCATTTTGTTGGACAACCCGTGACCATAACACTTTAGTTCGTGTAGCTCATTGTTTTAGTCAAAAGAAAACGAGCCGAGCACCCTATGACACTTGAAAATTGCTAAATAGATAACAGAATAGTGCTCTGAGTAACTACGGGTAACCCTGTCATGGCTACATACAGTATTACTTGCCTTAAGATAATAAATACACTGCTGGAAGTGACGCGAGCAGCCCGTCACCCCGCTGAAGACACTTTACAAGACTCAAGAGGATCTCACCAGAATTCGAGCATGACTTGCTACACCACGAACCAAAACAACTACAGGAAGAATGGGCCTGCAGCGTTAGCGCTGTTAGAAATGGTGATCGAAGCGCTGACAGTGGCGTTGAGAGAAATATCTACACACCTGCGAACTTGAAGGAGTGCACATTTCCGGGTGAGACCGTTCCATTGCCGTTCTTAGTGGGTCAGCTTGACCAGTAGAGGTAGACATATTTCTGGATACTGTGTATTGCGCTTTAGTCCCATTGAATGCAAAGTAAAAGGCGGCGTAGAACCTTTGTTGCAAATTCTAAGCTTATTTCTTATCCAAGGAATAATTAGAAAACCAGTCTGTTCTTAAATAATGTTTGTTCTTAAAATACAAATTTCAGTCTCCATTTGTAACTCCATCAACCCCAAATTTATAAATAAATCCGGACTTAATGGAGTTGTAAATAACAGACAGAAATTCGTTTGTTACAATCTTAAAGTTACAAAGAAATACTAAAGTAAAACACATTTATTTATTCATAATTACACTATCACCAGAGGAATGAATTGTGAATATCGTGATCGGTTAAGTTTAAATTATTTGTTGATTTAATTTTTAGCAGCATCCATTGACTTATAATTATGATGTCATTTCAACCAATCAATGTGACTTTATGACAGCCATATATTACATTTTTCCAGCCAGTATTTTAATGACTCAAAAAGGTTGTGGCTTTTGAGTCAATAATGAGGCGCGTTTTGATAGCGGTCAGACAAATTATCGAGCGTAACTAATGAAACCTACGTGGTCAATTTAATTAGGAGAGTTATGATTATGACTTGCAAAAAGAATTATTCAAGTAGACTTCTATAAATACGGTAATGAGAGTTTATGCGCTTTTTCCAGATGATTGCTAGATTTAGTTGATGTAGCTGTTACAGTAATTTTATGAGTCGGAGGCCGAGACGGCGGTTCATTATCGGGTGATGCCGATGTGTCAGCTGCTGATGACAGTGATACGCTAATGGTGCTCGCACTTTGAACGCCGGCTCTGTCGATCTCTCATCATTTATGCTATTGTTTGTGACTATGTAATTATATTTGTGTCATGGTAATGAGTGTAAGTACACCAATGAGAGGTGGTCTTTATGCGCCAATGAGTGGTGGAGTTGTAGTGTGTGGCTGGAGAGGAAGCCAATGATCGGTTGTCTGATCCAGGCAGCTGCACTATAATTGTTTAGATGGTTGGGAGCCAAGGAATGGCTGCCCAATTCGAGCTCAGCCGGTTGGGACCCAAGGAATGGTTGCCCAACCCGGGTTGTTGTTTTGGAGCCATTGAGTGCTTATCCAAACCGAGGACATTAAGTGGTTGTCCGATTCGGGATCAGCTGGTTGGTGGCCAGGGAGTGGTCGGCCAATGCGGGCTGCTGGTTTGGTTCCATTGAGAGTTTCGCCAAATCCAGAGTGACATTGAGTGATTGTCAGTGAGTGGTACGCCGGTTGACAGTGGCTGCCGAATCCGGGTACTGTGAGTGGTTCGTCGGGCGGTGGCCAATAAAGGGTTGTCCGGCCCGACAGGCGTGTTGTTGAGTGATTTGATAGGCGACGACCAAAGAGTGGTTGTTGGCCTGTCTGCCGTTTGCTTCGGATTGATCTTCTTTTTGGGGCTCATTGAACACAACTTATTGGTGACCTTTCACATAATGATGAAAAAGATGATAATTATGTCAGGAAAGGACGAGCGCAGAGAGGAGTTGCTATTATTTGTGTATGCTCACAGATCAAATCTTAGGCGTCACCTACAGGCATAGAGAGTTTGGAGAGAAGAGTTCGCGCATGGACGCGCGAAATGTCAGAACGGCCGTGAAGGCGCGTGTGGTTTGAGAGCGAGTAGACATACTATTTAGTTATGTTATGGTCCTGCTCACTCTGACGTAACTCGGGCACTGGGCCTCTACTTTCATAGTTCGAACGTTACGCTTGCTCCGTCACTTTCCCTCGACTTCAGTACGATGGGCGAGTGAAAGGAACGGAGTATCCACTAGCACTACTGTGGTGTTGGGAGTAGGATCCCGGACTTGCGTCGCCATGTTTGACACTCTTGTTCTAGACTTCGCTGGTAAAACTGGGTCGTGAAACATGGTACGCCGTGAGCGTGATAGTTATGATCTGACCTGGGCACCCTGTGCCCCTGGAACGTCGTCAGGCGGATTTCTTATTACCTGACTGTATTTTGATAATTAAACGAGACATTGTGAAATATCCAGAAAAGGCTTTTGGTTAAATAAATATATATATATATATATATATATATATATATTTAATTCCCACGCCAATGACCGCAACACCACAGCATTCAAAATAAAACTTTGATGCCAGTTGCGCGACATAAGGCAATGTTTTAGTTTCATATACATTTTTGACCAAAATGCACGTTCTTCCTCTGCTCTTATCGCGTCCGTAGGCAGAAGCTAGTTTATAGTTTTGTAGGACATTACCTTCGGAGCCCTCCCGGACGAACGTTTCGCTGAGGCAAATCACATCAGTCTCTTTACCATTATCGCTCAATTCCTGTAAAGCTATTTCTAAAAAGTCCAATTTTACGCACAGCCCTCCTATGTTTTGGTTAAGTATTGTTAAAGTATTTAAATTATTTAAAGTACAAGAGTTAAATGTCAAAGGCTCCTGATTAGGTATGACAATGCCACTGTCAGGGACGAAAAAAGTTAATAGAAACAATTTACGTCTTAATGATGAAATCAAAGAAGAAAGGGAAATCAGGCTGTGTAATAGAAGAGAAAGTAATTCTTTACGAAGAAATAGGGAATCGCCTATTGAACGTGACGTTCGCCTTATAGTTGATAGGGATAGACATAGATCTTAGCGAGCCAGGGGATCTTCTACTGAATGTGACGTTCGGCTTATAGGCGATAAGGATAGATATAGATCTCGGAGAGCCAGTGAATCTTCTACTGAACATGAACGTAAGTCCACAAGTACTTCTAATTTATGGCCAAACAAAGTGAATTCTGCATTCCTCTGCAAACCTCTATGGAAATGCACCTGTCTAAAAATTATTTCACCGTTTGGAAAGTATATTATTCCAGATGAACTTGGGTTATTTCTCTACTTATATTAACCGAAGCGAAGCGAGGGCGGGTCGCTAGTGTAGTATAAGACGTTATTACTTGCTAAATTTCATAGATCTAGGTCAACGGAAAATACCCTTTAAAATTTGATTCCCTTGAGAGTGTCGAAATAAACGTCTTTTTGCGGCAAAAACGGCCATATCTTTTTTTTACGTTAACTTAGAAGTTTGATTTTTTCACTACATTAAGGGACTGTAGACTTAAGTATATGTATGGCTTTAATTTCAACTCGATACCTCCACGCGTTCCCGATATAACTTGACAGACAGACAGACGGACAACAAAGAGATCCTATAAGGGTTCCGTTTTTTCCTTTTGAGGTACGTAACACTAAAAAACTGCTCTCATTTTCAAATTTATTCGACAGAATAGCCTTTCGTAAGGGTCATTTAAAGCATTTCATTATTAAAAGTGTTATTGACACTTAAAACAATTTATCAAATAAAAGTAACGTCTCTCGTAAGATTTTTGGCATGTCTTCGTGTTGAACTACGTATGTTATTTAATTGAATATTTATAGCTTTATATAATGCTAGACTTTACCATTTTGGTACGGAACCCTAAAAAGTAGTTAAGTAAAAGATAATACCTCCATATACGTCCATTAAAGACGTATAATAAAAACTGTAAAATCACTTCGTGCCATTAAATGGTTAAACAGCCGCTTCAAGGTTCACTCAAAGGTCGATTAAGAGCATTTATGCGACTCTTACCTATCTAATTTGTCCGGTTATTGTATTCAGATTGCTAGTTTTGCATTAATAGTGTCGCATATTGCTTTCTCTCAACAGAAGTTCCATAGAAATGGAATCTTTTGTCTCCCCTATGGTAAACTTGCAATAATTACAGCACTTAGGGCCGAGTTCACCAACCAATTGAACAGACGGTTAAGTCTTAATCAGCTGTTAATCAATACATTTGACATCCGTTAAACCGCTAACCGTCCGTTTAATTGTTGGTGAACTCGGCCCTTAGTAAGTACTTAAATACAAAGAAGCAGACCGTTGAAGGCTAGGTATTGGGGCTAAACCGAGTTATGATTTTTTACGGTACCTAAGAAGTAATTTCTTTTCCGAGCATAGCAATGTTGTTACTTAAATAAAAATAAATAATTATTTTTAACTAACATTACTCTGTTAAAATTTGAACGTGACTCAAATACAATTTTTTGTTTTATTAATATTACATTTGCAATCTGCTGGCTTTTTTAGGACCCACTAAATGACAGGCTCCTAGATTTTTAAACTTCTTAGATATTCAACTAAACGTTTTTAAATGTTATAAAACGCCTCAACGACATTTTTGATAAAAAAAAACTATAGGTAGTTACAAAAAAATCACTCGGATTAGATCTAATACCTTAAAGCCAGGTCGGAGGTCGGCGTCTGTGTATTTAAATGTCATTATTTATTAAAGAACCTAGGGATAAGTTCCGCAGCGCGCTAACGACAAGTCGTAGTGTAACATTCACTACGACTTGTCCTTAGTGCGCTGCGGATACAATACTGTATACATTTCCAAGGTGCCGCAAACACCTCCTCAAAAATGCTTAACAGCTCTTGGACTAGTGCGAAAACAGACAGATCAGTCACAGTGGCATCACCTACGTTACTTACGGGCGATCTACTTAGTTGATGTATAGTGCGACCTAAAAGAGTAGAAATTAAATGAGGGCGCCACTTTCTACGTAACTGTCACATTTTTGACGTAAAATGCGTAAACATGGCAACAATTTTGTATGGATTTTTTTTAGTTGCAGCTGTCACCACTGGCTCGACTTTTTGGCCAGGCTATATCTTCTTTATACTTTCACTGACTAAGTACTTGACTAGCCATAGCAAGCTCAAATACGGCTACAATAGCTTATCTGTTGTAAGTACTAAACGGCTCATAAAAGAACTAGCTAACACAACGACAGGCATTCCGCAAAAAAGATATCCTTCAAAGAGATGATCGCGTGACAACAGAAAGCCATCAGACGAGCCCGGGATATTCGACTCACCAAATTCAAGTAATGTTAAAATGCAGAAAGAGGTCATTGCTCCGTCCCGAGTTAGACGCAAACGCAGCACAACCATACCTGGGGCACGTTTTATAAAACTACAAGGTACAATTTTACAGGTCTAAATTGGCAACACTGCTCAAATAGCTGGTCGTCATTGGTCGAGGTTGTGTCAAATGGAAACTTGTAACGTGTAAATTGTAATTTGTAGCTTTATAAAACAGGCCCCTGGCCGCCGTCGCATAAAAGAAATACTTAAGTTATATTAGAGCTCGTTCCTCTCGAGTGCCATTAGTAGCGGCTCAAAGCTCCGGAGTCATTCCACGCTCCTACTATTTGTCGGAGGCAAAAAAAGTGCTTTGCTCAATAATTACGGGCCCGGCTCTCGAGAGCGCTCATAATTCGTCATTTTCTGGTCGGCCGCGTCGTTTTTGAACGCATCCATAATTTGACGTTTCCCGTCTTAGAACATTTTGTCCCGTGAGCGGTCACGACTCGAGCCACAGAATAAGAACATATAGCATAGAAACCGGACTAAAAGACGTACTTTTCGTCAGCTATCTTTCTCTACATTTTAGATTACGTATTACATGAGAGAAAAGGAAACAAAAAATAGGCTGTTTTTTCTTCTTTAACTGTCATTGTCACAAGGTTTTACACAGGGACTTCTTTGTCCTTCCTATAGGAAGGCTTTGTCTTTCCTTGTCTATAGGTCCAAATACTATAGGTGCTTATAATTATGTCCAAATCACGCCTTACTTGTGACGATGTACCAAATAATGAAAGAACAGCTATAGATTCATCTCTTTCCAACTCACTATGAAAACCATAAGTAAAAAGAAGTGAACCATAATGTATTTTCTGCTTATTTAGTGGTTACGTATCAGAACGCCTAAAAGTAATTTGCCTAATTTCAAAATACCTAAGGTCGAAATACCTAATTTTTAAAATGCCTAGCGAACATATCGCCTAAGTAAATAATACCTACTGGACGAAATACCTAATGGATGATTTACCTAAAATCGATTTCCCTAATGACAAAATACCTAAGGATGAAATAACTAATTTTAAAATACATAACGGTCATTTCGTCTAAGTGTATAATACCTAATGGACGAAATACCTAACCGATAGTTTAGTTTAGGTTAGGTTAGAGTTGCGTCAAGGCGCTAAGCGCCGTAACTACGCGGAATAGGAGTTCCGCACAGCGGAGCTCCTCCGACTTGTTCGTACGCTTCTTTTTAAGTTACAATTATTATTTTTTGCGTTGATTTCCTCCTTTTTTGTAGTCGCTTAATAAAGAAGTATACGAACAAGTCGACGGAGCTCCGCTGCGCGAAGCTCCTATTCCGCATAGTTATGACGCTTCGCGCCTTGACGCAACTCTAACCTCATCATCATCATCATCATCAGCCTATATTAGTACACTGCTGGACATAGGCTGGACATAGACTCCTAACCTAACCTAACCTATAAAGGCGAGGGTGACCTAATTAAGCAAGTTGATTTGGAACTGATCCTATTTATTCGGTGAGGTTTAACGCTTGTGAATCCACTCATCTATTAGGTATTTTATCCATTAGGTATTTCATCCATTAGGTATTTATTCCATTAGGTATTTCATCCATTAGGTATTTCATCCATTAGGTGTTTAGTCTATTAGGGGATTTAAATTTAGGCATTGAAAACTTAGGTCATTCAATACATAGGCGTAATGATGTTAGGCGTTTTAAAAATTAGCTATTTCGACCTTAGGTATTTAGAAATTAGGCAAATTTATTTATAGGCGTTCTGATCGGTAACCCATCTAGTACGGTTTCTATGCCTTTAGTATTTCTTCTTATAGATGAATTGCCGAGATCGTGGAATTGCATATTTAGTGGTAATATGTGTTTACAGGCATTCTATATTTAAACATGGTCTAATAAAACAAGGTCTTCTCTTCCGAAAAGGGACACTTTCTACGTCATCACAAAGTTGCCACTTGATTAACCACTACCCTAAAATAAGGAATAAAAATGATTTTAGGTTAGTGTACGATTTTATTTCTAAAATATATATATCACGAATAATATAAGTCACGAGCATAATTTACATATTTACTTTCGTTTAATGTTTTATTTTAATATTGTATATACATTTATGCATGAAAATTTATGCATTATGCACTTTTTTTAAACATAAAGGTTGCATTACAATGTGGAATTACAACAAGATACTACAGGTATCACCGGATTCAACAGATCAAACTGGCCGGTTACAAATTTGTCAACTTGATGTTTCCCGTCATACTATTCGAACCTATGGGAATATCATATTCCGCTCTCGCTCGGTATCATGACGCTAATGACGCGCCAATGATTTTCAAACTATCGCGGTAAAAGTAGTCGTTGACTTTTTTTTGTAAATTCAAAATGGTTAAATGCTCAATTAAAAGCTGTAAGAGCAGAAAGGGTAGGACACAGTCGGTTTCTATACTTTTCCACCAAAATAATCGCTTGCCGAGGAGTGGTTGCGATATTGCGGGCCTAAAACCACGGTTAAATATGGTGAGTAGTATTTTATGTCCTATTCTAATAAATGAGAGGAAGCGCTTAATAAAAAAGCGCTTATCAGTTCTCATAATCCATAGAATAATATAATATTTAGAATTTATTTTTTATTTTGTTATGAGTATAATCGTATATTTACCATTAAATGTTCAACATTTAAGTGCCGGTGGTCAAAGCACATTGCTCTTAGAACTTTATATACCCGTACCTACGTCAAAATGCAGCAACACGTCTAAGGTAAATGTACACTATACCGGCATAGTACATTATGCCGGGACATTTTGAATTTTGTCGCAGAATAAGAAAACAGTCAGTAAAATTAGGATTATATACCTACAATACCAAATCAACTTCAGATTATGTACAACCAAAATACAATTTTTGAATACAAATAATATAGTAATTAAAGCCGTGTTGCGCTTCCGAACGCGTCCGTCACAACCACAATGCATTTCCGTACGGTGTGTTGTCGGTGAGCGTAAGGTGTGAGGGCAATTTTCATAAGGATCCCATGTGATACCGGTGAGTTTATTTAATTAAAATTTGTGAAATTATTGATAAGTAGTTATCAACGGAAGATTTTATAGCTATTTCGAGTTGTTACCAAGCATATTTTTAAAGAAATCGTCAGTTTTATGAGTCCCGGCATTATGTTCACCGATCTGAGCCGGTGAACCTAATTGCGTGCGTATCACGCAGTAAGGGAAAATCGATCCGAAATGTTTTAATCTTTTATTTATAGCTTGGGTTAAATTATCTAGTAAATTTGAAGTAAATAAATTAAGTTATGACCGAAGATTATTGGGACGTAATTACGGTATATGTTTTTTTTTCATTTTAACTCTTACAATCAAGTCTGAAGTGAATACTTTTTGTGTCATACTTATGAATCGATGGAGTAGATCATCAAACTTAAATAATTTATATTTTACAAAATAAAAATAAAATACCTATTTATTTCGATTGTATAAATATACTTGTTATATTTACTTCTAATCTATATTTTTTTTTAAATAAAATATTTAATTAAAACCATTTTTTTGACTGCCGTAATAAGGTACACGTCATTTTTCATTCATGTCTTTTATTCCGGGATACCCGGAGTAAGGGGAGAAGAAAAAAAAAACTGTAATTTAAACAACATTGGAAAATAATAAAAATAAGTGGGGGGAGGGATCCATTGGATTTTAGTGTGTCTGTTGCAGGCATGTATGTTGAGAATAATTTATAATTCATAATTTATTGTTAATATTCATTATATCTCATCCTTAATTCTAAAATAATAGTTCATTCCGTCGTCCATTCCGTTAAATACAATTAAGCAAAAATTTTACAAAATAAATAAATTAACTAACGATACGAGAAATCGAATATTTGAGTCAAATAAAATATGGCTGATACTAATTTTGAATAATATAGCGGTTTAATGGTGAAATAATTATTCAAAATGAAATACTTATATCAGTAAATATTTATTCTAAGGTCTGTTCATCCTTACTTGTCTTATATAGTAAACAACTTTCTAACCTCAAAGTGAACCTTTTTTGGCTTAAACAGTTCTTTTATCGTAAATAAAATAAACCGAGTTAACATTTTGGACATCACTTGGCCAATGTATTGTCTGTGATTGCTTTGTTTTGTTTAAAATAGCTGTTTTAGCAAAAAAAAGGTTCATGTTGAGGTTAGAAAGTTGTTTACTATTTAAGACAAGTAAGGATGAACAGACCTTAAGTATGAATTTAATTTCAAGCTTTTTGATTTTTCAGAAAAAAATGGTTCCCATTAAGTATACGCCTGAAACCTTTCAAAAGGCGTTGAAAGAAATAAACGACGACAGTATATCTGTATTGTATAGTTATGAGCATCATTTTGTTTTTGGTCAAGAAGTTTCCTTTTCTTTTCAAATTATATCTTATTGTGTTAATTTTAATTTTAATTTTACCATTCATAATTACGTGTATCCATTTAAGTAAGTATAAGCATTCTTAAAGGCACTCATATTTTTTAACTTTTAATAAAATCGTGTTCTTCGTATATATCACGGAATTAAGTACAACGCTTCCCGGAATTAAGTCAGGAGCCAAATTTTATCACGGAATTAGGGACAAACTAGAGGTTCCGCAAAATAACGATTATTTCTACAAACTAGAGGCTACGACGCAAAATAAGGTTCTAAATCCATCTTATAACAACAGTCTACAGAATAAAACAATTTCCAGTCCTATAACCGTCCAACTTTTTCTAAGAATCATCCCTAAAGTAGAAAATGCCTTAATATGACGTAATATGGTACATTTACCTTATACGTTTTTTTTTATAGAGAACAGTAAATGGTCAAAACGTAAAACCTATATACAATGATAGTCTTAAGTTAATATATACTAACTTATATTTTAAAATTACCCCGATTTTAAAGTTTGGAAATCTTCGGTTGACGGATATGACGTAGTACGTGTCCACTCACGTGACCAAGGTTTCTCGGAAGAGAATGCCAGGCGAAGTATATTATTGTACCATGTATTTAAATTTCGTCAACTTCTCATACCATCAGCATAAAAAGAGTATAGTTAAAAATTAAATAAGTAAGAACAAAAATAATGTCAACGTCAAATTCTAAATACTTTTTACAATGCACTAAAATATACGTCTTATTTAATTTTATTCTCGCAATTTTCAGAATTATTTTGACTGGGCACGTAGGTACGACTGTAAGTTACACAGTTTGCAAAAATTATGACAGAAAGTAGCAGTCATTTTGGTCCGATTGAGAGTCAAAGTAAACAAATAACTTTAACTGTCATAAAGACTTTGAACTCAAAATAATGAAAAATTTAAATTCGTTGAAAAAGCAACAGGTGTTTCTCTCTCGAATATTCATAAAATTATGAGTGAGAGTAAGAGTGAAAGATTCAAAGAAACGAAAAAATTCCCCTCTCCGAGTAAGAAAAAGTTACGTACCTACTTGTCCGTCGGCAGTAGATGATTTAGATCAAGAAGTCATCAGGAGAACTATATTTATATAATTTTCATCTGTCTGTCCCATACCTAAGCAGTTTCCAACCTTAAAGATGAATATTTAAATAAATGATACCGACTAAAAGCAAAATAAGGACATACTTATTTCACTTGTTTAGGGTAATCTCATTAAATTAAGAAAAAAACTTAGGAAATGGTGTTGTATGGCATTATTAAAGCTGATAAAATTCTCTACAACTTTATCAGCTTTAATAATGAAAATTTTTTCACCTATTTTCAATCGTTGTCTAGATATGAGCTCCAAAAAGCTGTCGATTTTCAAAAATGCATTTTTGACTCACCTATTTTTTCTTACATTTCTCTCCAACTTGCATATATACAGGGCGTCCCACGGCTATGCCACATGGAAGGAAAGTACCTTAAATATCGTAGATGTAACATTTTACTGAAAGAAGACATTATTTGAATTTAAAAAACAATTTAAACTGCATTCATAGATATTTAAATAATTACATGGTTGAACCGGGAATCGAACCCGTTACACGATAAAAATAATTACCATGTAGCTTTATCATACCGATCGAAAGGCTTCATCATAAGGATTATTTTTTGCGAAATAACATAGTGTCAGAAATAAAAGGAATGTAATATTTAAGGTACTTTCCTTCCATGTGGCATAGCCGTGGGACGCCCTGTATAGTCTGTAGAAAACAGCCCCATACATAGCTTGCACGAGTAAGGCAGCTGTCAGAGAGTAGTGGCGCCGAGTTGTGAAGCTTTCCACCAGCGCCTGAGGCCCTACTTTGAAATTCGAAGTTCGAAGTTACGATAGCTTCATCCCTTTCTCTCGATTTAGTCTCGAATGACGAGTGACAGGGATGGAGCTAACGTAACTTCGAACTTCGAATTTCAAAGTAGGGCCTCTGATATGGTGACCACGCCCACTCTGTCAAGAGTGAAAACGACGAAGAAGAAGACTTAGCTTGTAGAGAATTTAATTCTCTTTAAGAATATATATACATATATTAATATATCATCTACCGTTGAAAAGAAATACCAAACACAAAATCGGTTCAGTAGATCCAGAGATTACCCCCTGCAACGTCACAAACTTTACCTCTTTATAATATTAGTGCCTGTTGTTTGAACTAACTAATTGTTAAAAATCGTGACTAATGGTTAAATCTCTAGGAAATATGTCAAATTTTCGATTCCTTTTTCGAATTTTAACAATTAGTTGGTTTAACTACTGGTCAAACAACGGGCCCTTAGTATGAGTATATAATGTTAAAATAACTAAGTAATCCAGATGGGATCCGTCAGATTTTGATCTGTAATTCCATTTCCGAGTATAAGCATGTAATATCAGCCCAATGGGCCTGTGCCACAGTGCCATTATAATTCAAGTCGTAAGTAGGGAGCGTCAAACAAGTCGTCCTACGATGTCGCTGCGACACCGTTCTATGATGGATCACGGTTGCATTGGGCTGATAGTAGGTAGTGTGAAGGTTCACTACTAGTAGTGTGCCGGCTGCATCTAAGTTGTACTGGCTGGTTGTTACGTCACTGATATTCGAAGTGTTAATTCAAATAGGACTAGAATTGTCTTGTTTTAAGGGGCGACTTCAGTTGCTTATGATGTGTATCGGGATAGTAAAGGCCCATGAAAAAGTAAATGTTTATATTATGGAAATAACGGAAGAAATACATATAAAAAGAAGGAACCAGTGCAGTTTTATTTAAAACATAGTTAGGGCAAATAAAAGTCGAGCAAGTTAGGAAACATTGAGGAAGAAGCCGCTACTGCAGGCCACCACAGTAGCGTCAAACAAGTCGTCCTACGATGTCGCTGCGACACCGTTCTATGATGGGTCACGGTTCCATTGGGCTGATAGTAGGGAGCGTCAAACAAGTCGTTCTACGATGTCGCTGCGACACCGTTTTATGATGGTTCACGGTTCCATTGGGCTGATAGTGGGGAGCGTCAAACAAGTTGTACTACGATGTCGCTGCGACACCGTTCTATGATTGGTCACGGTTCCATTGGGCTGATATTAGGGAGCGTCAAACAAGTTGTACTACGATGTCGCTGCGACACCGTTCTATGATGGGTCACGGTTCCATTGGGCTGATAGTAGGGAGCGTCAAACAAGTCGTTCTACGATGTCGTTGCGACACCGTTCTATGATGGGTCACGGTGCCATTGGGCTGATAGTAGGGAGCGTCAAACAAGTCGTTCTACGATGTCGCTGCGACACCGTTTTATGATGGGTCACGGTTCCATTGGGCTGATAGTGGGGAGCGTCAAACAAGTCGTCCTACGATGTCGCTGCGACACCGTTCTATGATGGGTCACGGTGCCATTGGGCTGATAGTGGGGAGCGTCAAACAAGTCGTCCTACGATGTCGCTGCGACACCGTTCTATGATGGGTCACGGTGCCATTGGGCTGATAGTGGGGAGCGTCAAACAAGTCGTCCTACGATGTCGCTGCGACACCGTTCTATGATGGGTCACGGTTCCATTGGGCTGATAGTAGGGAGCGTCAAACAAGTCGTCCTACGATGTCGCTGCGACACCGTTCTATGATGGGTCACGGTTCCATTGGGCTGATAGAAGGGAGCGTCAAACAAGTCGTCCTACGATGTCGCTGCGACACCGTTCTATGATGGGTCACGTTTCCATTGGGCTGATAGTAGGGAGCGTCAAACAAGTCGTCCTATGATGTCGCTGCGACACCGTTCTATGATGGGTCACGGTTCCATTGGGCTGATAGTAGGAAGCGTCAAACAAGTCGTCCTACGATGTCGCTGCGACACCGTTCTATGATGGGTCACGGTTCCATTGGGCTGATAGTAGGGAGCGTCAAACAAGTCGTCCTACGATGTCACTGCGACACCGTTCTATGATGGGTCACGGTTCCATTGGGCTGATAGTAGGTAGCGTCAAACAAGTCGTCCTGCGATGTCGCTGCGACACCGTTCTATGATGGGTCACGGTTCCATTGGGCTGATAGTAGGTAGCGTCAAACAAGTCGTCCTGCGATGTCGCTGCGACACCGTTCTATGATGGGTCACGGTTCCATTGGGCTGATAGTAGGTAGCGTCAAACAAGTCGTCCTACGATGTCGCTGCGACACCGTTCTATGATGGGTCACGGTTCCATTGGGCTGATAGTAGGTAGCGTCAAACAAGTTGTCCTACGATGTCGCTGCGACACCGTTCTATGATGGGTCACGGTTCCGTTGGGCTGATAGTAGGTAGCGTCAAACAAGTCGTCCTACGATGTCGCTGCGACACCGTTATATGATGGGTCACGGTTCCATTGGGCTGATAGTAGGTAGCGTCAGCCTATTTTAGTAATAGGCTGGCAACACCGGCCGGCCCAGACGTCAAAATCGGCCACCGGTTTTGTTAAATGTATTTTAATTAGTTTTAATGATTAAACTGTTAATATTTGGGACTAAACCCGAAGATAAACACGTAAATGTTATCACGTCTATAAGTGCTGTGAAGAAAGTATTATTACGGGTGCAAAATTTGACAAGTAACATGGTCAACGACTTCGTGATTTGAAAATGTTTTAAAAAGTACACCGTTTGCTGTGCTGATTGATCATCCACGAAACCAGGGGAGTATTGATATTCCATAATCTTGTTATTACTTTTACTTCTGCGTTAAAGTTCAACGAAAATACTGTCCATATAGCTAAGAAACTTGATAAAATTAAGTGACACTGACAGGGAGAAAAAAATTTAGTTGAGTCATGTTTTAGTAGTAGATAATGTGGCTTATTTAAAGCTTTAACTAAAGTTTACATATATTACAGTGATATTAGTATTACAGTAGTAAAAGTATTGTTATAATTATTAAATAATTATACATATCCTTAACAGATTATTGTGTGATATTGACACAGTGAGATTTTAGAATAAAATTAATTTTTAATTATAATTAGGCAATTAGGTGTATCTATTTTGTGCCCTGGTACTGTTCTTTCTCATCATGTTTTCAGCTACCAACAAGCCTACTACCCGTCGGGATGTCCTTGTTGACAAACTCCGGAACACACAGTTAGAGCTGAAGACAGTCAAAGAGCTCAATGCACGGCTCCTGCAGGAGCGTGACGAGAGTGAAGAAGAGGTTCTACGTGTTTTGAACCATAACAAAACCCTCAAAAGTTCTCTCGCCAAGCTGGACTTGGATTTTGATTACATGCGGGAACAACGGGATCGCCTCCAGGCCAACGTGGACCAGTTCCAGCAGTGCCGGGAGACCCATGAGGAGGCGCTACGGCGGATCCGGGACCTGGAACAGCTACTGGAGGAGCGACCAGTTAAAGAAGACACTACTTGTGCCAGATGTGTTGCGGAGGAGTCGGCTTACAATGTAAGCTTGTTTGCGGAGCTCAATACTTCTGACTGTGAAGTTAACAAACACTTAGAAACGGTAGACCTTACTAATTCTTTAGATCTTATTGATCAGAAACCTTCTAACATTACTGTGAGGGGATCGAAGAAAATTAAAAAGTATTTAAGATTAAGTAAATTTATAAAAAAATCAAAAGTTTTACTACGATGTAATAAAAGTTTTATTCATATTAACACCTATTAGATATATCAATGTAGCCTTGCATAATGACCTATTAAATTGCCAACACGAACTAGAGTGTATTATGCATGATTTTGATGCCAACGCTAAACAACTTAAGGTATTGGAATTCGCTCTGCAAGATGTAACTAACAAGTATACATTGTCTTGCAAACAAAAGGAGGAGTACATAGGCTTCATGAATAACATCATCGATCTAGGAAATACCAACATGGACAAACTAGACTCGCTGGTTGGTAAGTCGTGCGATGGCTACGGCGGCTCTCCCTGGCGCAGCCGGAGGCAGAGCCTGCCGGCCTCGCCGTCTCCGGCACCCGCGCCGCGCCGCGCCCGCCCCGCGCCCCCCGCACCCTCCGGCCCCGCTCACCGCGCCCCGCGCGCCCCGCCCGGCCCCCCGTGCAGCGCCGGGCGCGGGGCCGCCGCGAGCTCCGACGGCAGCGGCTACAGCGCAGCAAGGGGACACTCCGAGCTGCGCGCCCGCGCCGCCCGGACCGCGCGCGCCATGCGTGACACCTCCTAGGCGAGTTTCCGCCTCGCCCAGTACTATGCCGACCCCGGTGTGCAGGACCGTTATGTACACTGATGAAGTAGGTATCGGTTTGGGGTCTAAAATGGTTAAGAACCTCGATCATAACATCATAAACAACTGTCTACCAGGAATGTCTATGGACCACCTGATCTCGCGCATCTCAGCGGATACGTTTGATCGCGATACAACTTTAGTAGTGTTACTAGCGAACAGTTTGGCTTTTAGTAAACATGACTTACTTAAATTGTCTGAGACCCTCACAGAGATTAGCGAAGGTGATGTAGGTAAAATAATTATTTGTGCTTGTCTGTTTTCCCATAAATTGACAGATAAATGTAATAAAAATGTTGACTACCTTAACTCAATATTATATAAAATGGCATTACATAATTCTAAAATCTCATATTTTGATACAAATAAATTTGTAAACAAATTCGATTTGACGCGTAACTATTGTTATTTACCAAGCCGGTACTTAGATGAGTGTGCTAAATTGTTAGCATATAATATTTTAGACCCCGTTATGACTAGCATAGCGAGTGATAAGTGTAGGACGGAGCCTGCGCTGAGTTTTATTAGCGCCGGCTCTGCGCCTGAGCTGCCGGTTGATTTAAACTGACAGCTTCGACAACGGCCGCGGCTGCCGTCGTCCGCGGCGACAGTCGCGGCGGCCCCGTGCCTGCTCACAGGCCGACGAGCATTACAAATAAATTGGGTGGTAATGTAATAAATATTATTCATCAGAATATACAGGGATTTTCTAGTAAGGAACTTGAAATTGGTTTATTTATAGATAGTACTAATATACACGTTTTATGTGTAACTGAGCATTGGCTTAAAGGTTATGAGTGCATGTTTAATTTTAATAATCATAAAATACTCGTAGTTAGCTTGTTTGCTAGGCAATCTTGCAGTCGGGGGGGATCCTTAATAATTGTCAAAAATAACATTAAATGTAAGGAGCGTAAAGATATAAAATAAATAAATAAATATCAAGGGACGATCTCACACAAATTGACCTAGTCCCAAACTAAGCTCTAGGCTTGTACTATGGGGACTAGACAACGATATAAATACTTATATAGAGAAATATATACTTAAATACATAGAAAACATCCATGACTCGGGAACAAATACTCGTGCTCATCAAACAAATATCTGCCCTTACCGGGATTTGAACCCAGGACCGCTAGCTTCGTAGGCAGGGTCACTACCAACTAGGCTAGCACGTCGTCAATATTGTTATGAAGTCCATTCAACGTCACATTGAAATTGCGTGTATTGAAATGGAGCAATTTATTATTGTTTGCGTATACAGACCCCCTTCAGCGGATTACAAACTATTTGACAGCGTTTTAGAGAATGTCCTTAGTTGTGTTTTTAATAGTAAAAAGTGTATAATTGTGTGTGGAGATTTTAATGTTAATTTACTAGACAAATGTCTATTAACTTACTGAGCGTTTTTAGATCCTTTAATTTAGTAAATCTTTTCTATGAGCCTACCAGAATCACAGCAACCAGTGCAACGTGTATTGATAATATATTTAGTAATTTTGACCCTATTCAGAAATCTATAATTAATATGTTAAGTTCGGACCACTGCGGTCAACAAGCTTCTTTTAAGGGAAACCCTGATAATGCTCCCCAAGATTTTATATACAGGCCAATTTCTAAAAATCGATTGGAATTGTTTAATGCTAAGGTCACCAAACAATTAAATTATATGACGTGTACTCGGGATGATCCAGATAGCTTGTATTCTTCATTATTTCATTGTATTGTCAAGGAATTTGATGCCTGCTTCAGTTTGAGAAAGATAAAAGGTCAGCAAGGTACGAAGTTTAGTGATTGGGCTACACCAGAAATTCACGCAAAAAGGTATAAATTATATATATGCTACAAGGGCTATCGATCATAGGCCAGAGTTTCTAGATTACGTCAAAAACTACTCTAAAGAATTCAAACAGATTTGTGCCGCCGCCAAGTCAGAATATTTTTCTAACAAAACAGCCTGCAAGTTGAAGGTACTGTAGTGAACTCGGACCTAGATGTAGCTAAAGAGTTTGAGCGGTTCTTTACAAATATACCTTTAGATACCACTAAATCATTACAATCATCTTCTGATAAAGCTGAAATATTATTAAAATCAAATGTAAAGGAATGCACAGATGTTTTTAAATTTTATCATGTCTCTCCAAAAATTGTTATCAAAACTTTTAGGTCACTTAATCTAAAAAAGACTGAAGATCTCTGGGGCCTCTCCGTCACAGTACTACAGTCCATCTTAGAGTTAACTGCACCATATCTAGCTGCTTTATTTAACAAGTGTGTCGATATTGGAGTGTTTCCTGATCTGATGAAACACAGTCGGATTATACCCTTGTTTAAGTCAGGAGCAAGAACCCCACAAATTTTAGACCAATTTCGATACTGCCAGCGCTGAGTAAAGTTTTTGAAAAAATAATTCTTAACCAAATATCCTCCCATTTTAGTAAGAATAAGTTGCTTCATAGTAGTCAATTTGGGTTTACCAAGGGACGGTCAACTACAGATGCCGGTTCAACCTTAATTAAATATGTCTTTGACGCCTGGGAAGAATCACTAGATGTGATTGGAGTTTTCTGTGATTTATCCAAGGCGTTTGACTGCGTTGATCACGTTACGTTAGTGCGAAAGCTAAGCTACTACGGTATCAAACACGGTGCCCTTGATCTTATTATTTCTTACCTTGATCACCGAACTCAGCGGGTGGACATAAACAGAACGCAATCCCCTGGGTCAGCTGTTGCTATGGGAGTGCCTCAAGGCTCAATTCTGGGCCCATTCTTGTTTTTAATTTATATCAACGATCTCCCTTATGTTGTGCGCGACAAACATGAAATAGTTCTGTTTGCCGATGACATTTCTCTTTTTTTTAAAGTAGATAGAAAACAGGCAAATTTCAATGACATTAATGATACGTTGTCAACAACTCTTGACTGGTTTACAGCCAACAACTTACTTTTAAATGCCAAGAAAACTAAGTGTATGAAATTTTCTCTATCAAATGTGAAATGAGTGAATGGGACTAGTATTAGACTGAAGAATGAGACAATGGGATTCGAAGATAAAACAGTATTTCTAGGTATTACTTTGGACTCAAAACTGCAATGGAATGCGCATATATCCAGCCTTGCGGGTAAACTTAGTTCTGCAGCGTATGCAGTAAAGCGCATCCGCTAACTTACAGACGTCGAGACAGCGAGACTGGTGTATTATAGTTATTTTCATAGTGTTATGAGTTATGGGATTTTGTTGTGGGGCCTGAAAGCGGCTGACATTCAGGCCATCTTTGTATTACAGAAGCGGGCTATACGTTTTATTTATCAGCTGGGTTCACGGGTCTCAATCAGAGATAAATTTAAAGAAATTAATATTCTTACTGTCGCGTCGCAGTATATCTTTGAAAATTTCATGTAGAGTCACCAGCAATAATATATCCAACATTGGGCGCAAAAATATCTGACACGTCTTTATTACTAGAGTTATAAGAGCGTGTCAGATATTTTTGCGGCCGAAACAAGTCGTCCTACGATGTCGCTGCGACACCGTTCTATGATGGGTCATGGTTCCATTGGGCTGACAGTAGGGAGCGTCAAACAAGTTGCTCTACGATTTCGCTGCGACACTGTTCTATGATGGGTCACGGTTCCATTGAGCTGATAGTAGGGAGCGTCAAACAAGTCGTCCTACGATGTCGCTGCGACACCGTTCTATGATGGGTCACGGTTCCATTGGGCTGATAGTAGGTAGCGTCAAACAAGTTGTCCTACGATGTCGCTGCGACACCGTTCTATGATGGGTCACGGTTCCATTGGGCTGATAGTAGGGAACGTCAAACAAGTCGTCCTACGATGTCGCTGCGACACCGTTCTATGATGGGTCACGGTTCCATTGGGATGACAGTAGGGAGCGTCAAACAAGTCGTCCTACGATGTCGCTGCGACACCGTTCTATAATGGGTCACGGTTCCATTGGGCTGATAGTAGGTAGCGTCAAACAAGTCGTCCTGCGATGTGGCTGCGACACCGTGTTATGATGGGTCACGGTTCCATTGGGCTGATAGTAAGTAGCGTCAAACAAGTCGTCCTACGATGTCACTGCGACACCGTTCTATGATGGGTCACGGTCCCATTGGGCTGATAGTAGTTAGCGTCAAACAAGTCGTCCTACGATGTCGCTGCGACACCGTTCTATGATGGGTCACGGTTCCATTGGGCTGATAGTAGGTAGCGTCAAACAAGTCGTCCTACGGTGTCGCTGCGACACCGTTCTATGATGGGTCACGGTTCCATTGGGCTGATAGTAGGGAGCGTCAAACAAGTCGTCCTACGATGTCGCTACGACACCGTTCTATGATGGGTCACGGTTCCATTGGGCTGATAGTAGGTAGCGTCAAACAAGTCGTCCTACGATGTCGCTGCGACACCGTTCTATGATGGGTCACGGTTCCATTGGGCTGATAGTAGGGAGCGTCAAACAAGTCGTCCTACGATGTCGCTGCGACACCGTTCTATGATGGGTCACGGTTCCATTGGGCTGATAGTAGGGAGCGTCAAACAAGTCGTCCTACGATGTCGCTGCGACACCGTTCTATGATGGGTCACGGTTCCATTGGGCTGATAGTAGGCTAAGAGCGTGACTGGTAAAATTCTAAATTTGAAGTTTCTAATTACACATGATGAATGCTTTATTTTTAACCAGCTTGTGTCCGCGACTTCCTCCGCGTAGAATTAATTGCCGGGATTCCAGGTAGCCTATGTGTTATCCAGTGGATGTGTGTGTCCATCCGTTTTAGCGAAGAAGTAACAAACTCACGCTCGCATAACCTTTCGCATTTATAATACAGTGCCCGTCTGCAGCGCACTTGACTGGTTTTAATTAGTAATGTATTTGTCGCGTGTGTTTTTACGATGCAACAAAAAGAAAAATGGCTTGCATTGCAGTTTTTTTAATCATATCCCAAACAAAGCAATAAGGACAAAGTTCTTCGATCAATGAGCGCGAGCGGGATCTTGCGCTCCTATATATACCTACTGTACTGACCCCATCTCGAGTCAAACCTTCAAGCAAGAATTAAATTGTCTTGGGTATTTGACTGGTTAGAAAACGGCGAGAGAGAGTGTGGGGGGTTGCTAGGAAACGATGGTGGTTGACGGGGAGTGATCGACGGGCTTGAAAAAAATGTTTTTCTTAAGATTTTTATTTGCTTTTTCTTTAAAGTAATAGTGTTGTATCTACAAAATTTCCCTTTTAAAATTAATAATGTGCCGAGTGTTTAATGGAAAATAACTTAAGGAAAGCTGATCTATGGGATTATTGCAAGGAGACGTTAGAAGGTTCTCGTAAGTTCATGTAGACAAAGTCTACTTAAAAAGGTAAATATTGTATTCCTACCGTTGTTGGAAACACTTATCTATAAGAAATCATGTCAACGAATAATTTGGTTTATGGTTTGAGAACAAGAAAATCGAACTAGTGATTTCTCATAGGTATTTTAATCTTTCGTATATGTCTTATTACTTAGAATAGGGAAGCTTGGGAATGAGTGTTCTAGTTGAGGATCTGAAAGACGAATGGAAGGGTGATGGTCGTTGTTTAGAAGGGGTTCCGTATGGTGTTTAGTTTATTGTGAATGTTTGTTGTGTTTCAGGGTATAGTAACAGAGTAGGGAAAACTTTCGTAGTACAGGGAAACCTTAGTTGCATATTTAACTTTTCATTTTAATACATTTCACGCGGGAGCATGATCCTGTGAGCTCCGTCGCTTACTACGAGGGCTTCTAAGCGGTTTGGAGTCGCTGTCGTGAGAGTTCGGTTTGCGGCTGCGCGGCCTTGACATCTCGTCGGGACCCGAAGCTAAGTGTTGTCTTTTAGTGGTTACTCGATGGGTGCATCGTTGCACTTAGGGTAGTAATACAGTTGGTTACGAATGACATTTGATGTCGTCATTTTCAAAATATTTTGAATTATGGAAGATGTCATTGCAATTTTGACAACAAGGTTATTAGATCATTCATAGCAAAGCTGTCCTTGTTAGAACATGTTTATTTGAATATTTTTCTTTGATTTTGATTTTTTTTATTTACGAATATTTTCAAAATGTTTTGAGTTTCGAAATTTTATTTTTTTGGAAGGAACAATTTATTTAAAAAACAGAACAATTTTAAAAAATAAATTCTTAGAAGCAAATCATATTGAATTTAAAAGTCGTTCATTCATTGCAGATTGAAGAAGTAACAAACTAAGACACAAAACTTTTGCATTTATAATATTAGTAGGATTAGTAGGATACTCGTATTAGTAGGGTTAGTGGATTTAGCTTCTGAACGCGTCTTCGTCCGCTTAGATTTTAAATTATAGTTATTCCCTCGGGAACTTTAAATTTTACAGGATGAAAGTAGCCTATGTGTTAATCCAGGGTAGAAGCTATCTCCATTCCAAATTTCATCCAAATCCGTCCAGCCGTTGCAGCGTGAAGAAGTAGGTAACAAACACACACACACACACACACAAACTTTCGCTTTTATAATATTAGTAGGATAAGATGATCGAATTATGAGCATAATCTCTTCGCAACTTCAATTTCAATCGCTCAATACCTATCCGAATGAACCTTTGGTTTGGGTTTCGGCTTAATTTCGGCAAAAATCCAAGTTTGGGTAACCCCAAGTTTCAGTTACGGTGTCAAAACCGCCAGAACTGTAGCCCTATCGGCGCCGGCGGCGCTCGGCGACGCGAGCCACGAACACCCTGCGTGCGCGCTAGGGCGGCATGCGGCACTAGCTCACTGTCGAGTGATGACTTGCTTGCTATTGATTTCGTTGGTTTGATTGCTGTGCAATTTTATTTAAAAACAGATACGTTTTATTCTGCTATTTATTGAATAAATTTTGTTTATAAACAGTACGTAGACAGCGGAGACTGCCGTGTTATTACATTCTTGAATAAGTTAGGTGATTTAATTATTACAAAAGTCAACATTAGATGCAGTGTTTTTAAATTTAATTTAACAGAAACATAGTTACTTGAATTATCATGCATAAAATAAACAATAATACCTACATATTACTTTTATTCATTAGAAAAAGGTATACGTACAAAAAATAACAATATTGTTGGAATTCACATAAATAAATCCGTCCCACTCATACTAGTAGTTAGCTAGACGTTCTCTTTCACACATGGATAATAATTTATAGTCTCAAGTGTTCTTTGTTTTTATAAGGGTTTCTTTTAAAGCAATATGTTTGCTTACAGTTAGTTCCCCGGGTCACCCCGTATCGATCGTACAGTTACGTTGAATACACGACTCTCCTAGTAAATAATATCATAATATATTTTTTCACTTATAAACATATCTCTTTTTTATCACCCTAACCAATAGGTTATGGGCCCAGAAAATAAAATAATATAGTCAATTAAAATTTGAGTTAATTTAATATGATAAAGAACAATTTAAAAGACTTGGTGCATTAGTGCTTATTCTAAGTGAACTTTTATTGTTAATGAAAATGGACAATCTAACATCTAAAAGAAACCCTTATAAAAACAAGGAACACTTAAGACTGTAAATTATTATCCATGTGTGAAAGAGAACGTCTAGCTAACTACTAGTATGAGTGGGACGGATTTATTTATGTGAATTCCAACACGCCCCCTCAAAAGTAAATCCTCTTTCTTTAAATTACATTATAAAAATAATAATTAAAAATAGTAATGTATTAACAATATCAAAAAAAATAGGTATTAGAGTAATCTTAATAGAAAATTTACCTATAATGTAAGCGAAAATAAAAAACCGACTTTAAAGTGCATAAATTCGTTTTTCGTTTCGGTCGCAAAAACTATTTTTAGTCGGACACTGAAGCTAGTCAACCTTATTCTATAGAAAACAGTTATTTTTGACGCGTTTCAAGATGGGCACCTTATAGATGGCTAGGCTGTTTATTAATATAGCCAGAGGTCCATAGACACTTGCAACTTTAACACTGCAATCCGAAGGCTACAAACGCCCTAGGTGCCCTAGGGTTGAACGGAATGCCTCTATGCTAGTCATTTCACCGGTTGTCTAATGTCCACACCGGATAGAGCAATGCGATGATGTTTATAACATGGTGGTAGCGAGCCGGAAGGACACTACGAAATTGTTATCGGAAGATGACCAAGAAGCAGGAAAAGGTAAAGAAAAAAATCTGTTCCTATTCGCAGTTAGGTACTTTGCATTATTTGATGGAATTCAAAAAATACCTACCTCCTATCCATTTACTAATTGTTGTAAAATAACAAGTTTTTGGTACTTACCTTGAACAAATCGGTCGTATTTGGTAGTGAACCAAGGAAACGAAGGTTCACTGACCCCAATCCGGAGCTCTGTCCAATCTACTTATACTGTCTGGGGCTATACCTACTCCACATTGTCTAAGGAAAATATTGCAAGTAAACGTGTTTTTTTTTCTATATTACAGCTTTATGGTGCTTTTCCAGTGGCCGATTGGTTATTGAATTTAAAAATAAGTAGGTAGGTAACAAATTAAAACTTTCAATTTCATGTAGGTAATATGTCACTGAAATTTAAGTACGTAACGAGTATCATGTGAAATCAAGAGTATGGTGAAAATGGAGCACTTAGGTGATGATAGCGTGGTCGTTGAACGGTGATTCCATCGGCGCGGGCGCCCGCACGACGCATGCGGGCGCCCGCGCCGGCGTCGGTGCACGCGGCGCGTTGCGCGTGCACGCCCCCTCTATTCACGCTTATCATCAATAAACAAAACATTTGGCAAGCGGGTTCATTTTTAGCTCGTGTGAAAAACATAGCTTCGTTTAAAAATAGTTTCAATTAAGCTTTCAGTTTGACGATGCTGCGCTTTAATTAACCGACTTCAAAAAAGGAGGAGGTTATAACGTATACGTTCCACTGTATCTATATTTTTTTTTATGTATGTTCACCGATTACTCCGTCAATTGTAGACCGATTTCAAAAATTTTTTTTTGGTTTGATAGAATATACTTTCGAGGTAGTCCCATTGTCACCAAATCTGAATCTGATGAGAGGATCCGTGAGGAATTGAGGGAACTCCTCAAATATTGCAGGCAAACATATAGCGATTTTAGTATTTTTAGTAACAAGTTCAGCATTTGCATTCAGAAAGTATCATTTGGTGAAGTGGAACTGATGATGAAGACCACAGATGGCCACCGGAACTCCTTAACGGTACCGATTTCAAGGGTGGCGATAAGATATCTCGATTAAGATAGTTGAGCGACTACAACGAAGAATATTTACTTGTTAACCGACTTCAAAAAAGGAGGTTATTGAAATATGACTATGACTTTCCCGCGGCGTTGCTTGCGGCGCGCTTGAAATAACTTAAAGTTTCATTTCAACTAAGAAGTGGGACAACGTAACAGCGTATTATGATCACTAAAAAGTATAAAATAAAATAAATGTTTTAAAAAACAAAAAACCGCCTTCAGAAATGCAAAAAATAACTTCTTTAAAATTGTATGCACCTAATAGGTTAGTCCAACTGAAGTCGGCGACCACAACATTTTCAACAAAAAAAGCCGACATCAGTTGGACTAACCTATTAGGTGCCTACAATTTTAAAGTTATTGTTGCATTTTTGAAGGCGGTTTTTTGTTTTTTAAAACATTTATTGAAGCAACATATTTTGTCTAAAACTATACATATTTAGGACATGCGATATATCATTTTCAGATAAATCAAGGACGAGGAATTTATTTTTCGAAAAAAAAATTGCATTTCCTAACAAAAAAAATGAATAAAGTAGAAAAGACTAAAATACATAATTTGTGAGTAGGTACAAGTGAATGCTTCATAATTTGTTATTTTTTTATAATTACCTATTGTGCTTAAAAATAATAACAGAACTCTAAAAACAAAAATGTGGTCGTAAAGCTACACTTATTTAGTTTTTAAAAATATATAGTTTATCATATATATCTGTTAACACATGGGAGAGAAAAAATAATACTTACTAAGCGTGGGTCAGGGTGATCTCAATGCATGATCATCCGTAAAAGTAGGGTTTAGCTACTGTTTTAACACATGAAAGGTAACGCGATGCAAATTCATTGTATATATTACAAGATCCACTGCACAGACAGAGGTCTAAACATTTAAGCTGCCTTTTTTGCAGCCTTTTTTGCACCAGCCACGGCACTGTTTTTTGCATTTGCCCTTGACAATTTCTAGACATGCTTCTGCAGCAACAGGCAAGTCCGTCCATGTAGGCTCCCAGTTGCTTTTGCCCTTCGTCAAACCCCAAGTAGACAGATAGAGCAGATTTTGAGCTGGTGCTAATACTGCTAACAGGCCCCAAACATGCACCCATTCATATATGCCTCTTAAAAAATGCTGATATAAAGCAGCTTTAGTCGGTGCCCTACTGCACTATCTGCAAAGAAAAGCACTTTCCGTGGAAAAATCGGCCTAAGACCAAATTGTGCATCGTTACTTGTCAAGTGCTTGTCCATTTACCGGTTAAACAACCGGTTCAGTACCTTAGCGATTACAGAGGCGAGTGGGATTGGTCTGTAGTTGGACAAGTCTTAGCAGTCTCTGATCTTATCCTTAATAACTGACTGACTTACTAAGAGACTTAGGCTTAGTTACTGTAATAATAATGATATGCAATATTCTGGCTTAAGCTTTGAGATCCTATTATATCTGTTTAAAAGGGCAGAAAATCTGACCTATTTTATAATGTTTAGACGTATTTTTCGATGGAAGCTATTGCCTTCTCAAATCCTCAATGCAGCCCTCGATCGCTGACTCGAAACCTATAGTTAGGTCAGGAAAGGCTTCCCAAGCTTCAAAAGCACTTCTCTTACCTATACCATTGGACCAAGTTTAGGTAAAGTTGGAATGTGAAATGATACACTATCCAGTATCTATCCAGTACCCTTACCATGAGTTACAATTACCGTACTGGCTAGCGAGTCGAATGTTCTGTCCCTCGCACTCTATAAGAATACTGCGAGGTCTGTGAGGGAGAGAGATTTAGATTTAGAATTGTACTGAATGGAGTGTTAGTAAAGTTTTATTTACTTACCTCTATTTGTTATCTTCACGAATTAAAAATAAGTAGAGATACACAATATTTCTATGTTAATATGTTTGGGATGAAATATTTCTTAGAAAATTATAAAACATACAATAATTACAACATTTGAACTGCCAAGGATGCGTACTTATATGTTCTGTTTACGTTTACGCGAATTAGTTCTATGCCCATCTTGGAAGTAAAACTAAACTATATATTTTTGAAAAATAGACTAGTCTTGAAGAATAGGCTTTTTACATACATATATTTTTATTTTTAACATTTATCACGTGAGTAAAAAAAAAGGTTGAAATGAAAAGAAGTTGGACATGACTTTTGTCTTTTGCCCATTTTTGAAGTGATAACTTCTTTACGGAGGGTAAACCATTTCGTTACGTAACGCATGCTGCTAGACAGCCTGCGCCTCTATTCTAGGCGGTATAAACGATATCGTAGTTTACCTGTTATGGTATTGTTATGACGTCAGCCGCCATTACTGTCAAGAAAAGAAGAGCTATCAAAACGTTGACAATTCGATAACAGATCAAATACGATATTGTTTTTACCGTCTTGAATAGAGCCGCTGTCTGGCTTCCCATTCTCTCACGCATACGGCAGCGGTATAGTACTAATTTTTAAACAATTTTAAAAATACAAAAAGACCCTGGTATCGGACGGGATTTGAACCGCGTCACGAAGGCGTCATAGACCTACCTCCCAGCCGCTAGGCTAATCGTAAGTTACAGGCATGGTCGAAAATGGTAAACGGTATTTGATCTTAACTGCTGACTTCACCCCGTATGGCGTTTCTAAGCATAAAATACAAATGCGAACCCGTAATCAAATTTTAAAAAAGTGGCCGCCATTTTGAATTTTTTTTGTTACTGGTTCGATTGTCTTGAAAATCGATATCTGAGGATCCGGGGGTACTACAAATGTGAACACGTAATAAAAAAATTAAAAAGTGGCCGCCATTTTGAACTTTTTTGTTACTGCTTCGATTGTCTTGAAAATCGATATCTGAGGATCCGTCGGGACAACAAATGCGAAACCGTAATCAGATTTAAAAAAAAGTGGCCGCCATTTTGAACTTTTTTGTTACAGGTTCGATTGAGTTGAAAATCGATATCTGAGGGCCCGTTCGGACTATAAATGCGAACCCGTAATCAGATTTAAAAAGTGGCCGCTATTTTGAACTTTTTGAAGTGATAACTTCTTATTATTATGGGAGGGCAAACCGCTTCATTATGTAACGCGTTCATCCGCTCTCACTCTAACCCAGAGATATAGATTAGTTATCAGTTATCACTTTTGTCGGGCGTCCCGAGACGCAAACGTTTTTATTTTGATTTTTTTGTTCCAGAAATAGACTTCCTATCCTTTGTTTTGACCGTCTGGAATAGAGCCGCAGTTAACAACGCCATCTAGGTTATTTCTTACGAACGTGACCTCACATGTTCACAGGATTATAGACATAGCTGGTTTGATAGTGCGATCCGTTGCATTGGAACCTTGCACTTTGTGACTATGCGCTGAAACTTGGCACAGTTGATTCTTAGCTGGTCTTGAGTAGATTCAGACCGGGAGCGTGTTAGTATTAGATTCGATAATTTCGCCAGGTAACTGAAAGGGCCGTTGGTTTAGTTTGTTGGCACCTCGCTATTACGCGAGGTCAGTCCGTGGGTCTGGAGATCGTTTCCTGCCTTCTAATTTTTTTTAAATTAAGTAATGTTTTTTCACATAATAAACGAATGTATTATCTCTCTATCTATCTCTCTATCTCTTTAAATAATTATCGTTTTACTTTTGTTACTTAAAATTAAAAATCTTTATTTCTTGTATAACATTTTAATTTAGTGAACTGTTTACATAGATTGTTTATAATATTACCTTTGTAACAATTAAACGACTACCTACTACCTAACATATTATTGAGGTATTACCTCGTTTCCGAAATCGGAAAGATGATTGAAGCGTCACCACAATAACATAGTAATTATATTATTAACAAATACCTATTTAGCAACCGGGGTACTTTAACAGTCAAACGCTTTATGTTTAGTACCGATTGCACCATACGATGTTAACCACTTAACAGACGTTTAGAGCGTTAACAGCTGTCAAAATGTATGAACTAACAGTCGATTAACATTGATTAAATTTAACATCGTTTGGTGAAATTGGTGCTTAACTATGTTATACAGTTTTGATCACTTATATATTATGGATAATAAGTGAAAGTTCGTGTATAAATGGTGTGATTTGTTTGACCTTAAATATTTAAAATAAGATAATTATTTACTGTTACAAAATAGTATACCTACACGTAAAAAAAGCGATTATAATGTTCACTTTTGTATTAATTATGTACCTACTTACGTTAACCCGATCTCCACTTGTCCACTCGTATTACTTATTTACTAAACTTTAATACCTAGTATAACCCCCATTCTGTTCGATTACAGCTTGCATTCGGGAACGCATTGAATCGATAAGATTCTGACACAGATTTGAACCTCGAATACTATCACAAATTTTTGAACAATGTTCTTCCAAGGCTTTCGGAGTTCGCTCATATTGGTGATCCCATCGTTGGACAATAATACCCCATAAATTTTCGATAGGATTTAAATCCGGTGACCTTGAAGGCCAGGGAATAACCCTAATATTATTGTGCTGACCAAACCACTCCCGCACACTACGTGAACGGTGTATGGGACAGTTATCTTGCACAAACATTATCACCGGCAACTCCTCCTCTGAATACACATTGCGAACGGTGGGCAACATGGTGTCCTCCAGCATTTCCACATAATTAACACTTTTCGCTCGACTGGGAAGTCTAACCAGTTCTCCTGGGTCAGCCGTACTCATCCATCCCCACATATTTACGGTTATACGACCAGATTCCATGTTGGGCACTACAAGATCATCATTATACCGTGTATTATTCCGACGCCACAAGCTTAGTCTTCCGTGTTGGCTGGATTTAAAAGTCTTTTCATCCGTAAATATGACATTGCTCCAGTCGAAATCTAGATACTCCAAAGCGAACTCTAACCTTGCTCTTTTATGGCTTTCTGTTAGCAAGGGTTTGACAGCGTGCGTACGATGAAGCAGACCCTCACTATGTAGAACACGATGAATAGTATCCAGACTAGTATTAAATAATCCAGCGTAGTGGGTTGTTCGTTTAAATCCATCTTCCTCATAATCCCTCACCATGGCTTGACGCTGGGGTGTGCTTATAAGTCGGGGTCTTCCCGTTCTTTGCCGGGGTAGCAAAGATCCCTCCTCTTCAAACCGCCGTACCCATAAAACAAGAGATTTCCTCTGTAAAATTACTACTTACGTTCACACCGGTTTCTCTAACAATTTCTGTCAAAATTCTGCCTTAACTATGCAAGGTAATTATTTGCGATTTTTTGACCAGATCGTTATTGCAACGAGAAGTCATTTTTTAAGGAAAATTCAACGTAAGTAAAATCTACTGTAGCATTACCGCTACAAATCGCGTTGGTTCGCGTTAGTTATCGCTAAATTATTCCGCCTTTTCCGTTTCTTAGCCTTTTTTGTATTATGGGCTTGTACATTGACCGGTTAGAAATAGACATATCTACTGCCAGTTTTGAATTTTGAATTCGTTTTTGTTAAATCCGAACCCTGTGATAATTTTGACATTCTATCTCGAACTCTTGCCTTGAATCTTTAAATAATTTTAACGAGTCTTTTTTATTCAATGGAATCATCTCTACATAGTAAATAAGCAAGAAAGGCTTATTCAAGTGCCGTGTCCGGTAGTTATCAACAAGTACCAGCGTTATTTTTGGTCTCGATCCGAATATAAACAGATCGATGGAATGCTGTTGTCCTCATTGTTTGTCTGGATAACGGCACCCCCGGTACCCCATACTTACCATCACCTCTCAACCCCACGGTAAACCTGGACGGGTGATCTAGAAATTCACCGCGTGACTCGCCAACGGGTTCGCTAGGCGACGACTCATCGACAGCTGTGGTACCGGCATATTTTACACGCCACGTCAGTTACGTTCTGGTTGCGGCAATCGCAGCTCAACGGCTGGGGCGACGCACGGCAGCGAGTCGGCGGCTACGGATTTAAACAGGATAGTCTTATTTATCGTAAACTTTTCACTTTTCTAAATTCTAAAAAAGGAGTCCGCGAACTCCACCCCAACCAATGTAGGTTACCTTTTTTTACTATTTCGGCCATTATTTAAACACGGCACAGTCCCCCTTTTTACCAAGTAACGCCCAAATTATAACCTGTATTTTATCTCACTCTGAACATGTTACAAGTTTTTATCAGTAGATTTTTATGAAGCGCTTCTTGAAATATTACTGATAGAATACAACGTAGTTCTGTTTTACCTCAATTATACTAGTAACGCCGACCGTGTCCCAAGGTGGATGTCCTCATTTATTATGTGCTGAACTATAATTTAGGTAGCTTTTTAATGAGTGACAAACTGCAAGCATTGTTATATTTTCATTCCGGTTTCGTAATAAGTTAAATTCAGTGTCAGCCTGTTGTTTTATAACAATGTAATGTAAATTGTCTTATTTTATTCTTTGCTTGAAGACTAATAATATAACCTTGTTAAAAATTCGTTCGGTTTTATTTTTCTTTCACAGGTCAAAATTGTCGTGGTGGTTTTATTGTAACCACCCCGTGTAGTGTTCCCTTCTTTCGTTAAGGAGCGCTACACTACATAAAAAAGGCAATCGATTAAGCAGCTAACGAACGAACCAGCGTAAGTTTTTGTAATAATCAGTCTGGTATTTATAAATCTTTAGAGCGGTTCCGCACTACGTCCGATCCGAATCCGATCCGAACCCGTGAAAATACGGATCTAAGTATAAAGAAATCGGATGACGGATGGCTTCACGGGTTCGGATCGGATCGGAACCGCTCTTAGTCTACCCACCTAGTAGTAATACTAAGCGTGTTTCTGTTTCATGCGGAAATAAGCAAATCATAATAAACTAGTAATTAATTTCGACAGCAAAGGTTCGATGGTCTAATGGCATATAAGGCGACCCGAGAGTCCCGGGTTCGATTCCACGCCGTGGTTAAGAAGTGTTTTTGATAATTTAACCTCTTAGTTTGGAATTGACTAACATTCTATAACTACTTAAATCTTCTATACTAAAATATTAAAACTATAAAATAAAGAAGAAAATATTTGGTTCTGAAGGCCCTGCCAAGATGCACTACGCTAACTAACGTTTCTATTCTATTCGTTTTTAAACCAATCGCGTCACTGGAAGATGACGTGATACGAAAAGTCACGTGGCCTACCAGTGACGCGATTGGTTTAAAAACGAATCGAATAGAAACGCTAGTTAGCGTAGTGCATCTTGGCAGGGCCCTCTGGTATAAGGCAAGTTTTTTTTTTCATATTTTTAGATCATTACTTACAACAACTGGCGTTGATCTAGTAAGATCTTATTGAACCACTACGAGCAGATAGATGACATCAGTTTGCACCTCAGAGCATTATCTTTATGAACTATTAATGCACTTATGCGGTCCCTACAATACACCTCGTCAAATGTAACATATGGACCATTCAAACTTCATCGTTCATTGGGCACTTAATTATTTTTAACGGTTAATTAACTGGAAAGGTTTTTATACTTGTATTGCGCGTTAGTTAGAAAAGCGACTTGTTAATTAGAATTAGGTATTTGCTTTTGAGCGACGCCCGAATTAGAAACACGACGCGTTTATTAAATAAATTTAGAAAAATATAATTTTCGTAAATTCATTTAAATCGGTTTTGCATATTATTTCAAGCAAGAAATTAGCTAAGTGAACAGCTATTATGTACCTACCAAAAACCTTTTTAATAGATATTTTCTAAACTCTTAGTCTAATTAACGCGTTACTAAGACGTGTGTATTAGGGATTATTGATTAAAATATTATAACTCTTTGTTAGTAAGTACACGTAATAAACTATAAGGTCTAGTAGCTGTTTAAAACTAAGGTCCTTAATCCATACTATAATTCACAAAGTCACACAGTTATTGGTTGATTTTTAAAAAACTTGAAAGTGTTAATTAGAATTTTTAAGGACCAAAATACGTGAATTAGATGCTCACTCACATTCGTACACCCGAACCGCACACACGAATGGCCTGTTGTTTGATCAGTAGTAAAACTAAATAATTGTTAAAAATCGCGACTAATGGTTCAATCTCAAATATGTCAAATTTTCGATTCCTTTTTCGAATTTTAGCAATTATTTAAGGTAAACGTCCGAATGCTCGACGCTGTACTAGTATACGGCATGGGCAATTGGGCATTCTATGTCAAAGTGACATGGCTTAAATTCGAATGAAGAATAATCCTCTTAGTTCGAATTTAACCCATATTGCTCTGACATACAGTGCCCATGCCATATTCTAGTACGGCGTCGAGCACTCGGACATTTTTTTTTTTTGTGGTAATCGCCTGAAGGGCCAAAGACAAAAGTCCTTGCTTTTGTTTGCTTTTCGCTTTAATTACTTTAAGAAAAAAGGGCAGAGGTGGAAATCCCTTCCGGAGACCTGGGAATGGAGGGCCCAGGTACTGCCGGGCTCGCACCGGCTAAAAACACCAATGCCCCTATTACCAACTAGAATTTAGACTCCCGCGGATACAACCCCAGCCAGTGCTGAAAGGACGGAGGAGAAAGTCCTTCCTCCGTTTACATATCCGCGGGGTTTTTTCCCAAAAAGGGGGGATAGGAAAGTGGGTTGGGATGGGGGGGAGACTTATATAGCTATGTGAGTCGCGGAGTGGGAATCCTGACGCATGCATGCTTACCGACTACGGGCTTCCTTTCTTTTGCCCGACAATGGAAGGGTTGGGTCGGAGATCTTTTTGGACCACTTGTGTGGCTGTGGATACCATCTTTATGGGTGGGGCTACCCTTTTTGAGGCTTTCTCTTTTGCCTGGAGATACTATTTTTTGCGCGTGTCTCCTAGCGCTGCCCTCTTTTTTGACCTCTTCCATTGCAACTTAGCCTATACATCTGTAAAAATTTAATGGGGGGGCAGGTGTCAATTTGACGAGGGACCAGTGAATCGCGCGCGGAGCCTTACCCCAGCATGTGCTGAAGGGCCAGGAGAGAAAATCATTCCCCCGTTTAGGAGGCCGCAGGATTCCCCATCCCCCGTCCTACCGACACCCGTTAGGTAGTCGGGAGGTGCGTGCGTCAGGAGGTTGCTTATATTATAGCTAACTCTAACCTTAAGTGTATGTTGAACACTGAAGGTTAAGCTAGCTCTGGGTTTAACATATAGAGGTCATTAGAACAAAGAAAGAGTTTTTTTTTTAACTGAGGGCATTCGCAGACAATGTGCCGGATGTCCTGATCAAGGGTCGGGTCGCAGATACACGAAGGTGAATCTTTGATCCTGAAACGATGGAGATAGGCGGCGAAGCCTCCGTGACCAGTAAACGCTTGAACCAAGAAGTTTGTGAGTTTGAGTTTCTTTAGTATGCTGTTCGCATCTCTCACAGTTGTAAAAAACTTCTTGGTTGTCGCACCTGTCCCGGATGCCCCGTACCGAACCTGCCACTGTTCGACCGTGTTTTGTCTTATCGACCTCTTGGCGTAGGACACCGGCACCATGTCATATTGGGGGGGCGGTCTTTTTCTTAAGGGCTGCTTGCTTTGCCAGTTCGTCTGCTCTCTCGTTTCCTGGCGTTCCAACGTGAGCTCGTAGCCAATAGAACCTGAGATCGGTCCCCGTTGCTCTTGTTTGGATTGTGGCGTTTTTGATCTCTTGGACCAAGGGGTGTGTCGTGTCCGGTGATTTGAGGAGCTCCAGTGAAGATCTTGAGTCACTGAGGATGCTGACGCTCTGCGCCTTGTGTTTCCCTGCGATCATCACTGCCCTGAGAAGAGCGTACAGTTCGGTTTGAAACACGGTGTTATAGGGCGCTAGCTTAAAGGTTGAGTGGCGGAGTTCTCTTCCATTCTCCCACCATGTGAGTGCTGCTCCCGTCTGGCCCTCAATTTGACTCCCATCGGTGTAAATTTGAGGGCCTTCGAGGTCGTATCTATCGACTACGTCTTGGTTGAATTCCTCCAAGCAGACGTAGCCGATGGACACAACCCTTGACGGGTGCGTTCTCTTCAGGGCGTCAGTTTTTTCCTCAATTTCTCTTCCTGGTGGAATGTGGTCCTCACTGTAGCCCTTTTTGACCTCGTAGAGGCTTGCCGCTTCGTGAATGCGCAAATCCAGTGGGAGGGTTCCCGACAGGATCAGCGCCGATGTCAGAGAGACCGTTCTGTACGCTTTGCAAATCTTCTGGGCGAAACCAAGATGTATTGAGTCTAGCTTGTTTCGCACCATCAACTTATTGGCAGACTTGTGCCAAGCACTTGCTGCGTACAGGACGATCGACTCGAACATTTACCTTAGTTGAGTTAACTACTGATCAAACAACAGGCCCTAACACGTCTCTCCCTCACAAGGGTTAAGGCACAACTGGTGGCTTATGGGAAATGCGTTACCGACATCTGTTTCTGTCTTCAATAGACGTGGATGGACAAGAATGAAAGCGACGTGTTAATTAGTACAAATTTACTATAGTTATTTTATGTCTTTGTGATATATTACTAAATACATTTGGTTATTTATTTATTATGCGGACATCTAATCTTCTATTATATAAAAATACTTACATTAATCTTTCCTTTTGTACCTATATCATCAGGGGAAATAAGTATGCAATCGATTTCGGAAATGGGTAATGAGGATATACATTTTTTTTGTATCGAATCTTTTCTTACCATGACTATACCTAGACATCAATACGAGTACCTTCTACGATCAAAAAATAAAAGATATGCCGAATTCACACGTCCTTCTACAACAAAAAATTTTTTTTTACCGGATTTTATTTTACCTCTTTGTTGGCGTGACTAATATGTATATTCATGCGAAATTACAGCTTTCTAGTAGGTACTAAGAGTCTCTGAGCTAGGTTGCGGACGGACTAGCGGTAAAAATTGCAGAAAAAAACGAATGTTTTTTTTTTAGTTTTAGAAATTTTCGTTATTTTCTGTTTATATCGGGTATTTTTAGGAAAAATAACAAATAAATATGACAATTGTTTCATAGTCAATCACTGTCACTCTCGCCACCTATTTCAATTGCTTCTGCCTCCATGTCGTCGATGTCGCCCTTTTTGTAGGTGCAAATAAGACCGAATATAGATTAAAATAAGAGCAGAAAATTTCATTGTATTTTTCCATAAAGATCCGAAAATAACGAGTTATTTGGAAAAAACGAGATTCTTTCCGGACTTTTTCAACGCTAGGACGGACGGACGGCCGGACGGACGGACATGGCGAAACTATAAGGGTTCCTAGTTTGACTACGGAACCCTAAAAAAGGGCCCTGCGGCATTGTCGCGAAGATGCTGGCAGCATTTCCTCGCTGGATAGTTAAACTTGAATATGCTGGAGCAGATGCTACAAGTAGACCCAGCCTTGGCCAGAGGTGTTAACCTCGTAAGGCCCAGAGTGCAATAGGATGTACATAATCAAGACAATTTAATTTGAACTGTGTTGACATAAGAATAAGCTTTATTTTCATATATTCATAAACTTTATTTACATCCAACTAACTACAAAATTCAACATTAATACAATTAAAAATTAAAACTAAACGTATTTAAATTTAAATTAAAATAATATTTATTAATTATTATTTATTACTCAAATATTAAAGATAAGTATAAATAATAATCACCACTATAAAAAGAACACCCTCTCTAGCAGGTCCGCTCGCGGCATCGTCCCCATGACACCGGCTGCATTACCTCTCTGGATAGCTGGCCCAATCCTTTGGGAGAGGTAAGAACCAGCTCTATAGGATCTCCGGAGGATTCTATGAGCCGGAAGGACAGGGCCTTAACAGAGCTTTTCATATCAGCTGACCAAGGTCCCATGGTTTCCACTGCAAACGAACGTAATTGAACTTTATTGCCTTGATGGTAGATTCAAAGTCCCACTTACAAAAATCTCCCAGTTTGTAGTATTGTGGGCCTTCCGAGGTAAGCCCCCACGTTTTCCTTTTTAACTTATAAATAACTAGGGACCCGCCCTTGCTTCGCTTCGGTTAATATAAGTTAAAATATTCCAAATTCATCGGGAATAATATACTTTTCAAATTATAGATAGGTGCATTATGCATAGCGGTTTTATTTTATGACGATTTTAGAAAGACGTCCAATTGTGCGAAATTGAGTTTTTGATGCCGTTCGATTTTAAACTCAATTTAAATTCATGACTGCCAGCTATCACAGAATCTCTCTGTATACAATGTTTGCAGCGGACTTTTCATTACACAATACAAACAAATTTTGCCTGGAAGTGACGCGCCAAATGGCTACATACCTCTATGGGAAAAACAATCAACGCTCAGGTCTAAAGCCCGCAACTTTGAATATTTGACCTTGTGACTTGTAAATTGTCATTGAAAACGATAATTTTACGGGACATTGCAGTCGTTTAAACTGGAAAGTATGGAATCCGGGGAATTAAAACGACTTTTCCAGTCGCACATCCGGTCAGTATGGTGCACTCTATTATGAACTTTTTTAAAGATGTTATTTGGGTGGATTAAGGTTCCGTAGTAAAATAATAGGACACCAAAACCAATTTATGTGGGGCGATCCAGAAGGTTGCAAGGAATTGAGAAATTCCGTTGGGAAGTGGACAGCCTCTTCCAGGTCGAGCACAGTGTGTACAGAGTAGTATGTTTGTGTCGGTGCATTGATCTTCGATATAATTAAACCATTTTCTATACCTACTTGACTATTAGTTGGTGATAAAATTATCCTATTATCTTGGGGCATCTATCCATTTCCTATTTTGGGCAACAACTCTGCAAAGAGCAGGTTTTCAGACGTGCAGACAACGAAACTCTCATATTTGTTTTGAGTCCTATTCTATGTTGCGCGTAATTTTGAATCTGCCATATATTCTAAAGTATTTATTTAAATAATATATTGTACGGGACAATATTAATCGACATTAAATGCCCAAGGTGACTAACGTATTTATCTGGATAAGAATAACGAATTGGAGAAAATAGTTTCGCAAATAGGTAACCTAATATTTTTTAATAAAATTTTAAATTTAATAATGGTTACTGTTAGTCAACCTTAGGAGATAGACTTATGCCATCGCGGACTTTTCTTTAGGTTTTTTAAAGAACTACAATTCTTCGGTACATTATTTTGATATATCTCTTAAGGTTTAGCCAGCGTTTGCAATGTAAGCCCAAAAAAATGTGTTTATTTACGACACCACATGAGAAACCTCTAAAATACCAGTTTTTCTCTACTATATTATGCAACGTGATACTTTGAGGCCTAAAATAACTAACATAAAGCCAACATTCCATTGCATTTTTGAGAAAAAAATTTTTTCACAACACTGCTCGGAAATATGGCCATAGATGGTCTTGTTTGGGGTCTCAAAACGTCACTTATAAGCACAGACCAAAAATGTTTTTGTCGGCGTGTTTGCTGATTGGTCGAGAACATTGTTGTCCAACTTGAAGAACCAATGAAAATCAATCAATCAATTTTTGTGTCATACAAAATGTTTGTGTTAAAATGAAAAATTGAAATCGACCAATCAGAACACACTATTTTGTGTCGTAAAATATTAGGCGTATTTTTGCTCAAAGATACACAGACTATAAACTATGTCACTGCTTTTTTTTTTATTGTAATTCAAACTTGGCCCCTAATCTCGAACCACTAGAGATGAAATTACATGGGAGATATGGCGAAACAAATACAATTTTATATGGAGTTGACATCTTCATCTCGCGTGTTCGTTTATTAATCTCGAGTGCCACGAGAATAGGGGTCCAGATTTTAAAAAAGTTATCTATGGTAAAATTGGCGGTGATAACACATTAACATGAATTAAAATTTGAGTTTTGAATATGAATTTTTATTTTATTTCCTCTTAGTCTGCTGTCTGCTGTCTAAGAAAACTAACCAACGCATTTAATGCTGTTTTTCTAACTGGAGATTTCAATGGACAGCTGGTATATTGATAGTGGTGCAAGTAAAAACATAACAGCAAGTAAAGAAAACCTTGTAAATTCGTCGCGTCATGAAACAAAAGAAATTATTATCGCAAACCAGACAAAAGTTCCAGTGCTGTGTTCTGGCGATTGTTATTGTTACAGTTGTAAACGGTGTGGAATATGACATCGCAGTGAAAGATGTATTATGTGTATCAGAATTAACCACCAATTTCCTTTCCGTCAGTCAGTTGATTAAGAATGGCAACAGAGTGTCTTTCAATGAAAACGTTTGCTCTATACAAAATCAACAGAATGAACTAGTAGGCCAGGCAGAATTAATTGATGGTGTGTAAAAGTTATGTACATTGCAAACAGAACAGATATTAGCGGCAACAGCTATAGCATCGAGTGAGACTTGGCACCGACGCATGGCACATATAAACAGTAATAACTTAAACAAAATAAAAAATGGAGCTGTGAAAGGAATTTCATACTCAGAAAAGGCAGAAATAGACGAATCATGCGCTATATGTTGTAAAGGCAAGCAAACTAGATTACCGTTTCAGCAAAGTTCATCCAGAACTGAGGATTTGCTAGAGCTGATACATGCAGATGTAGGAGGTCCGATGGAGAATTTATCAATTGGAGGATCTAAATACTATGTTTTATTTGTAGATGACTATAGCAAGATGGCATTTATGTATTTCATGAAAGCAAAGAGTGAAGTATTTAAATACTTTCAAGAGTTCCACTCCATGGTTGAAAAACAAAAATATGACAGAAAGATAAAAATTCTAAGGACAGATAACGGAGGTGAATTCTGTAGTCAAGAATTTGAGAAGTACTTGAAAAAGCAGGGATTTGTTCACCAAAGAACAAATGCTTATACACCGGAGCAGAATGGTCTTTGCGAGAGGATGAATAGGTCAGTAGTTGAAAAGGCCAGATGTTTGATCTTCGATACTGGTTTAGATAAGAAATTCTGGTCAGAGGCAGTTAGTACTTCTATATACTTAAGAAGTAGATCTGTCATTACGGGACTGAAGGAAAAGACACTATATGAAACGGACGGGCAAAAAGCCAGATTTAAGCCATTTGCGAATTTTCGGCAGCAAAGTTATGGTACATGTTCCGAAGGAGAAGCGTTTGAAATGGGATGAAAAGGCTAAACAGTTGATATTGGTTGGCTATGCTGAGAATGTAAAGGGTTACAGAGTGTATGATTATACCAATAACATTGTGACAACTAGCAGAGACATAGTTATCATGGAGTCTTCAAATGAGTCAATGACGAAAATGGTACAGATACCAGTTGAATGCAAGTCTTCAGCGGAGGAAAGTTTCTCAGAAGAAAGTAAAAGTACAGTCTTAGAAGAAGATAATGGCCGGGATGAGACATACATTCCAGATTCAGAAGGAAGTACTTCTAGTGACAGTTTCTTAGATACTACTTCAGATCCTGATGTGACTTTTGTTGAAAAAGAAATTCAACCAAAACACATAAGAAAAAATCCTGACTGGTATACTAATTTATGGATTGCAGAGTGTGAAGACAGCAGTGACAAAGAAGTCACGCTAGATGAAGCTTTGAATGGACCAGAGAGTGTCTTCTGGAGAGCTAGTATGAAGGAAGAATTGGAAGCCTTCAAAGAAAATGAAGCCTGGGAGCTAGTAGACCATCCTCAAGACAGTTCAGTCATTCAGTGTAAGTGGGTTTTCAAAAAGAAGTATGACAGTTCTAACAATGTGAGGTATCGTTCCAGATTAGTGGCGAAAGGGTTCTCGCAGAAAGCTGGAGTAGAATTTCATGAAACTTTCTCCCCTGTGCTCAGGTTGATATAAATAAGACAAAACCTTAGAAAGCAAGGCTTTAATCTACATTAAACTTTGCATAATAGTAATAAGAGAATGACAACGAACACAGATAAGTTATGACAATAGGTACATATCATTCACCCCCTCTTATCTGGTAACTACAGCTCGTAGTCCTGCAGGTACTGCGGCGGGCGGCGCTCCCGCGCAGATCTGCGCGGCGCTTCCCCAGCTGGCTCCGCTGAGAGCTCCTGTAGGTCATCAGATGGCATTGACTCGGCATCGTACATTTCGAGTTCATCGTCATCAGATGTAGGATGTTCAGTTACGGGGAGTGGTGCCAATTGTCTATTGGATTGGTTGTTTCCCGTCCTTCTTGTGTTCTGACAATAGAATAATTAGGATTGCTCTGCAGAAGTTCTACTTCCACGACGTAGGGATCAGTTTTATTTCGCACATTTCTTTTTATTAAAATCGGGCCTGGTACTAGCCATGTTGGTAAGGACTTTCCATTTGAAGACCGTCGTGGATGTAGGAATAACCTTTCATGTGGCGTAGCGTTGATAGATGTGCAAAGGAGAGAACGTATCCCATGTAAAGACATTGGTAGAACTTGCTCCCAATTTTCAGTAGGCAGGCCCCTTGAACGCAAGCATAATTGAATGGTTTGCCATAAGGTTCCGTTGATTCGTTCTACCTGACCATTACCCTGCGGATTATACGGTGTCGTACGGCTGCACGCTATGCCAAGAGATGACATAAATTGACGCAATTGTTCGGACGTAAAAGAGGTACCTCTATCGGTGTGTATATATAGTTCTTAGTTCACACTTGTACTAATTACATTTGAAAAGTTATTGTAATTAGCATGTTTGTGCACAAATAATAAGTTCGAAACTTTACTGGCAAAAAAAAAACATTTAGTACGATTGTGCGCTAAGGTATCGATATAGCGGTGTGCCATAAGTATAAAATAAATCCTTTAAGCAATTAATTACAGTAGTTGATGTCATATCCTTACAGGCGTAAGCGAACGGAAATCTACTGTACTCATCAATTATTGTCAAAATATACTTATTGACACTATTCGATGGTAAAATCTATATTTAATCTTTCAAAAGGTGCAGTTGCTTTTATTAGTTGACCTCTAGTTTTCATAAAACGAGGTTTTATCTCGGCGCAAACTGGGCACGATGCAGTCATTGTTTTAATATCATTGATAGAATAAGGTAAGTTCTTCATTCTAACCCAGTGAGCCACTCTGACAATACCCTGGTGACATAGAGTTTCATGCAGCTCCTTTAATTTGTTATGATTAAGATACGAGCAAACTCTTGAAAGTGCATCAGCCACAATGTTTTCTTTTCGTGGGCGGTAAATAATGTCATATTTGTAACATGATTATTCGAGTCGCCATCGTTCAATTTTTTCGTTCTTGATTTTGTTGTTATGTTTTTGATTGAACAGAAATCCAACTGATTGTTGATCAGTTACAAGCAAGAAATGTCTACCGATAAAATAATGCCTCCATTTGCGTAGACTTTCAACAATCGCGCAAGCTTCCTTTTCTACCGATGATTGTTTTCGCTCAGATTCTGAAAGAGTACGTGAAAAAAAAGCGACAGGGCGGCCCACTTGAGAAAGGGTAGCAGCTACTGCGAACTCCGACGCGTCAGTCTCGACGGTAAATGTTTCGATGGGATCAATAGCTACAAGACATGCTTTAGCAATGTCTGTTTTTAGTTCCTTGAAACAAGTTTCTGCAGTTTCGTTCAAGGGAAACGTTGAAATCCCAATTAAAGGTTGTAATTTTTCGGAAAACCGTTTAATCCACTTGGCATAGTGAGCAAACATACCCAGAGCTCGCTTGAGTTCGCTCACGTTAGTCGGTGGCGGTAGGTCTAGTAAAGGTTTTAGCCTGTCATGATCCGGAACGATTGAATTGTTTTTTATGGTATAACCCAGGAGATTTATAGAATTTGTTCCAAAAGTACATTTTTGTTCGTTTAAAGTCAATCTGTATTTTTTGACAGATGACATGAACTTTTTCAAATTATTGTCATGGCTTTCTTTGTCTTTGCCACATACAGTGACGTCATCTAAATAGGCGTAAGTGCCTTCTAGTTTCTCTGTCTTGATTACAAAGTCGAGAGTTCTTTGAAAAGCTGCTACGCCATTTGTAACGCCAAAAGGAATTCGTGTAAATTGAAATAGGTTGCCACCAGCTTCAAAGGCAGTATAAGGTTTTTCTCTTTCTAAAATGGGAACTTGATGGTAGGCGCTTTTGAGATCGATCTGGCTGAAGTAATTAAATCGAGCCACTTTGGAGACAATATTTTCAATATTAGGTAGTGGATAGGCATCTAGCAATGTATATTTATTGATTGTTTGTGAATAGTCTATTATGAGACGTTTACGGTGTGCTCCGCCTCCTGCAAACAGCGCTTGCGCGCGCCATGGAGACACACTCGGCTCGATCACTCCGTCCTCTAAAAGCTTTGAAATTTCTTGATCAATAAAATCTCTATCCTTATCAGAATAAAGCCTCGACTTAATAGCCACCGGTTTAATTTCCGGCGATAGGTTTGTAAAAACGGATGCTGGTGGAACAGAAGCTTCCATGACGTTACAGATCTGCAGAGGTTCTTTATCTCCACCAAAACGTAATTCTAAAGATGAGTGATCTTTAAGAATATCGTGGCCGACTATGATGTCTGCACATAAGTTGTTTACAATTAGGAGAGGCCTTTGTTTATAAGTATGTTGATTCAGCTTAATTGTTGCATAGCACATCGCTTCTGCAAAAGACACGTGATTGAGGGAGGCTAGTGTTATTGTTTGCTTGCATGGTTTTTGTTTTATATTCATAACTTGGACTAAATCCCTATTGATGAAGCTAACCGAGCTACCGGTATCTATTAGGGCTTCAGCGCGTATTTCGTTTATAGTCACAGGAATAGTTGCCTTATATAGACTCGATGGTGAAGCAGCAGAAATTGTGGTCACATTTATTTCGTTATCGGGCTTATGAGACGGTTCTGCAACGTCGGCTGTGACGGCGTTAACTGATGGCGGCTTACTACTTCTACAAACGTTTGCAAAATGCCCTTTTCTGGTACACAATTGACAAATAGCATGGAATGCGGGACATTTTACTCTCTGATGTATATTTCCTCCACAAAAGAAACAGCTCTTTCGCTGTTGTGGAGTAGTCGCAGCTAGATTAGGCTTAACACTTGACTCCCCAATTTCTGGAAGCGCGTTAAGCACTGGTTCAGAATTGCTCGCAATAATTTTAGAATTTTATTCAGCCGCTTCGAGTGATATAGCTTGATTAAGCGCTTGTTCTAAGGTGAGACTTGGGTTCTCTAAGAGACGCTCTCTTATTTTCTGAGATATAATTCCCGCTATGAACGCTCCTCTTACGCTTTGATTCTCATGTTCTTGGGCTGAGACCTGCTCAAATTTGCACTCGTGGACAAGAAGATTTAGAGCACGAGCGTAATCGGAAATTGATTCTTCCGACCGTTGTTTCCGAGTCGTGAGTAGTTGACGAGCTAAAATTATATTTTTCGGTTTTACGTAAACCTTTTCAAGCTGCGACATTGCTTGACAATAAGTAGCACATTCACGAACAAACGAGTAAACCGTCGGTGAGAGATGATTGATAAGAATCTTCAGTCGCATCGAATCGGTAGTAGATGGATCTTCTTCTAGAAATTTTTTGAATGTAGCGCACCAGTGCAGCCATTTTACATCCGCGGCCGTTGTCTTCGGCTCAACGTCGAATCGCTCAGGCCGTAAGTAGCGCGATAAGGGGATGTTGTGGCTTGACACAGCACTGCGATTTATTTTCTTTGTCCATAATGTAGATTAAATTAGGAGGGGGTGAATGATATTTGATGAGTTTAGTTTTGCTGCTAGAGCAAATAATAATCTTAGTGTGGAATACCTGTGATATGTACCTATTGTCATAACTTATCTGTGTTCGATGTCATTCTCTTACTATGCAAAGTTTAATGTAGATTAAATTGACATAAATAAGACAAAACCTTAGAAAGCAAGGCTTTAATCTACATTAAAATTTGCATAGTAAGAGAATGACAACGAACACAGATAAGTTATGACAATAGGTACATATCACAGGTATTCCACACTAAGATTATTATTTGCACTAGCAGCAAAACTAAACTTAGATGTAAGTCATCTTGATGTAACCACTGCATTTTTGAACGGTTTTTTAAATGAAACTGTGTATATGAAAAAACCTGTATTTTTTGAGTGCAATAATGGTGATGATAAGGTGTTAAAATTGAAACGAGCCATTTATGGTCTGAAGCAGTCTTCCAGAGCTTGGTACGAAAGAGTCAATGATTATTTAGTTCATTTGGGCTATAAAAAGTCAGAGTATGAACCTTGTTTATTTACAAAATTTAAAGATAATGTTAAAATTATAATAGCATTATTTGTAGACGATTTTTTCGTGTTCTCTAATTGTGCCAAAGCTACTGAACAGTTAGTTCAGAAATTAAGCTGTTAGTTTAAAATCAATAACCTAGGTCAAGTAAGAAAGTGTTTGGGTTTAAGAGTAAAAAACAAAAAACTGCCTTCAAAAACGCAAAAAAATAACTTCTTTAAAATTGTAGGCACCTAATAGGTTAGTCCAACTGATGTCGGCTTTTTGTTGAAAATATTGTGGTCGCCGACTTCAGTTGGACTAACCTATTAGGTGCCTACAATTTTAAAGAAGTTATTTTTTTGCGTTTTTGAAGGCGGCTTTTTGTTTTTTAAAACATTTATTTTATTTTATACTTTTTATTTAGTGATTATAATACGCTTAGTCCCACTTCTTAGTTGATATGAAACTTTAAGTTATTTCAAGCGCGCCGCAAGCAACGCCGCGGGATAGTCATAGTCATATTTCAACAAGTAAATATTCTTCGTTGTATTCGCTCAACTATCTTAATCGAGATATCTTCTCGCCACCCTTGAAATCGATACCGTTGAGGAGTTCCGGTGGCCATCTGTGGTCTTCATCATCAGTTCCACTTCACCATATGATACTTTCTGAATGCAAATGCTGGACTTGTTACTTAAAATACTAAAATCGCTATGTGTTTGCCTACAATATTTGAGGAGTTCCCTAAATTCCTCACTGATCCCCTCATCAGATACCGATTTGGAGACAATGGGACTACCTCGGAAGTATACTTTATCAAATCAAAAAAGATTTTTTACAATCGGTCCACGATTGCCGGAGTAATCGGTGAACATACGAACGTATAACCTCCTCCTTTTTTGAAGTCGGTTAAAAATGAATAAAGATGAGATAAAATTGACTCCAATGGAGGCAAATTTAAAATTAGTGAAATCTGAGGTTATTAGTAGTGAAAATCCATTTCAACAGCTGATTGGTGGATTGATGTACTTTACTTAGCCGTCCTTACTAGGCCAGATATTGCCTACAGTGTTAGCTATTTGAGTCAATTTAATAATTCATATAATGAGACACACTGGAAGTATGCTAAAAGAGTTTTAAAGTATTTAAAAAAGGCTAAAAACTATGGTCTTGTTTTTAGCAAAGACAATGCTTCTATTGAAGGCTTTGCAGATGCTGACTGGGGTTCAGATATTACCGACAGAAGATCATATTCAGGGTTCTGCTTCAAATTAGCAAATACTGTTATTTCTTTTGAATGTCGAAAGCAAATAAATGTAGCATTATCCAGCACAGAGGCTGAATATATCTCTAGGTCTGAAGCTCGTAAAGAAGGCATTTATTTAAGGAACTTATTGTTCGAAATCCTTGGAAAATCAGATCCTATTGATTTATTTAATGATTGTCAAAGTGCTCAAAAGCTAGTATTAAATCCAGTTTTCCACCGGAGATCGAAACATATTGACATAAGGTATAATTTTGTTAGAGAAGCTGTAGCTAACAATTATGTCAAAGTATATTATTTGGAAACAGCTGAAATGCCAGCAGACATTCTGACGAAAAGTTTAGGGTCTGTTAAACATTATTATTTTATGAAAAAGCTTGGTATTTTACCTGTTAACTAAAACATGATTATATGTTGTTTTGTTGATTTTGTTAAGCGGAGTTATTATTTTAATATGGTAACAAAAACGGTAAAAAAAAGAAATAAATGTCACTTCGTCCATGATTCAGATGTATTAAAGAGTGGTCCGGAAAAAAAGTAGCACATAATATGGATTATTTGTTTATTTTGTGGTAATTTTTAAGCAGAGCATTTGTTATAGTAATCTGTAGATACTATTCAATAAAATAAAAAATAACAATCGTAAAAATGAACGGGCGATCTAAAGTTTTCGCCTTTTATATTACATCTTACCTAAAACTTTTTGAACAGCGTCTTCTGAGAGAATTAATGAGGTGTTTGTCATAAACATAGTTTTTCCTTAAAGTTTGATGGGCTACTTAATACCTTATTAAATTGTCTTTTGATCAATAGTTAACTTTTTTAATTTGACTTGTCTTTGAGGTAGTTACATGGAATTTCAACATTGGTGTATTTACCATTTTTATAGAAATTTGTCTCCCATAGAAAAACCTCTGTCAGAGGTTAGATTGGAGAGACTTCCTTACTACCCAAAGTAAAATCCAGTTTATTGGTAAAACTTATCCGTAAGATGATATTCCTAAAAGCATAAAACAAGTTGTGAAAATGGAAATTCAATTGTGGCATGGTAGAAAACGGCAAGCGAAGATTGTCAAATTGTGTTGTTCATAAGGTTATAAAGTACCTGCAATAAATATTGAGAAAACTTAAAGAATCTCATACATTTCAATATGATTGTATTTTTATTTCATAGTATGATATCTACAGATTACAAAAAAAAAACTGCTTCATAATTAGCAATAAAAAAAAATATATATCAGATAATACATTGCTACTTTTTTACTGAACCACTCCTTATTATTAGAATCTGCGGTTTGAGCATGATGACCGTGGACCCTAGCAATGCACTGACGAGAAGTTCCTAAAGTTGCGACACTTTATAACGTGAGAATTTCTCGGTAACTTATGAGAATGTTCTCGGGAACGAGAATTTATCTCCTGGCGTCTGCTTATTTATTTATTTTGACACTAATTAGGTATACACAACACAATTAATTTATTTCCTCGTCTGTTCTTACAACTTGACCACAAGTTCCCAGTCTGACCTGGATGATTGCCCTCCGAGGGCTCCGTGTATTTATATACTTAACATATGTTACAGATGTAGTGCATAATCCTTTCTTATCGTAGTTTATCGGAAACGATCGTATTTGTCATGCTATTTCCGACAGCCTCAGTACCCTGTGCTGAGTCTGACTGAAATAGCATGACAAATACGAGCGTTTCCGAGAAAATACGATGGGAAAGGATTATACACTACATCTGTATGTTGTTTTATGTTCTTTAACAGTATTATGAGCATTATCGCTTTGAGACCGCAAAATAAAAACTTTCAGGCAGACTGACCTACAAATTTTAAAAATATTTTTCTTAAATATAGAAAGCAAAACGATGGCGGCATTATTAAATCGAAAAAGGTTTTTATAAAATACAAAAATCTTAAATCTAACAAAAAAAGTTAGCGTTGCGGGGTTCGAACTCTCGTCCTGTGCATCACAGCTTTCTACGCCCATACAACCATTTTCGGTCGCAAGAAGTCAATAGTGGTCACAGACTTGATAAAGGTAGTCGCAGTGTCGAAACGGTTACAACACATACAAACAGTTAGAATTTGGTTGCGATGTGCGGTAACATTGTGAACACTTTGTTACCAAATTGTGTTTTGGTTACTTTGTTACGGAACGGTGTGCACACATTACGGCCTAATATTAAAAGTTACATTTTGGGAACAAAGTGTTTAGTTTGTGACTAGGTGGACTTTCGGTAACATTGTGTACACTCTGTGTCGGAACATACATGTAAATGTTCCGACACAGAGTCGAATGTTACCGATTACCACCAATTATGTTCCCACAAAGTTACGTAACTGTTCCTTAAATGTGTTGACACTGTGGAATCAAACAAAAGATCATTATTGAGTCAGCAGTTCTCAAAGTTGGAGCTTTCTTTCAGTAGAGTGGAGTGATGTTCGGTAGTGAAAATGAATCGAAAAACAAAACCCTTTCGCCATTCGTCTTCGTTTTATCGAAAACTCGGTAAATTATGTAAACTTAGTGAGACTGGTGACAATGTTGCTCCGAGTAGAGGAAATAATGCGGAAGTAACTCCATCGTGCAGCAGTAATCAAAGCGATGTACTGCTGTCTCCAGCGTGTGATGATCACGGTGTTATGGAATCTGACGGTACTGACGGTACTGACAATATAAGGCTTGATGAAATGTCGAGTCCTAGTGAAAACTCCCATGATGAATCTGAGCCCTCAGAAACAGAAGCAAGCGAGACAAAAAGTTTAAATTTCAAGGCAAAGCTTCAGCAATGGGCATTACGTCACCAAATACCCCACAATGCTTAAAACAATTTATTAAGCATATTAAGGGAAGAGCATAAATATACTTCTTAATGCTTCTGTCTCTGATTTCTTCGTTGTTCTTGGCCAATAAAGGATGTCATTGTAAGCCACCCAGCCGTTGGGTACCGCAGTGACTGCATCTGACCCGCCTTCTTTAGTTATGACCAAATGGATAGGCATCCTTCAAAAATAAAAAGTTTGAGAAACCATGTCATGCCTGCTCCATTTAAAATCAAAATGAATTGGTCACAAAGTCGACACATTGTCAACACAATGTTGAGACAGTATAAATAGATTTTCAACACGGACGACACCGTGTTAGATATTAAAAAATCTTGAATTTCTGTAGTTTTAACACAATTACGTCATAATGAACAATGTCATTAGGTATGCCAAATCGCTTGAAACTTTGTAGCAGTAAAGTTTATAAATAAACAAACATACTACTTTTTATTTTATTCAAAAGGCTTAGTAGTTTTGATTCTATGAACGTTTAAAATTTGGGTCAATAATATTAAAGCGCGCGGGGGCCATCTTGCTGGTGTGACGTCATCGCTTAACAGCGGTACGCGCATAGGTACGCGCCCGTATTCTGTGAAAAATTCAACTGGCTACTTATAACGGTTAAAAAGTTATAGCCCTGTAAACTTACTTTTTCATATAAGGGCGCGTACCGCTGTTAAGCGATGACGTCATCATCCGTGAGCGCTAGCCGCCGGGATTCGAGCGCCGCATACGAAGTTTAAAATTCAATATCTCGAAAACTATTTGAGGTATCGAAATGATTTTTTTACAGCTATTTTTAGTTTTAAATGAATAATACGGTAAGCCAAAAATCTAAACTGGCTGACATTCTCTATTGTAATTGGCACTGAACATTTTAACAATTAACTATTTTGTATCAATAACTTTTTACTGTTATTTAAGTAGATTTATTTTTGTTCTGACCTCGCACTTAAATACAATTATTTACAATCTTTACAATATCAAAGGCCCGTTGCTATAAAAAGAGCTATTTTTTAAAAGTAGACGAAGAAATTCCATTCGCACTTCCTTGATACTTACTTTAACGTGCGGAAACTCTCGATTACACAAACAAAACACCTAACTATTGACACTTATTTATTACTTTAGGTATTACAATAAAATAACATACCTATAGCGTCTCGCGATGACAGCAAAAAGAACGAGATCAAAGTGAACGAATGAATGTAATTATCATTCAAAGTGGTCGCAAACACGAAACTTGTGTGCACTTGTGTGTGGTAACTGGGTTACTCAAATGTAACTGTTTTTATGTTACGATTCTTCCCCACTTTTGGTCGCCGCGACGGAACTGCGACCGAATAGTAACTAAAAATATTCAGCGTGTCGACACAAAGTGTGCACACAGTTACCGAACGTTAACTAAAATGGTTGTATGGGCGGTTTCCACTTATCTACACGATTCTTACCAGAAAGCGTCAAATTTGTCAATCACAATCTTTGTCAATATATCCGTTTGCAATTTTCTCTGATATGTTCTCAGAAATTTAATGAGAATTCAAGCAAGTTATTGGTAACTTATCACTTATTAACATTATAATTAACTGTATCAATCTAAAACATGTACATAATAATTATGGAGTATTTATTATGCACATTTAAACTTTATTGTACGGACATTTTCTTTTTTAAACAATAAGTTTCAAGCTGCAAGAATGTTCTCCTGAGAATGTTTGCACGTTTTAGGAATGTTTTGCAACTTGTACATTGCTAGTGGACCCTAACCTCAGGTAAATTGATTACCGTGCTAACATTGCGGTTGTTGTTGCGGCCACTCAGATTCGGATTTTGAGAGAAACCAGGGACTGTACCACCATAAGGTGGAGTTAATCAAGGAAGAGGGTCAATTCCTCGCGATGCTATGTCAGCTGGCTGCTGACGTCAGTCCCACGCTCAGTCAGTTCGTGAATTTCGTTCCGCGTCGATATTGCCTAACGCACTCGCAATCGCAATCGCAATCGACTTCAAAGTGGAACAATTGCTGTCATTTTCAAAACAGACTCGACTTCGGACTGTCAAAATGAAAACGATTGCGATTGCGAGTGCGTTAGGCAATAAGCCCTCTGGTTGCATATCCACCCTAATATAATATTTAAGTCGGACCAAAACGTTTTTCTTTCAATACTACAACGCAGGCCTTTACTAACTTTGGTTGCCAGTCGAGCTCCGAGAAGTACAGCACAAAGTTCGAGCCGGGGAATGGTAATTGGTTTTAAAAAAGATAAAAAAAGATAAAAGATGTTTATTCAGTAAGTAGGCCGCACGGGCACTTTTACACGTCAAAAATCTACCAGCGCTTCGCAAGAGACCACTGCTGAGAAGAAACGCCGCAAGAAAGTCAACAGTCAGTCGTTTTTTTAAAAAATTACTTATACAATTATAGAACTTAACCTAGCATTATATAAAACAATGAATTTAACATTAAAATATATATATCATGCGTAGTTGAGCAGGAAAATGTGTCAAAACTCAGTATGTTCAGATGAACTCTTAAATTGTAATAATAATAGTATACATATACTTACCCATGACGGTGCAAAACAACCACATAGTTTTGATACATTCTCCTACAGAAACCGTGTCCCCTAGACAATAATTATACCTACAATGTCTAGATATTTTCCTGACTAAGCTATTACTAAGTTATTTAGGTGTTTAATTTAGGCCAAGCATTTTTATCTGTTAGATAGTCCTCGACCCTATAATAAGCTTTCGACATCAACGACTTTTTCAAGTAATTTTTAAGTGCTGGAAATGATAACTTTAAAACTTCGTCAGGTAATTTATTATAGAAATGAATGCATTGACCAACAAATGATTTATATACCTTACGGACACGAAATTTTTTAATAGCAATTTTATTTTTATTTCTTGTATTCAAATTATGTATATCACAATTCTTAACAAAAGAGTCTTGATTTTTAATGACATAAATAATATTCTCATAAATAAATTGTGACGCTACTGTCAAAATACTAATTTCTTTAAATAGTAATCTTAAGGAATCACGGGAGTTTAGGTTATATATGGAACGAATGGCTCTTTTTTGTAACACGAATATAGTCTGTATGTCAGCAGCTTTTCCCCAAACCAGAATACCGTACGACATAACACTATGAAAATAACTATAATAAACTAAGCGAGCTGTCTCAACATTGGTAAGTTGCCTGATTTTCCTAACAGCATAAGCTGCCGAACTTAATTTACCTGCTAGTACTGCTATATGGGGACTCCATTGCAAGTTTTTGTCTATAGTTATCCCTAAGAAAAGCGCCTTGTCCACCATCTCCAAACACTCATCATTTAGAAATATACTAGATTCTACCGGTCTAACATTAGGCAAAACGAACCTAACACATTTAGTTTTCTTAGCGTTAAGTAGCAAATTGTTAATAGTAAACCAATTAAGTACTTTAACCAGCGTGGCGTTTATCCTACTGTAATCGACGGATTTTCGGTCCACCTTGAAAATTAATGAAGTATCATCAGCAAATAGCACAATATCACAAAGGTTATCTACCGTGGATGGTAAGTCATTTATATAGACCAGAAATAAGAAAGGACCTAATATAGAGCCCTGAGGCACACCTAATTTAACAGTTGCTCCAATGGACTGTGTTTGGTTTACAACAACCGTTTGTGTTCTATCACTAAGATATGAAGACATAAGATTTAGAGAATTATTTGACAGACCATAATGTTCTAATTTTAATATAAGAGTCGCATGATCTACGCAATCGAAAGCTTTGGAAAGGTCACAAAAAATTCCTATTGCATCACAGGATTTCTCCCAAATATTGTATATATATTTAATAAGTACAGATGCTGCATCAGTTGTGGATCGTCCTCTGGTGAAGCCGAACTGATTACTGTTAAGCAGTTTATTTCTATTGAAGTGACCTAATATCTTTTAACATTAACTTCTCAAAAACTTTACTTAAAACCGGTAGAATAGAAATGGGACGGAAATTCGTTAAATCACACATGTCGCCCGATTTAAAAAGTGGTATGACTTTACTATATTTCATAAGATTTGGAAAAACCCCCTCTGAAATGCAATTATTGTAGATTAAAGCTAAGTGAGGTGCAATTATATCTATGACATGATGGATCACTTTAACTGACGCTCCCCATAAATCCTCAGTTTTTTTTAAACTGAGCGATTTAAATACCTTAACAATAGAAATTGAATCTACATGGCTATAATCAAAGGTTACATTACATTTAGTAACATTAGCACAAAGTAGTTTTTGAGCTACAATCGCAGATGATTGAAGATATTTCGTTGTATTAATAGCTATAGTGGAGAAATAATCTTCGAACGCTAAGGCCACGTCTTTGTTTGACGTGATTTGTTTGTCACCCTTGTTTAGGGTGACTTGATTATCACGAGTTTTAGATTTACCCGTTTCTCTATTTATAATTTTCCACACCGTTTTTACCTTATTATCAGAAGCTTTGAGTTTAAGACTTAAAAAGTTTGACTTAGCAGTTAAGCAAACTCGCTTGAAGGTCCTCGAATAATTCTTAACGTAAACTAAGAAGTCAGCATTCTTGTTCTCCTCCCTCTCTCTATATAGTTCATAAAGCCTATTTCTACTTCTATGGATGCCTACAGTAGCCCATTCACTAAACTTAGTTTTTGACCCAGAAACAGTTTTCATCTTAAAATTGTTGTTAAATTGATGAAGAATTACATCAAACAAATCTTTATAAATACTATTAGAATCATTATTTGAAAAGGATAACCCACAGAGATTGCTCTCAACTTTATTTTTGAAAAATTCTAAACGATTGCTAGTTATGGGTCTGTATGTTATTGCCTGCGGTTCTTGATGAAAATCATTTAAAAAAGAAGCCTTCTGGCCACTATGATCAGAATTAAAGCAATTAAATATTTCCTTATCCAAACACTCGCAATTACAATAAATATTGTCTAAACAGGTAGCACTTGAAACTCCTATCCGTGTAGGTTCAAAGAACAAATTACCTAAGTTAAAAGATTTAAATAAACTTAAGATCTTAATAGTATTATTTGAAGATTCCAGTAAATTAACATTAAAATCTCCACAGACAATAACTTTAACAATAAAATTTTAAGGGTGCTACTCGCGTTTGGTGAACAATATGGTGGTGATATTACCATCACTGTTTATTGAGCGCAGATATACACAAGCGGCGTAAGCCTCTTGTGAGGCATTCGCGAAGCAATGAAGCTCGGTGACAATAGGTGTCGAGCACAGAATATACCTAGGAATTTGTAAAGAAAACAAGAGATTTATTTTTTTAATATTGTTTTCCCAAATCTTCTTAATATCAAGTGGGACAATGTCATCCCAGTCTAATTTAAGTTTCCATAATTTTTGTAACAAGAATTTAAGTGTTATATAAGTAGTATACGCTCTCAACAAACCTAAAGGGTCGAAAATCTTACATGTGTTAGATAAAATAACTCTCTTTGTTACTTTGTGTTCATTTGTGTTGATATTTATTTCAAATCGAAGAGTATCCGTGGTACAACACTCCCAATAATACACTGGACTCCTTTGATAACTAAAGAGTATCACATTCTGCGACGTCTTTATGTATTTGAGAACTATTTGTTCGAAATTTATGTAAAGGAAAGCTTGCAGACTTAAGGACCTCGGTAACTCCTTTTTGAATGCGAACTAAATCATCCTCAGTTGAGGCACCTGTCAAGAGATCGTCTACATAATAATCATTTCGAATAACTTGAGAGACTAGAGGATCCGAGCATTCGATTGCTAACTTAGACATCTAGTACTCAGATATGAAGCACATGCCGTACCGTAGGTCACTGTATTCAGTTGCAAAACTTTAAGAGGTAAGTAAGATTCGTTCCGCCAAAGAATAAGCTGAAGATGTCTTTGTAACTCGTCAATCATGATTTGTCTGTACATCTTTTGGATATCTCCAGTTAAGACGTATTTATGCTGTCGGAATCGAACTAAGATGTTAAACAGCTGATCCTGTACCACGGGACCGATGAATTGAATGTCATTAAGGGATTTATGGGTCTTCGCGGATCCATGGAAAACTACCCGAAGTTTCGTGGTTTCACTATGTTCACGTATTACCGAATTATGAGGCATAAAATAACCGAATTGAGGTTTTAAGATTTCAGTTAAATGACCCAATTTGTCGTATTGGTCAATAAAGTTAGAGTATTCTTGTTTTAATTTAGGATTCCTGCTAAGTTTTTTCTCGAGACTCAAGAAACGTTTCTCTGCTACATAGAATGATTCACCGAGAGCTGTTTCTGGAGACTCCTTAAAGGGCATGGAAACCGACAATCTACCATCTTCGAGGCGTTTGGTAGTTATGTTGAAATTACGTTCGCAAAAGTCATCGTCAGCTGACATGGTAGGTTTTGTAGCAGGAATTTCTTCTAGACTCCAAAATTTAGATAATTGATCACTGATCTCTTTTGTGAAGTTACAATATACTTGTTTATTTTCTTCCAGATTATTATTGTAAATAGGACCTGCCACAATCCAACCCAACTTGGATTCTTGAGAACTGGTTTGTATGATCGCAATTTAATTTGAGCAGGAGACTTCAAAGAATACTTCGGCACCTAATAATGATGATGATGAAGAACTCAGGATCCGCGAGTTGAATATTTGGAGGTAAGTTAAGTTTTTGTTACCTTTATTAAGGCATTGGGCAATAAACCAGTTAGTTTTGGAACCACTAAGCATTTAAGACGTGTATTAAATTCAGTGACACGAGATTCTAAAGTCATCTCCCAATTGTCAGATATAGGCATTTGACAGTTATTTATACCGGATATGTACAATGTGTCCGTACCCTTACTAATTAGTTCCATCCTTTCTTTCAGGTGTGTGGTGATGAAAGACGACTGACTTCCAGCATCGAGTAAAGTGCGAGTAAGGTAAGTATTTTTATTTTCAGGATTTATCAACTTTACTACAGCTGTACCAAGAAGAACTTGACTGGTAGCCAGAGCCGGCAGGGATATAGGCACGTGACCGCAATGAGTTACTGTAGCGCTCGTCTCAGGTAAGGTACTATTCACGTGCAATAGCGTGTTATGTTTTTTTCTGCCGGTTTTACAGGTACCTACCTAAAAGCCGACACTCATTTGAAGCGTGACCTCTTCGCAAACAATTCACACAAAGTTTTAAATTGTAAACTTCGACACATCTATTGTCAGGGTATAATTGTTTAAATGAATAAAATGAAAATGAACACGATGTAGTTTGCCTGGTATTGGCACTGGCATTGGCTTTGGCATTGCTATTGGCATTGGCCGAAGTCACAAACCTTTTATATTTACGTTTTATTGTGGTAATAATCCTTAGCTTTAGGCTCAGATCTTTTATAATTATCATCCTTAGCGTAGTTGTATCTATTGTTGCATTTGGCACTTCTGCCAATCGCCGTAGTCTCGAGAATGTCAGCACGATTACGTAAAAATGTTATAAAATCGGTAAATTCAGGAAAATCCTTAAGTATATTTTTGTACTCCTCCCATTTGCTAAAGGTAGTTACATCTAACTTGGTCGACATCAAATATATTATGAGAGTATCCCATTTGTCAGTGGGCTGTTCTAAAGTGTCATCGCGCACCGTGTCTCGGCGCCGCCGCGCTCTGTCGAGGTGCACGGCGCGACACTGTGTCGCACCATGTCTGCGCGGCTCGCCCCGACCGCTTCTATTGAAACTGGTTTGATGCATATTTATATCTTTTTATTGTGTTCTGGCCTGAACAACTACAAATCATAAAAATAATTAAAAATCTGTTTAAGCTTGTGCCAATGAAGCCCTTTCATACGATACTCCACATGACACGGTTAACTCAATTCAACATTTGGACCGCCGTTCCTTGCATAAAGATAAAGACCCTGCTTTTATGTGATTTAATTAAAAATTTACATTTTTCAGATTTTTACTTGCCAAATTTCATAGTTCTAGGTCAACGGAAAATACCCTATAAATTTTGGTACCCTTCAGAGTGTTGAAAAAGTTTTTGGATTATTCGACGTTCATGCCAATATCGTTTCTTCCTATTCGTAATTCTGTACAATCTGATTTCCACACAATAGTATTTCACCACACTCGCTACTCTGCACAGTCACTATTTGTGTACATTAGCAATTCTTCCTATTCGCAATTCTGCACAATTTGAATTCTACTCAATCGTGTTTCACCACTTTCGCTTTTCTGCACAGGCTTCGTTTATGTACAATAGCGATTCTTCCTATTCGCAATTCTGCACAATCTGAATTCTACTCATTGGTGTTTCAGCACATTCGCGTTTCTGCACAGGCTTCGTTTGTTTTTAATATATGCCTATTATTTGATTCATGGAATAATGAGTCTTTATTAATTTGTAGGTACAGTAAAAGCGGAAAGATTTTATTTTCAAAGAAATTTGTGTAGGTATTTATTTTGTCAATGTTCATCGTCGATTATTACATTTTTGTAAAAATATACCTAGCAAAATCTTTTATTATCAAGTTATAATGGGATGTCCCAGAAGTAAAGAGACAAAATTAGGTTAGAAATAATTAATATAAAGAATGCAATACAATTAAGGTTAATTGGTTCATAATAAAGCTTGTATTATTAAAATGGAATAAACTATATCGATTGACGCATACTTCAAATTTGTTACCAATTTTTTGAAGATTATTTGCTGTCTGTCTCATCACAGCTTTTCCAGATCTCAAAGCTACCGTTTTAGCCAATGTAGTCCACCGACTGTAAATGCAGTGAATGATTTGGGTTTATCCGCTTGCTTTTTTAACATAATTACTATACCTATCAACCTCAACTTAAAGCAATACAATATCGAATGCCAGGAATACAACATGTATCAACAGACTGCAGGTCTCGACATTAATAATGATTACTTTCTATGTTTTTTCGTAAACTGTATCACAATCTGTTTAAGCGTGCTCCTCTTGTCCTTTTATAAACTTTTGCTCCGATAATTTAACAAATTTTTTAAAGGCTGAATCATTAACCCTCATCCTGACTACACCAGATATTGATATCTTTGATTTTACTGCTGTAACTCTAACAGATGTCAATGGAACTTGCTCAAACGTGTTTTTTTACCTTATTTATGTTTTGAACGGTCGAAACTGTAAGTTATCGTCCAGTAATCTATTTAAATGTCGGTTTTCGTTTCATTAAACATATTTATATTTCTGTTATTACTGGTTCTTCTAGTGTCCTCTTTAATAAAATTATGTATCGTATGCGTTTTCCCGTGACATTGATAGCACTGAAAAACTCTTTTCTCAATTAGTTCTTGTTCCGCTCTCTTTATTATTGAAAACAAGCTAAAAAGTACGCGACTCCCGGCTTATTTGAAAGATTTAACATTGACTCTTGACATGAGTGTTGGTTTAAACTTTTTTTGGACGTTTTCTCTTTGACCAATTTGTCAATGAAAACTGTAACTTTACTTCAGGGACACCCTTCATATTATTAAGCAAAAAAATACATGTTCAAGATTGTCGACTTTGTAAAATAAATAATTGAGATCTAAATCCGTGACAAGTTTCACTTCTTTGTTGAGACTTAGGTCAAGTTCTCACAGCTATAATTTAAACAGTCTCAAAACGATTGAATTTTAAGAATTGAAGAAACCTGACCATCCTTTTTTCAAACAAGTTTTAAAACCGAAATGAACCTTGGCACGCATTTAAGTCTAAAATATTTTTTATTGGACGAGCAAAGTTTTAATAGGTTTGAAAGTGGGATAAATGTATGGCTTATGGATTAAAAGTGTCTCGAGGTGGTTCGTGTAATACAACCCTCGACGTGAACCGTGAACGCGGCGCCGAGATCCTCCCGGAAAGATATCGCTCTTAAATACTAGTGTATTCTTTTATATAGAGAAGGCAAATGAGCACGCAGGCTACCTGGGGCCTGTTTTATAAAGCTACAGATTACAAGTTTCCATTTGACACAATCTCGACCAATGACGACCAGCCATTTGAGCAGTGTCGCCAGTTTAGACCTGTAAAATTGTTACTTGTAGCTTTATAAAAGTGCCCCTGATGGTAAGTGAGATCCGTGACCCATCCATGGACATTTGTATTCTCAAAACTAAAATCTAAAGATTGCAATCCTAAGACCGCAAAGGCGTTGCCAACCCTGAGGACTTAGATGGAATGCCTCTATGGTACTGATTTCACCGGTTGACTTATCCACACACCGGAACACAACAATGTGAACACTGCTGCTTGACGGTAAGTTAAAGGGTAAATATATGGTAGGTAGCGATCCGGACGGACCTTGTTGGACCGGAAGGTCCTACGACCACTTAATACAACGTGTTACAAAAATACCCAAAAAAAGAAATTATTTATCTAAGCCTAAAATAATGTCAACCCTAGTAAGGTGTCATCTAAGCCAATCTGAATTGGCATAGACTATTTTAGCAGAAGGGTAGTAGGTATTTGTACCTACTTCCATAATTATTGTCCCGTTTTTCGTTCAAAAAAGTTTGCAATCTCAAAACTAGAAAGTCATAATGCTTTAAGTACCCACTGGCTTCGAAAAACATCAAGATAGAAAAAAAAGTTATGATGACAATAATGGCAATTCAAAATCTTCCTTATTCTCACAACCAAAAAACTGTTTTGCATATTTTTTTCCAATTTATTACAAATTGAGAAAAATTACGATGTACCTACTCTAACTCGGAATATTACGAGATGTTTTTTTATGTGTAGGCCATGAAGATGGTAACGGTTGGTCGAAGGCCGACCATTTTCTGAGCAGTCCCTAACCATGTTAAGCCATAATAGATATTTAAACCTTAATATCAATTCAAAACTCCGCTTATAAGACCTACCTCAACGAAACCAGTTTTTATTTACATGATTCTTATTGGTCTCTCCGGGGATATTAGGTAAGAATGTGAACCGACTTTCTGTGTTGTTTGCTCTTTGGTAAAGTAGGGTTGCACTACAAAAATATTTTTTTTTATTAAAAATAATAAAGCTGTAAAGTCATGCTACGCTTTTCATACATTGACAATGGACTCTTTACAAGGGCCTATTTAACCCCCTTTTTGCTTTACGAATATTTTTGTAACACTCTGTATAACTCCCTATCTATCTTAGGCCCGCTTGCACGTATATTTAACCATAGGTTAATCCCAGATTAAATTATTCAAGAATGTCAGATTCATATTTTAAGAACTGTCAATTTTATCAAATTAATCTGTTAAACTGAGTTTAACCTTGGGTTTAGATTATATGCGAGCGGGCCTTAGTTCTTTGGGTACCGTAAAACGGGGTGAGTAGGGATTAAGGGGTGAGTAGGGACACAAACTAAAATTATTCATATCTTGTTACGAATAAGAACAATTATAAAATGAACAATAACGTTACGTCTATTCGAAATAATTTCAGTCTTATAATTAGTAACACCTCTCCTCCTTTACCCTGGAGAGGGGTTCTCATCATAGCAATAAATAAAAATAAAATATAGTCATAATAGTTAATACAAAATGATTCAGTAGTAATGATAATCAAATATTTAACTTATTATTATTGTTTAGATTTAGATGGTAACATTACAATGCAACTAATATTAGAATATCACAATAATAAATTTATGCATGCTCTATAATTTGATATAAAGTACTTAAATACTATGAAAAGAAATGTAAACAAGCTATATAATAAAAATTAAATTAATTCGAGATCTGCATGTAACCAAGAATAATATATAAATATACTCATACTTAAGAAATTAAGATCTGTACAAAATTTTTGAGAAATTAATTAAAGGCTATTCTACTTCTACTGCTACTTCTAATTAGTAACAAAGTATACATAATTAGCTTCATTTTAGGTTGTGTCCCTACTCACCCCTTAATCCCTACTCGCCCCTTTTTACGGTATACAATATATCTGCGACCCCTTTAGTGGCAGTTGTAAGCGTTGTAGCAGATGAAATACGGCGTTTCGTGAACCAAAGATTTCCTTTGGCAGGATTGGTCATTAGGACCCAAGGATGGATTTTAGAAGTGGAGCCACCAAGATTTTTGATGTAAATTATTGAGGGGCGGGGGGGGGGGGGGGGGGGGGGGGGGGGAGTTTCAACTTTATCTTTATATCTACATCGGTTAAGCTACTAGGCCAAGTTTGGTATCGTTTTCGTATAAATTGGGGATGTCGAATTCGTTTATGGTATCATATTGACACACCGTTCCGAAGTAAAAATATATAATAACCCTCCTTCTGACGCAGTCGGGTAATAAAAGAAAACTTGTTTTTTTAATTTCCTATTTCACAAGGAAAAATTCCATAACTTATTATAAACAATTACGAATGTTGAGAAAAAATATGATGCTGTAGAGAGTCGTTATTCGTTCACTAAAAAAAATATGTAATGTGAAATTAAAATGTTTCGTGTGGGTGTAGTTAAGTACGAAAAAACTGTTGACGGTGCTAAAAAATTTAAATGGAAAAAATCTAATTAAAATATTATTTTGCGATCCTAGAATGATAGGGATGGGTTCGCAAACATGATAAAGATGTAAAAAAATATAAGGAATGGTTATGCATTCCGTTTTAGGCCAATTCGTGCCATAATATCAAAGGAAATTTAACTTAATAATATCAAATGAATTAACTATGCCAAAACTTGTTCACAAAGGTATTTATTACATAAAAAAGTTTAAAGTGGTCCAGGGGCTTGGTCAGTATTGGCGTGCGAGGCGGTGCTTCCGAATGAGGTCATCCTAGCGGTGAAGAACTCCTTCATTTGCTCCGCGCTCTTCTTGAGTTGACTTAGGGTGTCCGTAGTCCGAGGAAGTAAACACAACCCAAAGTGAAGTGAAGTGCAGGCGGTGAACAATGACTTAGTCGATAGGTTTGTGAAAAGGAAATTAGCTGAAGGCGGCAATTAGAGTTAAATTAAGTCATTAAGTAAATAAAAACGTAGTATTTTTGGTTGTAGATAATTAATTTAGTAATATAAATATGAGAGCAAAAATTTTCGGTGTACTTTATTTGCCTACCCGTTTTTTTCCCAGTAATATTTACACTAGAAATATCAATAGGGGAGGATATAGAGTGCGAGAAGAAGGTAATTGCGATTGGTTACTACTAGTTACAAACACTGAAATTTATAGTTAACTAAAATAATTATTAAACACTGAAATATATACTAAATTAAAATAAATAAAAAATAACTTCCCCGCTAGTGGAGGAGTCATAATTAAGATACTTGGTAGACAGTTCAAATACCTATACAGGGTGTTAGGTAATGAGTGGATAATCCTTGAACTACGGATAGAGGGCACTTAGGACGTTATGAAAAAGCTAAAATAGGTTAAGTAAAAGTCACACGGTTTTTAAGATATTTGGACATTTAGGTTTTTTCGAAAATGAACACCCTTGTTCAATGTTTTGATAATAGCACCATTCTAAGCTATATTTTTCAAATTTTATTCTTTCTCAATATTTTTGAATACTTATGTTATCAAATAGGCATCACCATTAATGTGAGACAATAATGGATTTTCATAAAAAAAATCGCGAGCTTAATTTTTGCATTTTCAATCGTACATTGATCGAACTTTCAGCTCCCATGGAGAAAAAAATATAATATGTATATAAAAAAAATATAAATATAGTATGTATTTTGAATATGTGCTACAGTGTTCGTTTTGTTTTGGCTGTTTGAGATGTTCGTAATAAATTTGATAGCGTGATGTACTCATTATAATTTGTTATTTTTATTTTGCTTTACTGTGCTGTGTGCTTTTACTATCAGCCACACTCCTGCTGGATCAGTAACCCAGATTATCCGCCACAGTGGTTACGGGCCCAGGTAGCCAGATGCTCAGTAAGTAAGAAATAGCAAAATTTATTTCAAGGTCAGCTTACACAAGGTACGTCTAAATTAAAGTACGATCAGCTGACGAAGTTGACGTAAAAGAGTCAACAACATGAGTTCTGTTAAAATAGAACCGCTCACTCATGAAAATTACGAGACCTGGAGGATTCAGGCTGAGGCGATCCTTATAAAAAACGATGCATGGGCCTACGTGAATGGTAAAAGGGGCAAACCAACAGAGCCGACAGAATCCGAAAAATGGGACACGGAAGTCGCGAAAGCTAAGTCTGACTTAATTTTACCTATTAGCCCAAGCGAATTACGGCATATTCGCGGATGCAAGACATCGCGGGACGTATGGCTAAAACTTGAAAGTGTTCATGCTTCTAAGGGACCTGCCAAGAAGGCCACGTTGTTGAAGGAAATGTTGCTTCATAAAATGGATGAAAGTGGTGACATTAGAGAACATGTCATGCATTTCTTCGATATTAAATGTAAGTTAGCTAACATGGAGATCGAAATGCACGATGATTTAGTATCCATTATGCTTCTCTATAGTTTACCATCGAGCTTCGAGAATTTTCGATGTGCAATAGAATCCAGAGATAATTTGCCAAATCCTGAGACCATAAAAGTTAAGATAATTGAAGAAGTAAATGCAAGACGACAAAAAGGAATCGAAGAGAAAGCCTTCCTTGTAAAGTCTAGAAAACCTTTCAAACCGAAGACTGGTGCGGACAAGCCAAGCTTCATATATAAATGTTTTAAGTGTCACCAACATGGTCATAAAGCTTCTGAATGTAAAATGGAGAAGGACAAGGATCAATGCTCAAATGATGCGAAGTATGTTTCGTTATGTGATTTACATGATGATGATTCCAACTTTGTAACCTTTAATTGTATTTCAGGTGATAGAGCTGTTTGCAATGGGAATGGGAGCTGGATCATCGATAGCTGATGTACGTCACATCTGTGCAACGATTCTAGTAAATTTGGCAATTCATTGATACCGATGTCCGGTAAGCTAAACTTAGCGACAAATACAAGCACACACGTACAAGGTAAGGGTACCGTAAGATTGTATTCATATAAAGACGATGTTAAAACTTTCGTGCAGCTGCCCGATACTTTATTTGTTCCGGATTTACGATGAGATCTAATTTCAGTTGCAAGAATCACGAATAAAGGGTATAGTGTTATATTTGAAAAAAGATGTAGCTTGTATAGTTACGGTAAAACTATACTTGTAGCGAATCGTGCAGGAAATTTATATTACGTCGAGGAACGATAGTACATTGTTGCAGAGGGTAGAAAGTACGCGATTTTTGGACGAGTCATATAGAGGGCCGAAACGTAGTTGAGGCCCTCTAGTGTACGAGTCCATAAATTGCAATTTCTACCGAGGCAGACATAGTGCTTTTCACAACAACTGAGAGGAAATAAAATAAACATTCATATTCAAAACTCAAATTTTAATTCATGTTAATGTGACATCACCGCCAATTTTACCATAGGTAACTTTTATTTAAATCTGGACCCCTATTCTCGTGGCACTCGAGATTAATAAACTAACATGCGAGATGAAGATGTCAACTCCATTTAAAATTGTATTTGTTTCGCCATATCTCCCATGTAATTTCATCTCTAGTGGTTCGAGATTAGGGGCCAAGTTTGAATTACATTAAAAAAAAACAGTGACATAGTTTTTAGTCTGTGTATCTTTTAGCAAAAATACACCCAATATTTTACGACACAAAATGGTGTGTTCTGATTGGTCGATTTCAATTTTTCATTTTAAGGAGCTATGACACAAAAATTAATTGATTGATTTTCATTGGTTCTTAAAGTTGGACAACAATGTTCTCGACCAATCAGCAAACACGCCGACAAAAACATCCTTGGTCTGTCCTTATAAGTGAGGTTTTGTGACCCCAAATAAGACCATCTATGGCCATATTTCCGAGTAGTGTTGTGAAAATGGGGTTAGTTTCAGTAATGTCGGAAACATTCGATGACTTTAGGTCGTGGCATGAACGATTAGGTCATTTGAATGGAAAGGATCTTGTGAGACTCTTGAAGAAATCTGGTATGAATCTTAAAATGTCAGATGTAAGTCATTTATACGACTGTAGTATTGCGCGAGTGGGAAAATGAGTGCGTCATCATTTTCGAGATCGGATGGGCCGTGTGAAGAAAAACTAAAAATTGTTTATTCGGACATTGTAGGTCCTATGTGACACGAAGCTATAGGTGGAGCAAAATATTTTATTACGTTCATCGACGATTCATCAAGATGGTGTGAAGTACACTTGCTCAACAAAAAGAGTGAAGCCCTGAAATTCTTTAAGATATATAAAAGTCATGTTGAAAATATAACTGACAAGAAAATTAAATATCTGCACACCGACAACGGTGGCGAATATTGCAATAGAGAATTTGATGAATATTTACAAAATGAAGGTATAGGAAGAAGATTAACGATTCCTCATACTCCTCAACAGAATGCGGTCGCAGAAAGAATGAACGTACATTGATCGAACTTTCAGCTCGCATGGAGAAAAAAATATACACTACCGTCTAGTTATTAGGTTTTAATGTGCATATGATGATTATAACTGGCTGTATTAATATACTTGTAGCTGTCTCGTTATTTTGAATATGTGCTACAGTGTTCGTTTTGTATTGTCTGTTTGAGATGTTCGTAATAAATTTGATAGCTCATTATAATTTGTTATTTTTATTTTGCTTTACTGTGCTGTGTGCATTTACTATCCGCCACACTCCTGCTGGATCAATCACCCAGATTATCCACTACACTAGTTGTCCATAAGCTTAAAAACATGCCAATTTATTGACAATTTAAAAATAGTAATTATCTTTTGAATTTAAAATCAAAATGCCAAAATAATAAAAAAAATACACGCCCACCCACACTTTTCCTGATTTATTCTTTGTATCCCGGGCGTAGAATTCAAAACTTTTTGTTTCAAAAATGACATTACTGGCCACTAATTTAAATGCCATCTATTCCAAATTTAAAAAATATGCCAACTGTTTTTTTTTTAAATTCGATTTTTAATTTCGCTATTATTGCGTAATGAACGGTGAATTGTGTGTTTAGAATGTTACACAATACACACCGATAGAATATGCTCGAATACCGGATTTTTCCTTGAATCCATCACGCTTACATGAAGACAGTTTTTGGCCAGGGTGTAGGAGGAAATAGCGATGGCAGACCGAGGGAGCGAGACGATGAAAATGTTCTGGATTTAATAGCGGCAAATCCTTCTTTATCTTTGTCCGTACGGGAATAGCAAATAGCCTCGGACTGACAACGTGGAAAGTTCATGCAACTCTATGCAACTCTAAAAACACAACGATTGCACCTTTTTCATTTCCAACGTGTGAATGTCCTATTGCGAACTCTCTCTTCACTGTACGCGTTATGGATTCGCGGAAAAATCCGGTAATCGGGATGGCGTCTGTTTGGGTAGCGTTCAGCGTACAAAATTGCAGCAGCACTAGCGTTCAATATAAATGTAATGCATTTGAGCATATTCTATCGGTGAGTATTGTGTTCGAATAATTGTTAAACAAAAAAAATCAACACAACAATCTAAACTCACAATTGACCATTCATTACGCAATAATAGCGAAATTCTAAATCGAATTCGAAAAAAAAACAAAAAGCAGTCCGCATATTTTTTAAATTTGGAATAAATGGAATTTAAATTAGTGGCCAGTTATGTCATTTTTGCAACAAAGTTTTGAATTCTACACCCGGGTTACAAAAAATAAATCAGGAAAAGTGTGGTGGGCATGTATTTTTTTTATTATTTTGACATGTTGATTTTAAATTCAAATTGTAAATTAAATCTGTTTAAAAATACTTCTCACCTTTTGTACGAAATAAACCCCCACATGGCCCTTTTTATTATTCGGTTTTGTCTTTTCACTTGAAAGTTCATGTATTTGCTACGGAGTTGCCAAATTTGGAAATTTCCAGACATTTTGGCTTCTATAGATTAATATCTATAGAATCCCTTCAATCAACTCTGTCAAAATTATTAAACATTAATTTTAGTTTAAGGCCTTGGACTCAAGCGGTTCTCCCAATTCGTTTCGGTGGACTTGGTATTCGATGCTCTTCTAGCGTGGCACTACCGGCTTTCCTGTCCTCCGCCTATGGTTCGTTGCCTCTCGTCAGTATTATTAAATCAACCACAGATACTTGACGTTGAGATTGCGAACCTGGTGGAGGCTAGGGTCTTTGGTGTGAGTCGTGTCCGGGAGTGGATATGCCAGTCAAGAGGCATATCCAGAGAGCATGGGATACACCTCGCCTCATATCAATTCATGCATCACTCATAGAAAATAGTCCGGACGATTCAGATCGCGCCCGTCTCTTCGCTGTCTCAGCAGGCGAATCAGGTCACTGGCTCCACGCTCTTACTTCCCGCAATATAGGCACACTGGCACAGACTTGGACCCAAGCAGCTTGCGCATAGCAATAAACTTGCGGCTTGGGGCTAGACTCTGTGAACCTCATACTTGCGCGTGCGGGAAGGAAGTGAGTGAGCTGGAACGACATGGCCTTTCATGCTTCAGAAATGCCGGCCGTTTGTACCGTCACGGCACAATTAATGATCTGATCCGTCGTTCGCTTGCCACTGCCTCTGTGCCAGCTGCCCTGGAACCAGCAGGATTGGATAGAGACGATGGCAAGCGTCCAGACGGAGCTACATTGGTGCCGTGGAAACTAGTTAGGGCACTGGTGTGGGACGCGACGTGCGTTGACACATTCACCCTTTCCCACATCCAGTCAACCCGTAATCGGACCGGGGCAGCAGCTGATCAGGCCCAAACACTCAAGCGCCGCAAATATTCGTCATTATTAAATAATTACGAATTTGTGGCGCTTGCAGTGGAAACCATGGGACCTTGGTCAGCTGATATGAAAAGCTTTATTAAGGCCCTGTCCTCTCGGCTCATAGAATGCTCCGGAGATCCTAGAGCTGGTGCTTACCTCTCCCAAAGGATTGGGCTAGCTATTCAGAGAGGTAATGCAGCCAGTGTCATGGGGACTATTATGCCGCAAGCGGACCTGCTAGAGGGGGTGTCCTTTTTATAGTGGTGATTATTATTTATATCTTTAATATTTGAGTAGCTTAGATTAATTTTAATTTAAATACGTTTAGTTTTAATTTTCAATTGTATTCATGTTGAATTCTGTACTCAAAAGGTAATTACTATTTTTAAATTGTCAATAAATTGGCATGTTTTTAAGCTTATGGGCAACTAGACGGTAGTGTATTTTTTTTTCACCATGGGAGCTGAAAGTTCGATCAATGTACGATTGAAAACGCCAAAATTAAGTTTGCGATTTTATTTAAAAAAACCATTGTAGTCTCACATTAATGGTAATGCCTATCTGATAACATAAGTATTCAAGAATATTGAGGAAAAATAAAATTTGTCAAAAATTTGCTAAGAATGGTGCTATGATCAAAACATTGAACAAGGGTGTTCATTTTCGAAAAAAACCTAAAAGTCCAAATATCTCGAAAACCGTGTGACTTTTACTTAACCTATTTTAGCTTTTTCATAACGTCCTAAGTGCCCTCTATCCGTAGTTCAAGGATTATCCACTCATTACCTAACACCCTGTATATATAAAAGGCAAAGCGGACTGACTGACTTAGATATCAACTCACAGCCGAAACTACTGTACAGTCAAGGGCATAAATATATATACGTTCCCAAGGCGTCAAAAATATCTGTACAGTTGATTAGCCAGAAATATCTGTACGGTAATCCGGTCAAAAATATGTGATCATTTTATTAGTCAAAAAGATCTAGACATTTACATGGCCATAAATAAATGTACAATGTCAGTCAAATATATGTAGGCAAATAGGAGGCCATAAATATCTATACTCGCAACTCTCACATACATAAGAACAAAACCCAAGCCAAAAATATATATACAGTCCAGGGCATAAATATATATACGTTCCCAAGGCGTCAAAAATATCTCTACAGTTGGTTAGTCAGAAATATCTATAGAGTCAAGGGCATTAATATCTATACACGGACCTTATTGCCAGTGGTATAAAGGTGTATAGATATTTTTGTCGTCTTGACGACGTATTTATATTATTGCCCTTGTTACTGTACACATAATTCGAATTATCATTCACATTAAAACTATTTTGAAGAGGTTTATATCACCACTTCTGTATGAATACTGGCCACTTACTCGTACCTACTTAATGATAATAATGTATTCGAATGTCAAGTTTGCCATTGATATGCGTCAATTTGATTTTTATGTGTAAGAATCTAATTTAATGCTAAGTAATCTGGATATCGGTACACACTGATAATATCGAAAGTATTTAAAAATAATGTACAGGGTTTCAGACCATATAAAACACCGCATCGTAATGATGTGGGAAGACAGAATTCCTATATCACAAATTGCTGAGGAATTGGGTGTAATGGTGAGTGAGTCGAATCATACATTTGAGTGACCCCTTTTGTAGCTAGCTGGTTCGTTGACTTATTGCTACTGTTAATTGTTTTAGAGGAGCACTGTATATTTATGGGTGAAAAGGTATAGAGAAGAAGGAAATGTAAGGAATCATGCATCCAATGGACGACCTCGAAAGACGACACAACAACAAGATCATCAGTTGGCTGAAGACGTTAAAAATCAACGTTTCATCCGCACTGCCGACTTAGCGGTGCCTCTAGCAGTATCCACCCACACAGTGCGACGAAGATTACTTGAAGCTGGCCTTAAACATCATACGCCAGCCAAAAAACCATTGTTGACTCACAGGCATAAAGAGATGCGTTTGGCGTTTGCAAACCGCTATTTAAATTATGATTTTCAAAATGTGGTATTTATGGACGAAAAAGTTTTTGTGTCCTCAGCCGATGGACGACTGTCCCTTTGGCGGTCACCCAAATCCAGGTACGAAGAGCAAAACGTATTACCAAACAGACGTAGTGGCAGAATTTCAATTGGGTTTTGGGGTTTTATGAATAGTGGCGGGCCGATAGAGTTATGTGAGATCTCTGGTCGGTTGAACAGCGAGGGATATCTAGATCTATTACGGGATGTATTTTTGCCCTGTGCTAAACTAGTGTATCCTGATGGACACATAATTGAATTCATGCAAGACAACTCTGCAATCCACAATGCGAGACGCGTCCAGGCTTGGATAGACAACAACGAGGAATTAAATTTAATAAAAATGCCCCCACGAAGCCCTGATATCAACCCCATAGAGAATCTATGGGGTTTAATGGTTCAGGACTGGGACGCAAGTAAAGCTCGCACAACTTCCACCTTAAGAGCACACGTCCACGAAATTTGGGAGCAATATAGAGGCAGCGACGTATGTGCAAATATGGTTAACTCTATGAAAGACCGTTTGCAAGCGGTGAAAGATGCAGATGGAGGGTATACAAAATATTAGGTTGGTAATATGAAGAAAATATGGAGTTTTGATGATGAAAGTAGGTAATTTAAGTTTTAAAAAAAAGTGTAGCCTTTTTTATGATGAAAGTAATTCACCTAAGTTTGTCAAATAAAAAAAAATAGTTTTTAGTAATTTGTTTTATTGGTTGATAAGTAGAGGTATCAAAAATAAAGTACGGTGTGCACATGCCCCTAAACGTCAGAACGATTCTTTACAAGTATAAAATTTAACCCTTTTCCAGGGCACACCAATCTAGATGGTTTAACAAAGAATGCAATACATATCCAAGTCATTATAATATTGGGAATTAGTTTCAGGGCAACTAACATTTCACGTAAATTCAATTAGATTTGAAACCTAATTTAAGGTACTTAGTTTGAAATTGTAACGAAACCTATGTGGTCAATATAGAGCCTCTGCCTGGAAAAGGGTTAAAAAAAACCCGACGGCTCCTAATAGTGACCTAAATTAGGTACTTACGTCGACACCTACTTTAAAATTTATGTACAGTCAAGGGCAAAAATATGTATATAGTTTATTACCTTGTCTATTTTCGTCATATTTGAACTACCATATATGAACTGTCACAATGGTTAAAGTGACAGGGTACTAAAGTGTATACATATTCTTGCCCTTGACTGTATCTACTTCTTTATGATGTTTATATGAAAATGATAGCTTAAAAGTGTTATAATACCTACGCATATATTCAGAATACGCTAAATATTAGCTTTAATTTCATACCCATATTCTTGCAATATAAAATATTATTTTTAAACCCCCTTTTTTTTCACTGACGCTGTATTGAAATAATTATTATATACTCGTACCTACACTTCACACCGGCAGTTAAGAACGAATCTAATGGTACCTCATAAGTTGAAATCCGTCCAGCCGTTTAGGCTACGGAGGGTGACAACAAAACAGACATACATACATACATACATACGCTTTGAAGACATAACCCTTCTTTTCTTCGGACAGTCGGGTAAAAAGATAACATTTTGTGCTTCTGAAGCTAGCTCATACAATTGAAAATGTGATAAAAATTTAAGTGTTCTTTATAACCACGTGTGTGATTTTACGAAATCAGATAAATTAGCGAAATTTAAAGAACTTTATTATTATAAATTAAAACCTAACTCTACAAACAAAATTCAGCATCGGACAAACGGTAACGTAATATTTACGAGAAAAGCCACATGAAAATCTTGTATGGTATATAGCTGTTGTGAAGCAGAATCTATAATAATAGGGTGAAAGGTAAAACAAATGACACGTCAATGACGTCACGATCAAAATGAAAAGGACAAAGCGATCATGACAGAACGGTACTCTTTTCGGTGATTGTCATAATTCAAAATTAGAAAACTTGTTTGTTTGTTGTATAGATATTTTTGACTGTGTAGATATTATTGCCCTTGACTGTATAGATATTTTTGGCTTGGGTTTTGTTCTTATGTATGTGAGAGTTGCGTGTATAGATATTTATGGCCTCCTATTTGCCTACATATATTTGACTGACACTGTACATTTATTTATGGCCATGTAAATGTCTAGATCTTTTTGACTAATAAAATGATCACATATTTTTGACCGGATTACCGTACAGATATTTCTGGCTAATCAACTGTACAGATATTTTTGACGCCTTGGGAACGTATATATATTTATGCCCTTGACTGTACCTAGAAACTTGAAATTTGGTACAGGGGTTCCTTTCATGATGTAAGTGAGCACTAAGAAACATTGAGGTATATTAACTAGAGAAGCAAATGTCAATCAAAACCGACGCATAAAACGTGCCAACTACTAATAATCGCTACGTAGCTTTGAAACCAATAATATTTGAACAAAAAGACTATATCCATCTCTTTTACAATAATACACTAGTAGAACGCAGTCATATGGAATAGACAAAGATGGCGAGCTCATCTGATATGAAAATTTCAGTGTCGCCTAGAACATGAAATTTCCCCCCAAAAAAGTCGAGTAAATTCTTTGATAATACAAAGTCGTCACAAGTCATACATTGTTTTAATATTTCATTTTGTTTCATTTATCGCTTATAAGAATGGTAGTAATAAATTTACAATTATTTAATTTGACGACGTCATAGCCTAGTCGGTAGTGGCCCTGCCTATGAAGCTAGCGGTCCCGGGTTCGATCCTTGTTTTGCAAATGGTTTCCTTTGCATTTTATATTATTTCTTCTTTCTTTAGTTATTCGACTGATTGTTTCCAAAATCGATATCTGGGGATCTGTGTGGTCTCCGACAACGAACCCGTTGACAGATTGAGAAAAAGTAGTCACCATCTTGAACTTTTTATTCGACTGATTGCTTCCAAAATCGATATGTGGGGATCTGTGTGGTCTCTGACAGAGAATCCGTCCGCCATCTTGAACTTTTTAGTTATTCGACTGATTGCTTCCAAAATCGATATCTGGGGATCTGTGTAGTCTCCATCAACGAATCCGTTGACAGATTGTGAAAAGTAGCCGCCATCTTGAACTTTTTAGTTATTCCACTGATTGCTTCCAAAATCGACATCTGAAGATCTGTGTAGTCTCCGACAACGAATCCATTGGCAGAATTATAAAAAGTAGCTGCCATCTTGAACTTTCAGGTTATTTGCCGGATTGCTTCCAAAATCGATATCTGGGGATCTGTGTAGTCTCCAACAAGGAATCCGTTGACAGAATGTGAAAAAGTAGCCGCCATCTTGAACTTTTTAGTAATTCGACTGATTGTTTCCAAAATCGATATCTGGATATCTGTTTGGTCTCCGACAACGAATCCGCTGACAGATTGAGAAAAAGTAGCCGCCATCTTGAAACTTTTAATTATTCGACTGATTGTTTCCAAAATCGATATCTGGGGATCTGTGTGGTCTCCGGCAGGGTATCCGTTGACAAAATGGGAAAAGTTGCCGCCATCTTGAACTTTCCAGTTTTTGGGCCGAATTCTTTCAAAGTCGATATTTGGGGATCTGTGTGGTCTCCTATAAGTCTCGAAATTGACACTTGAATGATAAATTCATAGCTTTAAGGGGGTGATGGACGAGGTATTTATGCACATTTTTAAGTGTATTATGTCTTATACGAAATTTGGTAGTTTTTTTTTTTTAATTTACGGATTATACAGAAAATATTCAGAATTTGATAGTTACGTGTTAAGAATGCCCCAATAAGCGTTGCCTTTTAAACAACATATTTCATTTTGGATAGTTTAATGTCTATTGGACCAAATTAAACAAGTTTTAAGCGTCATATTGTATTATAAACAAAATGTAGGCATTCGAAATTATTAAAAATGTTTCGGATTTTGGATCAGTCATTTATGTGCCTAAAAAAATATAAAAAAACCATGAAATGTACAAACACTTATAAAAATATGCCTACTTATTGTTCTTTCTTTTAAGGTATCAGTCATTTACATCGCTTGCCAAATCTGATTCTTTCCAGGCAAAATTTGCAAATGGAAGGAACGGGCCAGTAAAATCATAGTAGTTACCTATCTATTTAGGCGCGAAACCGAAACACCCATAGCACGAGCCCTTAAGATAAGGTAATATTTTAACCACATTTACGTGCTCTGTACTTGCTAAAACATTGGCATGACACAAATCCCGAGATATCGATTTTGAATGCAATCAGTCGAATAAGTAAAAAGTTCAAGATGTCGGCTACTTTTTCTCATTCTGTCCACGGATTTGTTTTTGGGGACCACAAAGTAACCTAGATATCGATTTTGGAAGCCATCAGTACAATATATAAAAAGTTCAAGATGGCGGCTACTTTTTCACATTCTGTCAAACACCCATAGCACGAGCCCTTAAGATAGAGTAATATTTTAGCCACATTTACGTCGTCTGTACTTGCTAAAACGTTGGCATGACACAAATCCCGAGATATTGATTTTGAAAGCGAACAGTCGAATAAGTAAAAAGTTCAAGATGGCGGCTACTTTTTCTCATTATGTCCACGGATTTATTCCCGGAGACTACAAAGTAACCTAGATATCGATTTTGGAAGCCATCAGTCCATACATACATACATAATCTCACGCCTTCGTTCCCAGAGTGGGGTAGGCAGAGCTACAGAATTACAAACATCTCTAAAAACTTGTTGATAATTCTATAACCACAATTTGCACAATTAGGCTAAGATGTCAATCTGTTAACGGATTCGTTGTCGCAGACCACACGAGTGGCCCGTTTCACGAAGCCATAAGTTACAAATTACAAGCGGAAGTCTTTTTCTAGCTAAAGGAGTTAGAGACAGATTGAGAAAAAGTAGCCGCCATCTTGAACTATTTAGTTTTTCCTCGAATTACTTCCGAAATTGATATCCGGGGATCTGTGTGACATCCGACCAAGAATCTGCTGACAGAATAAAGTAGCCGCCATCCTGAATTAATTCAACGAATTAATGAAACGCCATCGTAAATTTTCAATAAAAAAAAACTACCACATTTCGTCTAAGACATAATACACCTAAAAATGTGCATAAATACCTCATCCATCACCCCCTTAAAGCTATGAATTTATCATTCAAGTGTCAATTTCGAGACTTAAAGGAGACCACACAGATCCCCAAATATCGACTTTGAAAGAATTTGGCCCTAAAACTGAAAAATTCAACATGGCGGCAACTTTTCCCATTTTGTCAACGGATTTTTTTATTTATTTATTTAATCTTTATGGCGCAAAAGAATACTCTTAATATACAAAAGGCGAACTTAATGCCATAAGGCATTCTCTACCAGTTAACCTTTGGGCAAAGCAGAGATTGTGGTGGCGGTGCAACATAGGGTCTAACATGTATATATATATACCTTATACATAATAATATATACCTACGTATCAATACATATATTTAATAAATATAAATACTTACATAAATGTCACTATTAAATAATTACATACCTACATAATATAAAGATGAGGATAAGCACAAAACATTACAGATAACGCAATCAGAAAATCAAGATGATGACAATTCTACCTACAGAAAAACTCGCGAACTTTCTTTTTAAAGGCAAACTTGTTAGGAGCTTGCTTGATATTAAGGGGATCTAGGGGATCTAATTTTGCGACGTTGACGAATAGGAAGCCATTTAAGTTGAGAGCGGAAGGAAGACACGTGATCATATTTACGAAGACAGAAAACAAAACGAATACAATTATTAAGAAGGATTCCCTGTCGGAGACCACACAGATCCCCAGATATCGATTTTGGAAACAATCAGTCGAATAATAAAAAGTTCAAGATGGTGACTACTTTTTCTCAATCTGTCAACGGATTCGTTGTCGGATACCACACAGATCCCCAGATATCGATTTTGGAAACAATCAGTCGAATAACTAAAGAAAGAAAAAAGAATATAAAATGCAAAGGAAACCATTTGCAAAACAAGGATCGAACCCGGGACCGCTATCTAGCTTCATAGGCAGGGTCACTACCGACTAGGCTACGATGTCGTCAAATAAAATAATTGTATATTTATTACTACAATTCTTGTAAGCGAGAAATGAAACAAAATGAAATATTAAAACAATGTATTACCTACTTGTAACGATTCATGTTATCAAAGAATTTACTCGATTTTTTTGGGGGAAAATTTCATGTTCTGGGCAACACTGAACTTTTCATATCAGGTGAGCTCGCCATCTTTGTCTATTCCATGTGACTGCGTTCTAGTAGTGTATTATTGTAAAAGAGATAGATATAGTTTTTTTGTTCAAATATTATTGGTTTCAAAGCTACGTCGCGAGTATTAGTAGTTGGCACGTTTTATGCGTCGCTTTTGATTGACATTTGCTTCTCTAGTTAATATACCTCAATGACTATAACAAATATATTATATTTTTTTACACTCTTATCATTTTAAATTCGTATCCGGAATAGATACGGGACCATGTTCAATCGGCAAAATAGAACTAACGTCATAAAACTGTGTCAGTAGTGGCGTTAGAAATCAAATCTTCCAAGATTGTTAAACATAATGTCACTGTTGTGGCACAATTCTACGGTGGGCCAGGGTTCCATTTTTCCGACATAAACGCAACCGCGTACATAGGTAAGTACTTACATAACTATCTACGGCTCCAAGGTAAGGTAGGTTCGAAGAAAACGGGACCCACAAAAGACTTTACTCCTAAAGTCAAACTTCGTGGCCTTACGTTGTTGCGTACAGGTCGATTCACAAGAGTTGGCACGAATGGAATGAACAAAAGTAATGTCACCTATCACTGTGTGAGTGCCGTCCTTTGAACCGGTGTTCGAATTTCAAACCGAAACCCTGTTATTATTTTACACACATTCAATCCATTCGTGCCAACTCTTGTGAATCGACCTGTAGTATGCTTACTAAGTATTAGACACATGGGGACTCTTAGGGTACGGAACCCTAAAAATTACATACTTTTCTCGTATTGTTTGTAAGGAAAACATAAGGAAACTAGTAAAAAGACTCCCAAAGGAATAGGACGTTGCACTGGAATCTGTGGTTTGGCCGGCTCGTCCACCCTAGCGGACGCGTGACGGAGAAGCGCGCGCGAGCGTGAAGCCGCAAGTTGGCGCGGCGGGCGCGCAGGTTCAACGATCTTCGTCACTCACCGCGAAGCCTCGCTGCGACGAATCATTATATTCCAATTTTATTGCCCTGCAGATTAACATACGCATCGGCTGTCGCACCATAAGAATAAATACTATTAGAAGGGCATCTTCGGCATCGTTATATGGAATTGACAGCAAAGCCGTCAAATAATTACCTGGCCTGGCCTGTCGCAAAATTAGGGTTGTGACAAGTAGGTTTATAATACTAACTGAGCCCGCAACCTCGTTCGCGTAGAATTAACTAAATAAAATTATACGATAACATAAAATATACTTAATAACACTAAAATGTCCGTAAATATTCAAATCCGTAAGACTTTCCAATAGTTCCACTGACGTATGAGTGTGACAGGGGATGACAGCGGCACAAGTTTGCGCTAACTAGTTTATGTAAAAATTAAAGTACTTTTATTACAATTAAATCAGATATAAAGTTGTAAGAACAAACGCAAAGCCAATAAAACTAATTTATGTGTAGGACGTATTTGTCCATTTTATTATTTAATTTAGCAACTCTTTTTATAACATAACCACTGAAATACTATCTAAGACTTACTTAATTACGATTAATATTGGATAAAACATAAAGTGCATAGGTAAATAATGTATTTATTTAATTCTATTCTATTCTATTCTTAATTAATGGCTTTCACTCCTGTTAAGGTGTATTTCGCCAATGTCGAGTTATTTATAGACACTCCCATGGACTTATTAGAGAAATAAGTCCATGGATAACACACGCGAAGACAATTGTTCGGTAAAAGAGAATTTTCTCAAATGGACTAAACAGAAGCACATGGGGTTAGCTCCACGCGCTTCTGTCAAGAGTATTTATTTAATTCTTTCATTTTAACGCTCTTTACTTAATGTGTTTATCGTACAAATAATAAATAAAGATTCAAACTTCGTTGATATCGTCCTACAATTATTATAGAAAAGCACGTGGTTAAATACGGAACTAACAATTTCGTATGGTAAAACCACACATTGCGTAGACAGTGGCGCCTTTGAGAGCTTCATTTGAAATATTGTTGTACGTTTACTCCAAGCGCCGATTCCGGGTGGCAACCCGCTAGTGTTTGCAGCGATAAGTAGTCCAGGACTGTTGACAGGCCACGCGAGAGCGCGCGTGGTGGGGATGAAGTTACCCTTCTAATGTCGCACCTCGGTCGAGTTCAGCACCCCGCTCCTGAACTCGATCTCTGACCAATAGTTATCTCTATTCTACAGGGCCGAGGTTCTAGGCTGTAAAAGCTATATCGTCTTTGTCCTATTATCGTTTTGTCACAATGCGATGCGGCCGAGTTAAAAACAATACCATAACAGGCCGAAAGCGGTAATGGTTTTTATTTTACCACCAAGAATACTCGCAGAGGCCGGTCATATGCAAACCGTTACGTTTGACTGTCTTCTTTTGGGTTCCAAGATTTTTCCACGATCTCTAGGAACGAAGTGTATGGGGAACTAGCGTTAAAAATTGCTACTTTTTCTAGGGTTCCTTCCATATTTACGTTTTGATGCATTTTAGCGCAAACTTTACTTCGGCAATATTATAGAATATATTTTTTTAAACCTACTTACTTACTTCAAAGATTTTTTCCACGACCCATAGGAACGAAAATATGGAATCGTCTATGGGCAGCTAGCGTTAAAAAGTGCTACTTTTTTCTAGTTTTCCATATTTACGTTTTGGTGCATTTTAGCGCCAACTGTACTCCGGCAATATTGTAGATCACAAAATTTGCTGTAAGTTTTGGCTTCAAACATTTTTTCCACGAATCCTAGGAAAAAAGATATGGAATCATCTATGGAGTGCTACTGTAAAATCAATTGCTTTTGCGGTACTGAATATTTATTAAGTCTTTCAGGTGAACGTATGGGAAAATGCTCATCATACCCGACCGGTGGTGATGGAAAATAAGTCATATGGACTTCATCCGAACCAATATATTCCCATTTTAATTACCCTCGAGCCCGTCCTCAAAACCTGCACGGATATTGTATCTTTCAATTGCTCATTCCAGTACCTGCTACCATGTGCTCGTGCATGAAGAACGGATTGGCATGCACCAAGTTGTGCCACCGTTTTCGTCAATGTTTGAATTTCAACTCCATTTTTTATGATGTGAGGGTTTGAAAGTCACAATTTTTACAAGGTTTACGAGCTAAGCCTGAGCATTCCATATTACTATTACTAGGTATCGTAGAAACTTTCAATTTTTAGATAATTTTGTCTTCTAAAATATTGCAGAACTTTGGTTTGCACTAAAATGCACTAAAACGTAAATATGGGAAGAAAACTGGAAAAGGAAATAATTTTTGACAGTAACACTCCATAGATGATTCCATACCTTCTTTTCTATAGGTCGTGGAAAAAAAATCAAGCCAAAACTTACAGCAAATTTTATGATATTTTATATTGCCAAAGAATTGGGGCTAAAATGCATCAAAAAGTAAATATGGAAGGAAACTAGAAAAAAGTAGCAATAATTAACGCTAGCTCCCCATAGACGATTCCATATCTTCGTTCCTAGGGGTCGTGGAAAAAATCTTTAAAGCCAAAAGTTTTAGCAAATTTTGTACTCTACAATATTGCCGAACCATGATTAGCACTACAATTAACTTCAACGACAGTATCGGCAAAAAACAGAAAAAAGTGACAGTTTTTGCAATATGGCGGAGAAATAAATAGAGCTGGAGAGACGAAAAATTTGGGTTACCATGGCTTTATTGTCCTTTACAACATATTAAAAATCAATAACAATCGGACCTTTTTAGGGTACCAAAACAACGGTTTACCAAATGTACGCCGATTTTTTTTGTATGGGCTGCACCTTTTCCGGTATTGCATACTTCCGGTTAAATTTTTCGTTCAAATGGCGACAGGCATATCCGTATTTTGCAGGGTCAAAACCCTCTGATAACGTTGTCACCCTAACTGTTACATGATTTGCCGCTTGCAATGGTTTAGAGACGCGCTTTTCAGTTTTGGGCCTAGTCTATTTATGAACTCGACTGTATCTAAGTATTTTTATTTTATTTTATCCTCAATTATAATCCAAGGCATGTACTTTAATTTATGTTGTAGCTCTAATTTATTAAAAGTATACTTTATTTACATCCAACTAAGTACAGAATTCAACATTAATACAATTAAAAATTAAAACTAAACGTATTTAAATTAAAATTAAACTAAGCTACTCAAATATTAAAGATAAGTATAAATAATAATCACCACCATAAAAAGAACACCCCCTCTAGCAGGTCCGCTCGCGGCATGGTCCCCATGACACTGGCTGCATTACCTCTCTGGATAGCTGGCCCAATCCTTTGGGAGAGGTAAGCACCAGCTCTAGGATCTCCGGAGGATTCTATGAGCCGAGAGGACAGGGCCTTAATAAAGCTTTTCATATCAGCTCTATTTTTTAAGTAATACCTTTAAACGAGCAATTCTTTTATATATATATAAAATCTAACGGCTCCAATGATTTCGATGAAATTTGAAATTTAGGGGTTTACGGGGCGGAAAATCGATCTGTCAAGTTGTCATCTTCGGGAAATTTCTTTTTCAACCCGAGCGACGCTCGGTCTTCCAGGTACTATATATACCTAATTACACATTCGTAGGGCGTGTCTTTCCCGATTTCAATCACATATACCTACCTACCCAGAGGGCTCAGACAAGATGCACTACGCTAACTAACGTTTCTATTCGATTCGCTTTTAAACCAATCGCGTCACTGGAAGATGACGTGATACGAAAAGTCACGTGGTCTACCAGTGACGCGATTGGTTTAAAAACGAATCGAATAGAAACGTTAGTTAGCGTAGTGCATCTTGTCTGAGCCCTCAGTTCTTTGATCTTGCCTGCTTGACAAAATCTTTTTTGGTTACGTCTCGATTACATTCAGCGAGTTTATTAGCTGCTACCCTGCGAGATAAAATCGGTTGATTCAGCTGGAGCGATAAACATGAATGGCGATGGTGACACAAAAACTTCCCACTCGCTAAAATATCTACCTGGCAGATTCAACACTAGCCGCCTGCTGAGATAATCACCGGGTCGTCTGTCTCGCGGGCGGCGGGCCCCCGGCCCCCCGGGACACGACACGACCCACTTGGTTATTTTATGCAGTTACGTTTACCTGTCTTGCGCATTCAGCTATGGGAATGTGTATGTTCCTATGTACCTATTTGATATATGGTTTTCACAACCAATTTTGGAATAATTTAGAAAACCTCAATAATGGTATCTCCTTGGAATTGCTTATTTGGCCTGCATCAAATTTTTCATACATAATAAAAAATACATGAAAATTCCCCGATCCACCGACTTCGATATATTTCATGTATTCTCAGAAGGATATGCAGCACGACACAATGAATAAGGCGCGCGTCGAAGCGTCTATTATTGGTTAATCCGCGCGCCATATTAGCTGTGTTCTGCTGTGCGAAACATTAGACGCAGGTCAAATAAGCAATTACAAAGAGAGGTCAATATTATCTCATTTTATTTTGTACGCTCCTTGCCACGTGACACCGCCCGGTAGTAGCTTAATGCGTACTGAATTGTTTACAATCTATACTCGAAAATCTAATTTAAGACCAAAAAAACTACGACAGATACGTCACTGTCATAAGTGTCAAAGTCACTTATGACAGTGTCAATCGAACATTCCAGAGTTAGCCAACCTTTTTGCATTGATAATCAAATTGTTCTAAATATTTGTAGATAAATCTAACATTTTCAATAACAAAAGTTATATTTAACAATAGGGAATATGCATTCAATGTATCTACCCAATATTCAAAACATTAAAATATCCCAAAGCAATTATTTTCTCATATAGTGTTTTAAGTAATTAAATGGCGGGTGTGTGTATTTAATGGCGATTTTTTTACCAGCTAAAACAAAATGACAAGCTAAATTCGGATGCCTTACTCTTATGCTTGATTTAAACTTGACAGTTACCCATGGACCCCATGGTGTCATGGCTGGTAAAATGCCTGATGATTGTTATTATAAAGTGAGCTACACACTTTTGGCCTGTTATTTTGTCGAATAGCTAAACGTATGTAATATTTAAATAGCATCGAACGTTGTTTACAACTATTGTTTATTTATCGTACCAAATGTTATTAATACCTGAAGTATTACAAGTGCAATAACAGTTTTGCTACCAAAAATCTTCTATGGTTAAATATTTAATAGGCCATCTTGTATTTGTGTAAGTAACTTGAATTAACTTGTTTATTTAAATCGAAGGTTTAAAACTACCTACAAATAAATATTCTTAGTGCGGTTTTTTTAAAAGTGGATATACAAAGGCAATTTTTTTTTTGTGGCAACCCACGTTGGTCTTCAATTACATTTTCGAGTATAAAAGTTAGTTAGTAAACATACTCGTAATATTATTTTACTGGCAGAGTTAACTAGAAGTTAGTCAAAATTTGCTCAAATATTGTAGGTCAGGGAAGTACCCAATTCAATTCAATTTTCGTTTGCAGCTCCATCGATACTATAGATGATTCCGCCAATGTAAGGGTTAAAAGAGACATGCGGTTAGCCGGTTACCCATTATGTATTCGACCGGTAGTTTCGATAGCAACGTTGGCACTGATGAGAATCTGAAACAAAGGACAAAACATTCATTTTATGGACTACCTACCACGGACCTAAAAAAATACGGACGTAACCTAGTCTAATCATCAGTGAAGCACACAAAATGGCCGTCCGTTTACGAGTGAGCGTGCTTTGAGGGTTGTCATATAAATCGTCAATTTTCCTATTTTAAGGCCTTTTACCAACTGCAACTTTTTGCAGCGATACAAATGCGCATTCGACAGCCGCAGCACTGTATCGCGACTAAACCTAACGATTTGTGACTGTATTAATAGGTACTGCATTGAGACTGAATCGTGATTGTATCGCTGCAAAAACTTCGTACAATTAAATCGTGTTATCATTTATGTACTACTTCAGCATTGCGTTCGATTATGTCATGCAACCGTTTTAATTTAATTGAAATTGGGTTTTCTCATTTTGTAATGACAAAACCAATTTCAACTAAAAAATAAAGGGAACTAGAGATGAGAAAATTATATGTCAATTTAAATTTCAACGTTTGCACGACAGAATAATATTAATAGTATTGATATATCAAACCACATTTTTATGAACATAGGTACCTAGTGACAAAAATAATTTTAACGAATAAAGCAATTCTTATTTAAACTTAAAAACTTGAACTTTTAGGAAAAAAAATCCGTGAAAAAACTGGCAACACTGATTGTCATTTTTGGTTGTAATTTGCGTCAAAGTAAATAAACACATTTATGAAAAATAACACGAATAAACATAACTTATAGGTGATAAGTGATTCTGTGTGGCTTTTTATAAATATAATTTACTAATGTAGTTTTTACACGTTTTTACTACACAATGCGGCACTTTCTTCGTTGTAAAGTGATATGTCACTCGGGCTGTAGCTGGACGCGTAATGGCGGCGGGTTAACAGACCTAGTGCATTTGTGAGACGGTAGATTGTGTATGACGGAACGAAATAACAGGCCTTGCTTGCTTCGCACCTTTTGAATGTAACGTTACGTCCGTATTTTTTTTAGGTCCGTGCTACCTACGTACAGAAATAATTTGTTAATTTTAATAAATTTACGCAGAACAAATATAAAATGAGAGTGTACTAATGTGAGGAGAAATTTAATGTTAACAGGGAGGGAAATATTAGGGGGAGGACATCATACAGAGGAGTTACGAGTTACGATACGATTACAATAAAAAAAAAGCTCGACGTCACCCTCCGCGAGACCACACTCGCACACCGAGAAACGCAAGAAACAGCGGAGTGCATACGTGGCCCTGACGTAAGCGGATAATAGATGTCACATGTTTGGGGATCGATCTGTGGGTAAAAAGCCGTCGTCTCTTCAGTAGTTCGGGCTGGATTGTTCCGTGTGGTCTACTCACCGACCAGCGAGAGGGCTGCCTGTGGTTGTTCCAGGCAGCACGCATTTGTGATAAAGTAAGAGATTTTTCTCAAAAATTTCCGGAAATGTTGACATTCCTATTTACATATTGAGACGCGAAGTACATAGTTTACTGACAGTTCTCAAATTTAAAAAAAAGAAAACATTGCGTGCTCGCTACACAAGCCCGCAATGTTGCATACAAATTCCATTACTATCTAGCTTGTAACTTTTTTAAAAGTGAAAAGTGCCATAATAAAATGAGGGCACAAGTCTTATACATCCAAATTTTACTCGAAACATAACTTTTTTATTTGTGCCTGGAATAGCTTATGTTTTTTTTAAAACAACAATTGCGTTTCTCCTTGTCATAAACAAAAAGGCGGTAAGGAGTGATGGTTTTTTCACATGAAGTTTCTGTTTGTATGCAATTCAAAAAATTAGTTCAAGCGATGAAGATTTGACTCCAACACAAATTTTTTCTTGCGATTTTTGAGAAAAGCACTATATTTGCCTCGGCAGGAACAGCAATTGCGGGCTTCGTATTTTTAAACGGACTCGCAAGCTCGTCCGTTTAATCCAATACTCGGCCCGCAATTGCCTACTTCCATGCCTAGGCAATAATGTACTATTGCGTCACGAGGAAAGCAATAGCACACCTCGGACAATGGCGATCAAATGTATGAAACAAATGCGTTCCTACGCACACAGTCTAAGCTCGTGTAGGTGAACGCGTACCATGCTTGTGTGAGTCAGATAAGACATGCTAGGGTTGCCGCCATTTTAGTGCGTTCGCGAATCGGGAACGCAATATCGTCGCTTTACTTTCTCAACCTCGTATTTGATCGAATAGTTAGATAGGAATGTAGTCTGTATTATTTAAGGAACATGAGTGCTTTTCCCATCTAACTATCCGATCAGATACGAGGTTGAGAAAGTAAAGGGACCATATGAGATGACCTTATAATAGCGGTGTCGAATTATTTTGTGTGCTTGTAATTCTATTATATAAAATGCTAAGCTGATTGTTGATATATCAACGCACAGCCCAGACCGCTGGACCTAGAGACTTGAAATTTTGCACATAGATACCTTATATAGTGTAGAGATCCACTAATAATAATATAATAATAATTTATTTTTATTTCGAATGTCATGGATTCATATTTGTTAGTAAGTACACAAATTCTTATAAACTACTTGTTAAAACATAAGAGCAAATTAAAATAAAATAAAATAAAATAAACTACCTACTTAATAAGCTATATTGCTGCTTACATGTAACTGTCTACAGTGGCCCATGTAAGGGCAATCCAGCCTATCCGCCACAACAGCCACGATGCTATTGCCGCTGCCACGCACTCTGCTTAGCAAGGACGCGCACCGCTTGCGCAGAGTGGTGTAGAAGCAGTCGGTGCGCGCCTCCGCGAACATGCCAGATGCACTGCAGGAGCGCGGCAGCCGCAACAGCACCCTAAACGCATTGTTATACTGAACTCGAAGGGCATTAAACGACTTGCGAGTATAATGCGCCCACAGGCTGCACGTATAAAACGACGTACAAAATGCCTTAAACAGGGTGATTTTAACTAATTTTGAGCAGCGTGCAAACCTGTGAGCAATCATATTTGCTCGCGCCGCCAACGCCCTACGCTCCCTTTCCATATCAGCGTCATCTTTTAAGTCTTCGGTCAAAACATGACCGAGATACTTAAACTGTTTCACCCTATGCAACATGTAGCCATTAAGGGTAAGGGGTGGAAAATAATCAGGACACTTAGTCCCTGCCTTAAAGACCATTACTTCACTTTTGGTGACATTGTAGATGAGACCATGCTCAGCGGCGTAACCCATACAAGTGTTCAAAAGCGCTTTAAGACCACAAGGTGAGGCGCTCAGCAGCACCATGTCGTCCGCATAGCTGATGTTATTGACGCAAACGTCGTCCACATGGCAGCCGACATGCTGATTGCTGAGCGCAACAACCAGCTCGTTCACATACAGGTTGAAGAGCGAGGGCGACGTCAGCCCCCCCTGCCGCACCCCGCATTCCAACCTGTACGGATCTGATAACGCATTTGACCACCTAACCTGATTTTCCTGATTTAAGTACCAATATTGAAAAATACAAATTAAATCCTCCGGTAGATGAATGCTTCTTAGCTTTACCCACAGCATATCATAGTAAACCAGGTCGAATGCTTTGGATAAATCCAAAAAGCATGCATAAATTGGCGTCTTTCTATTAGTATAATATTTAACAGTGTGCTTAAGGCACAAAATAGCAGACTCCGTCGACAACCTCGGCCGGAACCCAAATTGGTTGTCGTGGAGATTTAAGTACTTGCTAAGTTGTACGTTAAGCAAACTGTCAAACATTTTGGCTATAATAGTGGCCAACGAGATCGGTCTATAGTTACATATGTCAGCAATATTCCCAGTTTTATTCTTAATAATAGGCACTACCACAGTTTTAAGCATATCACCAGGCAAGTGCGAGTGAGCCACGCACAGCGAGTAAAATAAAGCTAACACTCTCGGCAAGTGTGGTCCAGCATGCTGTAAATGCTCAACACTGAGACCATCCCGACCTGGAGATTTACCCTTCGTCATAGTTTTAATGGCTCTAGTTACTTCCTTTGCCGTAAAAAAGGTATTTACGTCCCCACAACACGTCCCAAAATTAAGATGAGAGAGAGATGGACCTAAAGGTGACTTAACAAAAAAGTGATCTCTGAACATCATCGCTATATCCTTTGGGTCAGATATTCCCTGGATGCTCATAGGAAGGCTAGGCTTTGCATTAAGTTTTTTCGTACACTTCCAAAAGGAACGAAATTTATGGTTCGAATGGTGTGATGCTAAAATGTCCATCCTGATTTGGTCCTGGTTGTTTTGGCACCACCGTAGACGAGATTTGAAAATTCTTTTAGTTTCCTTCATTTGATCATATGCGACTCCCCTAATCGGCCCTCCACAGCCTGACCAAACCTGAAACTTCAGCCTAGCCTCCCTATGTGCTTCAGCAACGTGTTTATTCCAACCCGCAATACATTTTCTTTGCTTTCCTGCACTCTTTTTTTGAGAATAACTAGCTTCAGCAGCCTCGCTGAGTGTGGTCACAATATTGTTATACATACAATTTAAAATCACTTTATGGTCCTCATCAGAGCAATACTGGTTACCGCACGCACGAAAGCAATTTGGAAAGTCGATGAGCCTCAACTTATCATGGCAATATTCTTTATAAACCGTTACTTGTTCAGGGGTCCTCTCACCCCAAACAACTTTATTATGAACATCTCGAGGTATGCTGCTTACCCTCGGCCTTAAGGAACCAATATTACACTCTACTACCAGCGGAAAATGATCCGACCATACGACATCATGTTTAATAAATACTTTATCAATAGCGCAAAGTGCCGATGACGTAACCACACAGTGATCCAACCATCTTTTTGAACCATTCGCGTCACTTATAAAGGTGTAAGAATTAGCGTCAGACCTCAAACTATCTACATCAACACACGACCAAGTTTGTTCACTTGCAAAGTTCGAAAGTTCGTTATAAAAACGTTCGCCGGGATGAGCGTTAAAGTCTCCTAATATAAAAACAGACTCAATGTTATTGTCTTCTACTAGTGCACTTACCGCTCCGAGACAGTCCGTGAACTCTGGCAAGTTCTCCGCCTTATCCGTGGGCATATACACACTTATGACTAGAATCGACCTATCCGCGGACACAATTTTCACTGCACACACACGTGGGTTACCGCATTTAATCACTTGAACATCACGAAACGCTGTCTTCCTCCAAAGTATTGCCACGCCACCATAAGGCCTTCCCCTTAATATTCCGGCTGTAGTATCTATAGCTGAAGTTCCCGTGCCGCAAAATTCCTTGTCTATGCTATCTAGATAAGACAAATCTCCTGGCTGCAACCAAGTTTCCTGGAGAGCTACTAAGTCACATGACTCGCATAAACATCTTATATCATTAACAGAACGCTTAACATTTTTGCAGTTGAAAGTCACAAATCTGTGTGTTTTATTCATTTTGTTGCTTATGTTGACCGTTAACAGAGGATAATCCGTTCGAATATAGTTGCTTGAAGTGCACGAATTTTCTAAAAATTATTCCTTTAGGCCAAAGGTCTTCGGACAAAAACAAAGGCACCTTGTTTGCATTCACAAAAAACTTAAATGCGTTGTGATCTTTCTTATGTTTTATCTTGATTTTTTCCAAGGCAATTATCTCCTGCGTCTTATGCTTAATATACTCTGTTATATCTGAATCATTTGTGTCTTTATGCACATTCGAAATAAAAATAGGTATTTTACTTTCTGCTGATTTAAATTTTCCCACTGTATCACAGGAAGTCCCCCTTTTACCATCATACCTATAACTAGACTTTTTACGCTTAGTTATCGTACGCCAGTCGTTATTATTTTCGTTATTCGACGATTGGCGGGTAGGCGCAGGCTCAGGTACTGGCGAGATGCGCGGTGGCGGTATGTCTTCGCCCAGCTGATTACTCGCCCCGGCCAACGGTTGTTCTGTATGACTCACTACAAACGGCTTCTTGTGCTCAGCCGCCATAGCATAACTTTTATTCAACGTATGACATCCTGGGGTCCTTATTGTCTTATTGGGCACTTCATTCGTTGACTTTGTAGGTAATTTTTCCATTTTATAAAAAGAAGAATCCATTCTCTCTTCCGACGAGTCCCGAAAGTGCGACAAACCGATCGGTCCACTGTCAGGAATCCACGCCCCACGCTTAGTATTTACGTTGCACACAGGTGTTCGAGGTAAAGACGCGTATTTCATGTTATGAACCTCCGCTTGAAGTTCCTCAATTTGGTTAACTGTGGCGTATGTTGCTTTAATCACCTCCATATCATTTTGAAGCTTTGTGAGATTCCTTAGCATTTTTGTGCAATCCAGGTGATCAAAACAAATAGGTGGCAGCCTATCAAGGTGTCGCGCAACAAACACCGGCAAGCTATCAGAATCGGCACATTTTAGCACTGACACTATGTCCTCTAAGTCTCGCACTTCTTTACCGCTCCCTTGTCTTGTTTTATTCCGCTGTTTCGTTGGCACTGCTTCGAACAATAACGTTTTAGATTTCTTAATTTCGTCACTAGTGAACGCCGATTTACAAATGTTCAGTAAGGTGGGCTCGTCCACTACCGAAAGCTTATTTTGAATGTATGATAACATCTCGTCAATGACGATGTTACACGCGTTACATTTTACAACGTTCGACATTATAACGGCTATTAGGTCGCTGCGATACAACCGTCAACGCGCCCGTCACCGATCGCTGCGCGCACGACACTGAGGAAGGAAGGATTTTTGGAAATTCCACCCCTAAGGGGGTAAAATAAGGGAAAAACATTTGTAAAAAAGTCCGTCAGTTTTGAAGTAAGACGCTTCAAATTTTGCGTTTAGGTTAGCGATTGAATTATAACTTATACGTGTCTCAGCGTTTATGATAATTTCAACCCCGAAGGGATGAAAAGGGGTAAAACGGATTGTTGATATATCAACGCACAGCCCAAACCTTAGGACCTAGAGACTTGACATTTTGCACATAGATACCTTATATAGTGTAAAGATCCACTAAGGAAGGATTTTTGGAAATTCCACCCCTAAGGAGATGAAAATTTGTATGAAAGTCCGTCAGTTTTAGTTTAAGTTAGACTATTCAAATTTTGTGTTTAGGTTGAAAATTGAAAACTAATTTATACGTGTTTCAGCGTTTTTGATAATTTCATCCCCTAAGGGATGGAAAGGAGTAAAACTGACTGACTGATCGATCAACGCACAGCCTAAACCACTGGACCTAGGGACTTGAAATTTGAAGGGAATATTCCTTGGGTACCCTAAGGGTACACTAAGAAAGGATTTTTGGAAATTCATCCCCTAAAGGGTTAAAATAGGGGGTAGAAATTTGTATAGGAGATTAGTTATTTTTAAAATAAGCAATTTGGAAATTGTTATTTAGGCCACTGTTTATAAATAAAAAATACTTCTTTCAGCGATTTAGAAAAAACTACCCCTAACGGGGGTAAAAGGGAGTTTTGGTTTGTTCCTCCTTCACGCTGCAATGGTGCTGGATGGATTTGGATGAAATTTAGAATGGAGATAGCTTATACCCTGGATTAACACATAGAACATCCCATCCCGGAAAATTTAAAAGTTCCCGAGGGAATAACGACGATGTTTGGTGTTTTTTGAAAAAGTCATCATGGGTGTCATTTTCTTAGGTTGCGTTGATGCAGATTTCGAAAATGATATCAAATTTGGAATTCAAAATGGCCGTCATGATGTTTATTGAAAAAGTCGTCATTGGTATCATTTTCTTACATTTTGTGGACGCAGATTATGAAAATTATGTCAATTTTAGAATTCAAGATGGAGGCCATGATCTTTTTTAAAAAGTGGACATAATTGTCATTTTCTTAGATTTTGAGGACGCAGATTTCGAAAATGATGTGAAAGTATAGGTAGAAATTCAAAATGGCAATTCAATTATGTCTGTCGTCTGTCTGTTTGTTACGCTTTCACGGATTCACCGTGGACCCGAATTAGATTAATGGGCATTGGGTAAATTTGTTTGAAGAATATTGTCTTTTTTTTTCAGCGGCCACGGATGATGTTTGGGAGTTCCACCATTTATAATGATAGATACCTACATTATAATTAGTATTAAGACTCATAATATAATATATATGTAATATTGAACTATGATGGATATTTTAAGAGCAACCAAACTATCATGGGAGGGATGGTGCTTTGAGACGGCGAATTTAGACAGATTCTCATCTACCGGTGATAACTAGGGGCACACCAGCGGATAAAATAAATGCATTTCGGCATCTACGATATGGGTTTATATATAAAAAATATACTTCACTACAAATATGCCAGGAACTACGAGTACACCATGATACACAGTCGGGGCAATATATGCAGCAGCTCTACTAAAAAATGGCGAAGATCGTATGGCGAGAGATAGTAACGATTTGAATAAATTAAACCGCGAATTCTGATCTAAAAAATAACGTGTACCCCCATCTAAAAAAACAATATATAGAATAGAGAATGTTTGTGCGAGAGGGAAATAATAGCACCGACAAACAAAATTGTCGGGGAGATAAATAAAAAAATACGTCTCATGTAGAAAGCGATGTTGTGAAGTATCACTTGGTAGACAATGTCATAGACACAGAGCAAGTCACGTCCTACCCTTGGAGTTCCTGAACTCTTTGGAGGTATCGGGAGTGCCCTCCCGTAAGTTCATGGTTAAAGTTGGTGTCCCGGTAAATTTCGAGCTCAATATTACATATGTGTTTGAAAGATCATTCTGGCCAGAGAGGACGTCAAATTATAGAATTACTTACTTAAAACTTTTAATTTACTTAACTGCGATAAACGAGTTCTACGCGGACGAAGTCGCGGGCAAAAGCTAGTTAATTATAAACAAAAATGTTTTCAACTCTATTTTCTGAGATTATTAGTGACCGAAGCGTTAGCGAAGGTCAATGTTTTGACTAGAGCAATTTGCTTTTGTATGTCCGGATCAGAGATGGGCATTAATCGATGATTTTTTTAGTCAACTAATTAATCGATAAAAAAATCGATCGTCCAAAATTAATCTCGATTGATTTAATCGCGATTACATTAATCGACGGAGTTTCGAATCACGATTGATCAATTTTCAATCGACTAAATTTCACGATTAAATCTCGATTAAAAATTGGAACACGCGCGCACAGGTGCAACCATTTTCCTAATAGCGATCGGCAATCTTTGTTTTTCTATGACACACGAGTAATAAATATACTGTCAGTTGCGAGTGCAAGCGTAATAGCGATAGCCAGTCGAAAGCTAATTAAGTAGCTGGGAATACTGTAATCAGTAGTAAAGAAGCTACAAAATGAGAAAACGTTGCCGCCATCTTGAACTTTTTAGTTATTCGACTGATTGTTGCCAAAATCGATATCTGGGGATCTGTGTGGTCTCCGAGAACGAATCCGTTAACAGATTGAGGAAAAGTAGCTGCCATCTTGAACTTTTTAGTTATTCGACTGATTGTTTCCAAAATGGATATCTGGGGATCTGTGTGGTCTCCGAGAACGAATCCGTTAACAGATTGAGGAAAAGTAGCTGCCATCTTGAACTTTTTAGTTATTCGACTGATTGTTTCCAAACTGGATATCTGGGGATCTGTGTGGTCTCCGACAACGAATCCGTTAACAGATTGAGGAAAAGTACCTGCCATCTTGAACTTTTTAGTTATTCGACTGATTGTTTCCAAAATGGATATCTGGGGATCTGTGTGGTCTCCGAGAAAGAATCCGTTAACAGATTGAGGAAAAGTAGCTGCCATCTTGAACTTTTTAGTTATTCGACTGATTGTTTCCAAAATGGATATCTGGGGATCTGTGTGGTCTCCGAGAACGAATCCGTTAACAGATTGAGGAAAAGTAGCTGCCATCTTGAACTTTTTAGTTATTCGACTGATTGTTTCCAAAATCGATATCTGGGGATCTGTGTGGTCTCCGAGAACGAATCCGTTAACAGATTGAGGAAAAGTAGCTGCCATCTTGAACTTTTTAGTTATTCGACTGATTGTTTCCAAAATGGATATCTGGGGATCTGTGTGGTCTCCGACAACGAATCCGCTGACAGATTGAGGAAAAGTAGCCGCCATCTTGAACTTTTTAGTTATTCGACTGATTGTTTCCAAAATAGATGTCTGGGGATCTGTGTGGTCTCTGACAACGAATCCGGTGACAGATTGAGGAAAAGTAGCCGCCATCTTGAACTTTTTAGTTATTCGACTGATTGCTTCCAAAATCGATATTTGGGGATCTGTGTGGTCTCCGACAACGAACACGTTGATAGGTTATTTCGATGAAAGAGTTCTAGAAGTTGATTTACTGTCGCTTGGTAAAGAACCATGCGTCAAAATGGCCCTAAAACCAACAGCGCTGAGAATTAGTACATTAAATAGGAATTCCATTGCAGAACTGAGATATTCTTGTTCTATTCAGAGTGAATCGAACTATAAGAAAACGGGTTTCATTTAGAGAATGACAAACTTTGACATGTGTGTGAAATTATATTAATAGGAAGACCATACGTCGTTATCGCGGGAGCAAAAACAAATCTATTAAAGAACACATGTAATAGAATGTCTGTTTAGTATAATCGAAATATTCTGCCTATACATTCTAAGCCTCTAAGAAGTTCTTCATATCTAGCACGAATTTACTGGAAACGGTCAATCAAACTTCTCTTACATTGAGTAAACGCTTTTATAAGTCAACGTGTCAACTTAAATAAAAATATTAACATAAATAAATCCAGTATTTTTCTCCAAAACTAGTTTTAACTTTTTAAATATATATTTTCCATTTGCACTCAAATTTAATTAAGATATATTTTTTTATGTTTTTGTACATAACAAATCAATCAAGAATGACAAATGTCTAAAGTAGCAGGTAAAGTGACTGAAGAGGTTAACGTAAGGATTGCATAGCTAATCTTTTTTAAATATGTAATACTAATCAAGTCAAGTACGGAGGTAAGATATTTGAAAGAAAATGCATACATTTTGAACTCATAGGTATAAACGTTTCTCGATACGAGTGTCACTTCTGTTATTGCCTATTTGTCATAATCTTTCAATACTGTCAAATCGTTTTTGCTCCCGCGATAACGATGTATGATGAAGACTAGAATTAGACCTAAGACAGATAAGAACCTTTGTGGAACCCATAACCATACAATAAAAATATTTGAATTTGAGTTATGAATACCGAAAGTGGCATGATCTACTTACATAACTTCGGTTAATGTCACAGACCTTAATCTAACTAGATAACGTAAACACCTCAATTTGTATGAAAACCAACCGTATCACTTTTTTTCTACCTGCTGTGACGTCACAAGAACGAATTAGTGATGTGAATTCCCCGTTGTCAGCGCGTAATCGATTAGAAGGCGCCGCCGCCCGCGCCGTGCGGCTCGTATCAATCAGTCAGTATGAGGTCAGTCTTTGTAGTAAGAGATCGCGCGCGTGTTGCGGCTTGTCGCCGTGTCTGCGTGGCTTGGAAGTTGATAATTTCACCGCTCTTCAGGTAAGTTATAATGTCACATATACGTAAAAAAAGATGTGTATAGTTAAGTACTAGATCTTTTCGATTACAAGAAAGTGACCGTAAGTACGTAATTGTTTGACAACAAAGAGATAGGTAGATATACATACTATTGCCATAGTAATATTTACTAGAACACTTACAAAAATGTCGCAAGCGATCGAAGCAATTACAAGCGCGAATTTATGTGTCCGTGAATTTCACATATCGATTTTTCAATCGATTTGCTAGAGGAATGATAAAAGGACAGAAAAATGATAAATCTTATCTTACTCTTAGGTAATGGCAGTCATTTTCAGTTGGATTTAATCAAAATGTTTTCTTATGATTTGTAATGATTCTCATTACTTTGTTGTAGGTAAATTATGTCTAAGCCAAATAAAAAAACCAGAGAAGAAATTTTATCTGCGAAAAGAAAAGCTAGTAAATTACGTTATGATAAAATATAATCAGATCCAGAACTCAGTCAACTTAGAAAAGAAAAAGATAAGGAAAATTACTTAAAGAAAAAGAAAAATAAGCAGGTGACGGATATAAGGATTAAAAGCGTTATAGAACAGCAAAATTTACCTACGTGTCACAAAATACCTAAGCGTATTATCATTCCTGTTTCAAGAATCGGTTAGAATCGTAAACAATCGGAAGGTGTACATCACTATTTGCTTAATTTGACAGAAAAATGATAATGGTACTCGTACCAAGAAGCCAAGCGACACAAGCTAAAGATCGACCGTTAAATTTCCATTGCGCGTTAATATAGACAGGGCCTACAAATTTGCAAGTAAAGCAGGCAATGTATCATGAACATGAAGTAATCCCACACAGTATTATTTTTCATAGTAAAACCACGACAAACCTAAAATAAATTATCTTTAAATAGATAAACGTAATTTTAGAAGAAATTTACTTACTTATGGAAGGAAACATTTCCATTATTTGGGTCAGCTTTTCCTGTACAGTTTTTACAACTTAATACGGAACAACCAGTCATTTTTCTAGATATCGGTGACGTCTGGAGGCGGTAACGGTCGAACGCGTACTAAACGAAGCCGCGAAGAAAGAAGACATTTAGACTGCTTTTTGACACGCGAAGTACGTACACTCGCGGCATCTAGTTAGATTAAGGTCTGTGGTTAATGTGTTATTTGTTTGATGTTTTTATTTATAAATAAAATAACAGATAATTATTATTTATAAATCATTTAATTAGCTACAAAAATGATTTTAATATACATACTTCGGCACCCTAATAATAATGATCTGTTTTATCTAAGAGGGCCCTGTTTTCTCATAGATCGTATTCACTCTGACTAAAATATGAATATCTCAGTTCTGCCATGGAATTCGACATTGTGCCCATGCCAACGAAATGAAGTAGATTTTAAGACCTATTTAAATGACTTAACTCTCATCTTTGTTGGTTTTCTGGCCAGGCTCCATACAAAGTTGCCCATAGTCCTATTGTTATATTTTCTTCTGTCTATGTACATATTTTATTAAACGTCGAAGCTTCGGTTGTCGTTTGTATATCTTTTTTGACACCTGTTAAATGGAGAGATGGTAATTAACTTGCTATAAGCTTTTAGCGATGCGTTACCTGTAAAATATCCAAAGCGTCAAAATGTTTTTCACAAGCGTAGCCATTTGGAACGTCTAAAAAATCTGACAATATATTCATATATTGTTATTTTAATAAGAGCAAGTAGAAAAAAATACAAGCATTGAAAGCTTTTAAACAAAATCCTGCATTAAGTTTTCATTCAAGTGTCAATTTCGAGATTTATAGGAAACCACACAGATCCCCAGATATCGATTTTGGAAACAATCAATCGAATAACTAAAAAGTTCAAGATGGCGGCTACTTTTTGTCAATCTGTCAACGGATTCGTTGTCGGTGACCACACAGATACCCAGATATCGATTTTGAAAGCAATCAGTCGAATAACTAAAAAGTTCAAGATGGCGGCTACTTTTCCCAATCTGTCAACGGATTCGTTGTCGGGTGAATATTCAGGTATATATATATTTATCCTACTAATATTATAAACGTGAAAGTTTGTGAGTACGTGAGGATGTGTGAGAAAAAGACGGAATTCGTTTATTATAGGCTTTCTCATTTTCCCGTAATGTAATATTTTACGTGGCCTCCGCTCTGCGCACCGCGTTGTCGCGTCCTTGCCAGCCGGTAAGTGTGAGGTAACTGAGAGCGGGGGGGCGGCACTTTCAACGGGAGGCAGGGAGTGGCCATACTGTACGGTAGTAGTACTCTTTACGAGTATTATACTGTGGCGCGGGTGCGGCGGGTCAGTCGCGGGTCCGTTGCGGGTCCGTCGTGGGTCCGTCGCGGGTCCGTCGCGGTTCGGCGCTATGTGAAAATACGACGACCCGCGCGGCTCCCGCGATGCTCGGAGGGAATATGCATGGATTTTTTAAATCGCATTTCTCAACAAAATATGAAAATACCGTAAAAAAGATAACCAAAGGTAAAATTAAAATTAAAATCGGTCAAATAATACAGATGATACAAGCATTTTAAAATGCTAATTAGACAGAGAGATACGAAGTGCACCGGTGACGTCATCGTGCAGTACGGCCATATAAACTCCACGTAAAATTATGTTTTGCTAGAAAGAGATAGGAACAAATCTTTGTTAGCTTATATCTTGGCTATTTTTATAGCTATTCAAAAAATGGTTTTTCTCTTCTGTTTGTTACATGAAAGTTTTATTGAAGCTGTAAAAAAAAACATGCATATTCCTTATTGCGCATTATGGTGCTACTCGTACGACCTTTCTAAGATGGGTGGGTGGGGATTCGTGTTACCAAAAATAAACGATAACGGAAATGGATGAATGCTGTACATAAACATACATAAAGTAAGTACTAGTTGTACTCATGTCAAATATTACGTTCTGAACGGCAACTCAAAGAGTCACTCAACATAACGGATTTGTCGAGTTTGCGAGACAACCAAGTACGTAAGGAGACAAACAGACAATGCATTTTTTATATTCTTCAATCATTAGTGATTACCTAATGATTAAACTAGTTGTTAAAGGTTTTTTAAATGGTAAAATATTATTGGTTTCGTTGCGTTGTAGTGTAATAAGCAGCCCCATACGCACAACGTGCGCAGCGTTACCCACTCACTCTTGTGTCGATGTTTTCTGGATAGCCAACGACAGTTCGCAATTTAGAGAAATGATTGAGATTTCTCTTCCAAGGAGCGTGAAATGAGAGGACGGTGTGAGCTGCGCCGGCGGCGCGGCGCCGCGCGGGCGGCGGCGGCGGCATTCCTGTCGACCGCAGCCCTGTGTTTAGCATCTCCGGCTATCCCGCTCCTCCGACTTAATAGTCCGTAGGGCTATCCGGGTGCTATTTGCAAACAAATAACACTCTTACAACAAGGACCGCCTTAATACAACTTGCAAACATAGGAGCAAGTAGAATTAGGAAAAACTAATAAGTATACGAGCATACGAGAGGTTGGGTGGTAATTTAACAACAATTCAACCAACACTCTCCTCTACGCCCAGCGCCCTCGCTGCTTTTTACACAAGTCTCCGGCCGCTGTGATCTTCGGGCCGTGTCACCTAATTAACAAACCTTATATTATATATAAAGAGAACCCAAAATCACTCAAAACTGTTTCTATACCTACTTACCTATGCAACGACACCCAACTCCGATAACCAGGAAATAATGTATCACCCAGTAAGTTGGTACTTTTCAGGTGGGCGGATATCAAAGAGTTAGACAAAATATGTATATAGGTAGGTACCTAGCTTTTGAAATAAGATGCCTTGATCTAGAGCAATTATTTTTTAGTACCTACGAACATAGTTAGTTGTTGAATGAAAAATGAGAATGAATCAAATGCGGACGGTATTTTGCAATTACTTATGATACAAAGCAATGCTACGCTATTGAGGATTATATATATTTAATATTGACAATTGAGGTGATAGGTAAACTGAAGCCCATATATTTTGTTATCTGAAGCGCGGCGGCTTGTGACTTTGAATACCCCCCCCCCCCCCCCCCACCCACTTACCCCCCAGGGGGTGGCCGATGGCTACCGGACTAAATCAGCTCAGTTTGTCCTAGGATACATCTGAGCCAAGGGAATTCATCCGATACTAAATTTTGACCTCTCCATACATTGGGTGACACAACCGCCCGTACTAATATATGTATAAGAAATCTACGTACCTACAGACAGGCAGGCAGACAGGCAGGAAGATAAATTAGATTATTTTTCCATTTTGTCTGTTTCCATGTTGTACAGTCAAGTGCAAAAATATGTATCGAAAGATCCTGTCATAAATATGTTACGAAGTTCTTATTACTGTAATAAGGCGCATTGGGAAATATTTTTCAGATGTTGCGCTCTCTCATATTTGTACATTTGACTGCACGTACCTAACTTAAGAAATGGTCCGGTCTTACTTGTTTAACTGCCGCACTCAGAGACGTCAAATAAATTTAATGCTTAATTAAAGTTGCTGCTGTCACTTTCTTTGCTATATTAATAGAATATGAAAACACGTCAATAAACAAGCATTAAAGTTAAGTGTAATCTCTGAGTGCGGCAGTAAGCTATTAAACACCTACTTACTTGCTACATATTTTACGCGCATAAAGGAATGATGCGTTGCGAGAGTAGTAAGAATCTTATTTAGGACCAAATGTGTGGGGAAATGTGTAGTAAAATATAACGCCGCGCCGGTGGTCATGGTACGGAACCCTGCTTATGCGAGTCAGACCTGATTTTGACCGGTTTTTTAACACACTAATCAGTCCCAAACAATCTAAGACACTAACAATGCTATGAAATCTTGGAAATCTGTTTTAAGTTAGGTACTTGTAATTTGACAAATTGTCTTTAAATTTTGCATACTTATGCGAATTGCGATGACAATTAAATAATATGGTACTATCGAACTGTTATGATGATGGAGACAGGTGGTCATAGGAAGTCCTCAATGGCTACTTAATTAAAGGGCCTTAGAATTGGCCAATTGAAGATTTAGGTACATGGCAACCCTCAAAGCACGCACACACGTAAACAGGCGGCCATTTTGCATGCTTCACTCATAACGAGGTTAGGTTACGTCCGTATTGTTTTAGGCCCGTGTTAAGGCCATGTTTGAAATGCTGTACAAATTTGGCAAAGACTTTAAAACGACCAGCCGCCGATTTCACCACCCTGACAACGACACGTGACAGGTGACAATTTGGTATACATTGCAAAGTTAACACGCTGTTACGTCACTGGGTTTTATATAAGCAGCGCCATGTGTTGTCACCTGTCATTGTCCGGTTGGTAAAATAGGGGGCAGGCCTAAAGTGTGCTGCTACTATAAACCCGACTGTACCTAGGTACTGAAGTTATTTACGTTTAACCGTAGTTACCTATACGATGCCTACGAGAAATTACACTGAATGAACGTCAGAAGCGGCACAGGAAACGGCACAAGTTGGACACACGCTATTACAATTAAAGTGGCGCACAGTCAGACAAGACACCGATCGCTACTGTAATTACCGTCACGCAACGTCGAGCCGCCCCTGCCCCCGACGCGACGCCGCGCCTGCCGCGCGCGCCGCCGCCGCCTGCGCCGCCGCGGACCGTGCCAGCCCTTCCCGACCAACGGTAATGATTCTACATCCACTTAATAATAACGTCTTTTAGTCACCACGCAAGCCCATTATTCGTTATTACTTACTGCCACATGCAAGTCGCGGTACGTTGCGCCTATACGCCTGTTATATTCGTTTTGCTGACATTTTTTTATAGAGAACGGAGCTTTTATAAAAAAAAATCGCCGAGGTAAAAATAAAATAAATAAACCTGAATAAATATGCAGGGATAAAAATACGCCGAGGTTAAAATAAAATAAATAAACCGGGATAAATGGGTACATATCTGAATATCGAAAGTTAATATATCAAAATATAAAATATCGAAGTCAAAAATATCAAAAGTTACAATATCGAACGGTCAAAACATCTACAGTCATTATATATACGTCTGAAAGGCCTACGATTAAAATGCCACCCTTTTAAAATATCGAATGATTAAAACATCAACAGTTATTTGAACTTTGTGTTAAAATATCGAAAGTTACAATATCGAAGTCCAAAATAACGAATGTTACAAAATCGAACGGTCGACTTATCGACAATCGTTATATCTACGCTGAAATACCACACGCTTAAAACATCAAAAGTTCAGACTTTTCTCATTTTTTAGAAAGATGTTTCAGTGAAGTGAGCGAGCGTAGCGAGCGAACCAGCGGGCCTAGACAAGTTGCCATCGAATACAAACGCTAGCGTTAGAGGATCACTTGTCGCTTTGAAAAATTTATGGAAACGACTTAAGATAGTCACGTGATATATCACTCGTTCAAATTCAAAATTCAAATTCATTTATTTTGCTAAAACATCACGTAGGTACATTATTGAAGATGGAAGACGGATACATAGTTTCAGTAATGTTTACCTTATTATAGTAGGCATGCAAAATACAAAACAAAATTATTACTTACAATGAATTGAAACAATTAACAATTAAACTAGCCTTCATAAACGTAATTATAATTTTTCATATAACCGAACCATAATAAAATTAAAATATAATAAAATAAAGGATGATAATTTACTTAGCATTATTATGTCAATAATCAACATTAATTTGAGTTTAGTTTTTATTAGTTTAAATATTCTTGCAACGAGTAGAAATTATTATTAGATAGCCACTTTAAGAGGGCACGTTTGAATTTGGGTAGAGGTAGCTCAGATATAGCAGACGGAAGCTTATTATAAATTCTTACCGCCATTCCTACAACATTATTGCGAAAAACAGCTAAGTTACTCCTCGGGACCATTAACTGATGCTTGCGTTTACGCATCGCCCCAGGATTCCTTTGAAAGGCCTTTCTAAAGAAGTGCTGATTTTTTTTGACAAATAAACTAATTTCAGCTATGTAGATGCATGGGAGGGGAAGAATCATCAAGTCTTTGAATATTTGCCTGCAAGATTCTCTATTACTTGTATTAGTGAGAGCACGGATACACTTTTTTTGAGCCTTGAAAGCTCTATCGAAAGCTACGGAATTGCCCCAGATCATAATCCCGTATCGCAGTATGGACGCAACGTAGCCATGATAGGCATTGAGGCCAGTATGTAGGGACGCTATTCTTCTAAGACGACTTAAAGCGAATACAAATCTATTAACCTTTTTGCATACATTGTCAATATGGTTTTTCCAATGAAGATTTTCGTCAGCTACTATACCTAGAAACTTGGCTGTATCTAATATTTCTATAGTTTTATTATCATACTGTAAGTGATCACTTTACAGCGTGTCGTTACAACTGACACGCTGTAAAGTGATCACTATCACTCGCGCTAATCAAAAAGTGATAGTTTTGACAACTACGGTCGTTACGCGGTACTATCTTGACAGGTTGAATTCAACACGAGTACTATCCATGGAATTAGTAAGTACATCTGGAATGCTTACTTCCGAAATCGCGACAAGTAAAATTGAACTCAATATCTAAAGACAGAAGGCTGACTTTGTGGTAATCAAGTGTACGAGCCTAATGAGACTTACTTTGTCTTTGTTTGTCCCTCTTACACAATTGCCATGTTAAAAAGTTACGATTTTCTTAGTACGAAATGTTAACTAGGTACAACATGTTAATTTTTAAAATTGGGAGGGATATCAAAGTATATATATTTAAGTCAGGCACTAGGAATGCATTAAAGTATTACATATTAAATTAATATTAAAGTTAACCCGGTTCAATCATTGCTCATCATGGTAATGGTAGGAGTTTATAAAATAAAACTAGCAACACTAATAAAACAAAATGGCGATTGGCGGTCACTTTAATAATCTCTCACTGTTGCAATGAGACCTATTTCGGCTTTTATGTGTTAATAAGTGATTTTCTTAAAAAGATGCTAAATACTAGTTGTGCTGTGAGTGGCTGCAATAAAGAATCATATCCAGGTTGCGGGATATCCTTTCACAGCCAAGTTTGTGAGATTTCTGTTAGTAGGGTGACCATGAACAATCATTAATATCATTATTGCTAAAAAAGTTACCTAACAAAAACGATTTGATTTCAGACTTCCTGCGAATGTTGAAGTAAAAAAGAAATGGATTGAAGCGATTCCTGGGAAAGTAACTAACAACTCTGTTGTATGTAGTTTACATTTCAAACCTGAAGATTATCTGACGGAAGCTGGAAAAAAAAAGATATCTGAAGCCCGTTTCACGAAGCTACAAGTTATAAATTACAAGCGGAAGTCTCTTTCTAACTCCTTTTGCTAGAAAGAGAGTTCCGCTTGTAATTTGTAACTTGTAGCTTCGTGAAACGGGCCACTGTAGTAGTTCCATCTATTTTTCCCAAGGTAATTTAAGGTAATACCGTAAAATTACTCAATAAATATGTTGATTAATAAAAGCTTCAGGAGGACAGAACATATATTTAAAAAAACTAGTTTTTTTAGATTTTGAGAAAAACTATGTCCGTCACACCGGACATTGCCAAATATGTGGGATATTATTACATGTCCGCCGTGCCGGACAATGCCAAATTATTACATAAAAAGAGGGAGAAAATGTTAAAATAACTTTGCTTAGGTATATTATTTATGTTGTATGAAACTATGAAAGCGTAATTGACAGTTGTGTGCGTGAACTTTACTTTTTTGATACTTGGATATTAATGACTAAAATTAAAAGTGAGGATTTAGACATCTTCGAAGTCTCATGAGAAATGAATTTTGGGTGATCTAAATAAATATTTAGGGTGTCCAAATATTTTTTACAAATTAACGTGTTTTGCTGATGACATTGGGGTTCCTTGATCGAATTTTTCTCGTTGTGTTTGTCAGTGTAGGTAAAGATGAAAATGATGAAATAGACAGAATATTGTAATAATTTATGTTCAAAGAATCATTAATATCTTGCATGTTACTTCAAGACTGCATGCCGGATTGTAATTTTGTAACTCGTTATGAAGTTGCGAACTATTAAATCATACATGCGGACAGTTTATGATTATGCGTAAACAAGGGGAACCAATTAAAATATGGTCCCATTTTTATCAAAATAAAGTTTGATCCATAAATGAGGAATCCATGAGGACTCGACGGAACTCTTCAAGATCTATAGGTAGCTACACCTATAGCGATTTTGGTATTTTTCATTGTAACAAACTCAAACTCAAACTCACAACATTTATTTGACAAAAACAAACTGCAACACAACAAATATAATCGAACATTTTAATCGATACAACTATACAGTAAAAGGATAGAACATAAAAATATTTATATACTAGAAGCGAATTTAGAGACGTTGCGCTGTAGTGTGAGGTCAAATAGGACTCAGCTCAGCATGTGCTGCAGCCGGAGCCACAGCGCTGGTTTTCAGCCAAACCCTGGTGTTTACCTACCTAGTCCGTAGCGAACACGAGATTAAAGAAAAGAGAATAAAATGCATAAATACATACTATAGGTAGCGTGTGAAATGTGTATGGTGTAGTCAAAAAATACGTATAAATTTTCACATATGTATATATATATATATATATATATATATATATATATATATATAAGGCCAACCGAGCACAAATGTAAATAAATAAATAAAGTTATAGAATTTAGAGCACTACTTGACACAAATAAGTTGGGACAACTCGTCCTGCCGAGCGCAGGCATTCTGCACGCGCTGCACGACACGCTCCGTGCGAGCTAGCAGGCGCGGCCCGTACACCAGGTCCGCATAAGAAAGCTTGGAGAGGACTAATCAGTCGCACAGTTTTATGCGAAGGCTTACGCTTAGAAAATCACGTATGTGGTATAGCATTTTTAGCCTGTAAAAACAGACTTTGGCGTTCTCCAGTACGTGATTCTCAAAGCGCAGACCTCCATCCATCAGCACCCCAAGGTTACGTGCCTCCGACACACACTCTATCTGTTCATCTCCAATAGACACAGCGGGATTTTGAACAGAGATACTGCGTGCCTGGTTAGGAGATCCGAAAATAATGAATTTGGTTTTTTTAGGATTTAAAACCAAAGTATTCGATTCTGACCAAGCAGCTATGTTTGCCAAATCTCTGTTCAAATTTTCCACAGCGATCTTAGTGTCTTTAGGGTCGAACGATAGATAAAGTTGTGTGTCGTCGGCATACATATGGTATTGGCAGTGCCTAATTACTGCACAAATGTCCGCTGTGTATAAAGTGAAAAGGAGTGGCCCCAGAATCGAACCCTGCGGGACGCCTCTAGTAACCGGGCGACAACCAGAAAACATCCAATCTCCATTGCCGCCATCGAGTTTTACCACCTGGGACCGACCGCACAGATAACTTGAAAACCATTTCACTGTGGAGGCACTGAAACCATAATAAGTCATCTTGGAAAGTAGAAGGGGGATATTTATTGCGTCAAAGGCTCTCGAGTAGTCCAAGAGTACCATTATGGTTCCCATGCCCCCATCCTGTGCAGTGAGAATATTATCGGCTATATCAAGCAAAGCTGTGGTAGTACTGTGGGATCTCCTGAAGCCTGACCGGAGGACGGGCAACACGGCGTTATTTTCCAGGTAGCAGCTCATTTGCATGTGTACTACCCTTTCGATGATTTTAGAGATGCAAGGAAGTATACTAATTGGGCGAAGGTCTCTGAGTTCAGCCACATTCTGCTTCTTTGGCAACGGTGTTACCAGTGCCACCTTCCAGGCCTCAGGAAACTCCCCCGACGTAAGCGATTGATTCACGATGGCAGTTATGGCGCCGAGAGCTTCGGGAAGTGTCAGCAGAAGCATGTCCAGCGATAGACCGTCAGATCCTACAGCGTTCGACTTTAGGGACCTTATGATTCTCATCACGCAGCATTCATCGACCACTTCAAGCACGAACTTAGTGTCCCCGTAGCGAGCAAACTCAAAAAAGGTGAGCTGTGATATGGAAACGCTCGGATCACCAGGTACGGAAAGGAAATAATCGTTTATGACATCCGCGTTACGTAAGTGTGAGGGAAGCTCGGACTGATGGCGGCCTGTCACGTTGATCGTTCGGTTAAGATTTTTCCAGAGAGCTCGAGGACTGTGCAAATTTTTATTTATGTGTTGGCTAAATTATGCCTGTTTTTCAAAAAAGAGTGCAACATTAACACAGCTCTTGAACTCTCTGTAATAATCCTTGTCCCGATCAAGTCCAGATGAACGTGCTTTGTCGTGAGCCTTGTCGCGTAAACGCATCATTTCCCTTACGGTACTCGTGATCCAAGGGAAACACTTCGCTCTGGCAACAGCCCGCTTGGATGGTGCGTGACGGTCAAAAAGTGACAACAACGACGAGTTTAAAGCAGCAACCATGTCATTAACGTTCGGCATAGACAGCAAACCGTTCCAGTCAACCCCCGACAAGTCATAATTGAAATCGTCAATGTCCATGTCTCTAAGCGCGCGAAAATTAATAAAGCGACGAGGTGGCTTAGGTTTTGAAATAGTCAATTCACCAGTGATAAATGCGTGATGGCTTAGCGTTGGAATGTAGTCGACAACGATATTACCCACTGGCGCATTACTACAAAACAGATCAATGAGTCGGGCACTATGGTCAGTGAAATGTGTAGGACGGTCTACCAACTGCGTCAAGCTCATAGAGGAGAGAAAATTATTAACTTTAATCGCGTCGCTGTCTATGCGTATATCAATGTTAAAATCACCGACCAGGATTACGTAATTTACTTGCGGTGATAAGGTGCAAATAGAATCGGTGAGTGCATCCAAAAAAGTATCAGTATTGACCCACTCCGGACGATAGGCTGTGCCGATTAACAACTTTATTCCCATGCAAGACAGGCGAACCCACATCTGTTCGACGGGAGGGGCGGCGGGGTGTGCGCACACGCGGGCTCCGAGTCCACGCCGCAGATAGAAAGCAACGCCGCCACCCCGCGCACGTCCCGAGCTACGCGATCGAGCAATGTGACGCAGCTGATAGGCACGTAATACGGGGGCCCTTCCCTCTTCACCCTCACGGAGCCAAGTTTCATTTATGCACACTATGTCGGCGCTGTGCTTGGCCACTGCCACGATAAACTCGTCGTGATTGTTTCCTAGTGAGCCTGGGTTGAGCAAGCCAATCTTTAAATGCTTCTTCCTATTAACGCCCATAATGTAAGAACATAGATTGCATGTTTGCTTGCAATTGCTTAACGTAAACACTGTGAATATAGGTGCAGATGCAAACAAGTATGGCGTTACGTAATAATAAGACGGAAGCAACGAAGAGTGAATGCTGTGTATTATTTAAATATTTAGTGCAGTTTTGGTGCGGGCAGTGTAAAAATGTTATATTAATGTGAAAACAAGGATATAAGATATTATTATAATATACGATAGTATATGATTGACAGGTTTTGGCAGTAAAAAGCGCATGGCCAGAATTGTATGCGAGAAATAGGTTATTATACCGGTTAAATGTAGTCACACTACAGCGCCATGAAAAGTAACAGAATGAGAAGAATGAACAGAAGATATTAAGCATAAAATAACCAGTTGTACTGTGAAAGAAAACAAAGCACAGTGACGCCAACAAATTTAGGCTACACCAAAAACCTTAACAATATCCTTTTCAGTGCGAATTCGTTGGGCCTGCGAGCCGCTCTGCCGACGAGCGAATACGTGACCTCCGCGTGTCCAGATGAACCGCCAGCCGCGGTTTTTGCCCTCCTGACGAACTTGGCCAAACAGACGACGATTGGCACGGGTGAGCCTCTCGTTCACGTAGAACCGGCGCGCGGGCCCAGGCAGATCAAAGCCACTGGTGTCGACCGTGCGGCGTACACGAGCCTCGCGCAGCAGCACGTCGCGCAGCTCCCGGCGGGCAAGCCTCACGGCCAGCGGGCGTGGCCCGCTCTTGGCTCCATCCTGCTCACCCTGGACCCGCGGGGCGCCGACACGCTCCGCTGAGACTATATCACGCGCCTCGAGCTGCACACCCAGCTTGCCGGCGACAAGTTGTACCAGATGCAAAGGGCTCTCGCCGCGGACCTCAGGAATCATCTTTATTTCAATGTCAGTGGCCAGGAGACTCTGATCGCGGTCGTTAAGCTCAAGCTTGAGCTGGTCGACCGTTTGGATGAGCGCAGTGACGTCATCCGACGAGCTACCTCTGTCGCCGGGCTGGCCCTGCTCCAGCGCGCATATGCGATTGCCCATCAAGTCAAGGTGCTGCTCGATCGCAACCACGCGACTCTCCACTCCAGCCAACCGCTCGTCCACTCCACTCATCACAACTAACATCGCCTCCATCCTCTCTGCGAACTGATCCATCTTCAAACGCATTGCGGACATCTCTTGCCTGAACAGAATAAGCTCCTGCGTCAGAGCGGCTTCGTTGGCGTTACTATCCTTTGCCTCGATCACGGTCTGGGCTGGTGGGGACGCCGGAGTGTCGCCCTTGACAGGAGTCTCGGAGTTGTCCTTTCGCGGCTGGCTACTGACACACCCCGGACAGGCCCAATTTGGAGGAATCCTCGCTGATCTGGAGAGATGCACACAGGGCCTGTCAAAAAGTTTGCTGCACTTTAAGTTTGTGCACTTTACAACATCTTTCTCCAACACGCCTCTATTGCAAGCCGCGCACTTGATCATTATGTCTTCGGTGTATAGACGTAGAGTTCAAACTTACACAAGATTATGGCTGGAATTTACGCTACGGTGAGTCACAAAGCAAATTATATTTCAACTGCACTTCGGCTTTTTAACAATGTAAAACAGTAAGAAACACTTAATTATTAATTTGTTTACTTATTTCGCGCACATATGATAGGAAATTAATTATTTTTCCTCAAATTTACGAACTCTATTTATGCGACAGATAAAACACGTTCGTTCGCGTTCGCTACGAACTACCCTCTCGTGTATTTGCTCTTGGAAAGCACTATTTGGTGAAGTGGAACTGATGATGAAGACCACAGATGGCCACCGGAACTCCTAAACGGTATATATTTCAAGGGTGGCGACATGATATTTCGATTAAGATAGTTGAGCGACTATGACGAAGCATATTTAGGTTTAAATATATGACTGCGACTTTCCCACGGCGTTACTTGCGGCGAGATTGAAATGTTCTATAGTTTCTTATTAAATGAGAATAGGGAGAATAACAGCATAATTATGATCACTAAAAAGTATAAAATAAAAATAAAAAATATATTATGACCCAGTAATCAATTTAGCATATGTATACTAAATAAACAGATTGAGTAATTTAGATCGGTCAGTCAGTAAATTATCACAGTTCAACGTAACACTCCTCCTCGCTACGCTCGTCGTCTTACCTAACTTTTAGAATTCAACTACTTATCTATCTTCTTCTATTCAGGGTGCGACGACTTAAAAGGAGGAGTGGATCAAACGAAGCAGGTCGATAGAGGACGTCTAGGCCTATCAAGTTCACCCCATGTATGTTCAGCGATTTTTATTAATTTCGGAGATATTGATCATTTTAATCTGAATTTTTGTAATTTTTCCTTATGTCCATGTCTCAAAAAATCATTAATTTCAAGTTTTATTTCATAAGTTTTTCAGTGTTATCTTACATAATTAGAATCTTTACGAATCAGCGAAGTTTTTAAACCTATTAGCCCGTTTTTTTTCAGTTCTTTTTAAAAGTAATCACCTAAACTTTGTTTTTCCATACCAGGTGTCCCAGTGTTTGCTTTTCGATTACAATTAAAAATAATCTGTGTAGGTGAAATAGACAAAATTCAACCCTAAAGGGGCAAATGGGGGGGTAAAGTTTCTATGGAAATATTCCAATTTCTAGACTTAGCAGTACGAAAAATGGTATATCCTGATTACAAATAATTATGATCTGCGTAGGCAAAGATAAAGAAAGGAGAAGTAGCTTTCTACTTATTAGGGGGGAGTTTCTATGGGACTTCCTTATTTCTGAAAAATATGACTGGTCACAATTTAAAATGATTCGTATTGCGAGGTTGGCGACTTCAATTGGGGAGGGGGTTTTTCATACAAAATGTACAACTAAAATGTGGAAATTAAATTGATATTTATAATGATGTGTGAAATAAATTTGTTAATAAGTATGCAGTACCTAACTTAAAGATTTTTTTACCTACTTATCAGGTTGTGCATAATAAAATCAATAATATTAAGGGACCGTAATTTTCGCCTGTGGTATTGGTTGATAAACCGGAGGGTCCACCGAGATTCTGCATAGATTTCAGGGCTTCGAATAAAAAAATAAAAATGGACTCTTATCCAATCCCGAGGACAGAGGATTTACTGGCATGTCTGCAAGGAGCGAAATACTTTGCAGACATGGACATGAATGCAGGCTATTGGCAGCTGGCCCTGGGAGAAGGCAAGGATAGAACGGCCTTTGTGACGCACACAATTTTTTGTGTTGTGAATTTAATGTGTTGCCGTTCGGATTAAAAACAAGCCAAGCTATGTTTCAGCGAATGATGGATAAAGTTCTGGCTGGAATAAAATATAAGAAGGTTATTGTATATGTGGACAATATCCTAATTTTTGCCAAGACTTTTGAAGAATTTATGGAATCTTTGGAAGATGTTTTGTCAAGACTAAAAGCTGCCAATTTAACCCTTAAACCCTCTAAGTGCAAATTTGGGTATCAAAAAGTTACTGTTTTAGGACATGAAGTATCCTCAGAAGGCACTGGAACAGACATAAGGAAGGTGGAAGCTATGAAGTTAATACAACCACCGAAGAATGTCAAAGAAGTCAGATCTGTGTTGGGACTATATTCGTATTATAGAAAATTTATAGATAATTTCGCAGAGATTGCATTTCCTATAACGAGTTTGACGAAGAAAAATAAGAAGTTTGTTTGGACAGATGTGGAGCAAAAAGCATTTGAGGAGCTAAGAAGTAAAATATGTGAAGCACCAATTTTAGCTTATTTCTCAAACGATAAAGATGTGGTAACGAGGCTGTACGTCGATAGCTCTGATAAAGCTTTGGGAAGTTGCTTATTTCAGGGTAAAGAAGAAATGAAACCTGTTGCATACGCTTCGAGAAAATTGAGTGCTGCCGAGCAGAGATATTCGGTGACGGAAAAAGAATGCCTAGGATTGATATGGGCTATACAATATTCCAAGCGATATAAGGAGCCTTTTGAAATAGCTGCTAGACTTAGTAATGAAAATTACAAAGTAAGAAAAGTCGTTATGCCTTCAAAAACCCTTGTGACGTATAGGAATCGTTTAAAAAAGTTTTATGCTAGGAGATAGGTATAGGTTAAATATAGTTTTGGTTAAGATTTTAGCATATAAGGTGTAATTAATGATTGTTGTTATTTTTCACAGGATAGCAAGTTGAGACAAGCATGAACAACCATAGTTGGAGAGAGAGAAGAAAGGAACATGGTGCATGGGCATGTCTCCATGGCATGGCCCCGGTGTGTCTGGGGTTGTGAGAATTCCTTTACGCCCATAGGGTTGGAAGAAACTTGCTTGGTTTCACCTCACATATTCCACGGCATACGGGTTCCTTCATGGTTGATGCGCTATGCATTACATGTTAAGGAATGATAGCTGCATGCTTGTTCATGCTTATTTATTGCAGGTTCTGCTTAATTTTAATTTGTTTTGTTGTGTGTGTTTTTACTACATTTCATGTTCATCGGTGCTGAGTGGAAGATCCTGGTGTCTGATGGCTGTTTGGTGCCTGATGACTCTGAAGTCTGATGACGTTGATAACTGATGACTGATGTCTGATGTTTGCTGTAAAGAAGTAGACGGGCGATCCTGTCGAATATCTTTGGAGGCACGACTGCACTGTGCCATCAATTACTGTAAACTGTATGGCCTAATTTTCTATTTATTTTCAGTCATAGTGGATAGCTGTTAAGAAGAAGTGTTAGAAGAAGTTATTTGTTAATGCTATTTTGATCTTTCCTAGAGTCTTCCCATTTGAGAGCGTGACCTGTTCTCTTTCCTAATTTGTGCAATCGTATATGCTTAATACTGTTTCTTGTTCATGTACTTAACAACAAACAAGCTGCGCAATCAAAGGTTGTGCCTTGCAGTTTGCTGATGCTGCCATTGCAGAGCATCGTCATGTCCATGTCTCAGGCCGAGATGTGTGACATAGGCACAACATAATTGAATTATTCTTGTAATCCTGTTGTTTACGTTAGGTATTGACGAAATATAAACATTTAATTTTGTCTGTGTTATGCTTGTTAGGTAACTTGGATCCAAAAATGACTTGGCAAAGGTTATTTCATGGCCGGATCAAAGGGACATAGGTCCACAAGGAACTTTGTTAAAGCCTTAAGTAGTCTGAGAGTGACTTGACTAACATCAAAACACTCACAGATAAGACGGACATAGGTTCGCATCAAGACACAGTTTCTTTAAGTAATTGACAACATTAAAAAAAAAAGTATTTCTGTTTTTTCGCGTTTATAATAGCTCGTTAAAAATTAGACTACCCGTGTTTCTCGGTTTTTCTTTATTTAACTTAAATTCGTCGTTAATAATATATTAAAGATGTAGTCATTAAAAAGACCGTATGTACAAAGTTAGGAATACTCATGTCGTGATCTTAGCATGATATAAAATAAAAAGAAGTAACTTTAAACAGAAACAGAACTGACTGTCATGTCATGTCACTTGTCAACCATACCAACTGTAACAACATGAATTCGTCGACTTTGGGCAGATTGCGGCTATCCTCTTTTACAAATCCGTTAGTCACTTTCATTTTAAATAGCGTATATCAAAACAATAGTATTACGAGAATTGAAAGCGTGTCGTTAGAATCAAGTAATCCGTCAGACAGATGAAAAAAGGACATGACAGTTGTATATTTTTTTCAATTCCTATGGGTAATAAATGGACTAAGGGCACTATAAGTGTATTCCTAACATTCTCAATCCAACTTTTTTTACTGTTTTTCCTAAATATAAAAAAAACTACTGCATAAAAAAATCCAAAAATATTTTTACTGTAATCAGCAGTGTAAAATCTACAAACGGTATTTTTATTTTACTACCTTAGCACATATGAATTGTTGTCAATTATATTCAGACTCTTTAAATAATGGCGAAACTGGGTCTTATTTAACCTTTTACCGATACGCTTTTGTCAAATAAAAAGTTGTCACTCGCACGCCATTGACAGCTCAACACCAGAGCTAATGGCATGTCAACTTTACCTCATAGGCAATTTGTTTTATTTTTACATTTTCAACCATGATTGATGGACGGTGTCTGGTTGTTACACGTGCAAAATTTTCTCTTGCCCTTTTTTATTGTTATTTCAGTTGATTCTCTAAGAATTAGTGTAATTATAGTAGATTTAGTTTTCTTAATTTAGTGTGTTTGTGTTGTAGTGTTGTGTAGCTGTGATTTCGTAAGTATTGGATTGATGTTGGACGAGGAGCCCTCTGATGGGGGCGGTGGGACATCTCGCTTGCCGAATGCAATAAGGGCACAACTCAATTTTTTTGAGATTTGAGATTATTGCGGAAACGTGATCTAAAGTGCTCGTTTTACCGTATGCATTAAAGACTTTAGTCAAAAGTATACTGTAACAGACCAAAGAGGGTATTTATGCCTTTACTGCACTAAGAGAAATAATCTATCCCTTTCCTGCTATATGGGCCCATCACCAGTCGGCCGCTTGCACTCGTCGCAAACGCACGCTGTCGCCGCGCAAGCCCTACACACGTCATATCAACTACCAAGAGCATCTACACGGCGACAAATACTTTATGGGTTCATATGTTGTGTTGAGAAAAAATAAAATCAGTTCAAAGACTCACAAGTATATGAGATGTGCCAACGAGACTCAGCTGCCTTTTCGATCGAGAGTTCTGCTTCGCCATCTGTAGGTTTAGTGAATAATGACACCACTGACATGGTGTCACCAAGAGAGCCACACCTCCGTCTATACGGGATGGCTCTTCAGTGCTGAAATAGGTAGACTATTTAAATATGTGAAGTAAGAGAGAATTATACCAACATGTGTGTCTTATACAAGATTAATAAATAAACCCTTTCAGACATAGTAGGCGTCTCCTTTTACGGGAGTTGGGCTCTAACTATCTTTCGGTAAACCAGACCATTACATACACACTCGTCCCCCGTCAACTCACAACAGAGTCCGGCCAGGACACAACAGAGTGTCAAATAGACCCCTGTCGACTCCCACTGGAGTCGGGCCAAGACAAATCGGAGTTCAAGTTACCTCCTCATTCAAGTGATCAAGTCTCCCGTCCACTCCCACTGGAGTCGGGCCAAGACAAACGGAGTTCAAGTTACCTCCTCATTCAAGTGATCAAGTCTCCCGTCCACTCCCACTGGAGTCGGGCCAAGACAAACGGAGTTCAAGTTACCTCCTCATCCAAATGATCAAGTCTCCCGTCCACTCCCACTGGAGTCGGGCCAAGACAAACGGAGTTCAAGTTACCTCCTCATTCAAATAATCAAGTCCCCCGTCCACTCCCACTGGAGTCGGGCCAAGACAAACGGACACATGTACCTAGAGCTCAGGCAATACACAATAATAGTAATATATGTTAGACATACAGAATAATAATAGTGTATAGTATAAGTGTAAAGTGTTATTATCATGTGAACATAAACTTTAGCACCTTGAATTGATGCATTCTCTGTAAATGTTATTTAGACATTGAACTGATGAAATACTTAGCTTTTATGTAGCAAGCAGGGTGTTGGCACAACTCAGAACTGTATCTGTCTGAGTAATACTATTGTACACTTGTACTTCGCACGAAACTCAACTTTAGAATCTGCATATAAAAATGAACTCACTTAGATACTGACAGCTAGGATTCCCGCCATCCAATTCGTGACGTCATCAAGAGGGTTGCCAGGCGTATCGTGTGACGCGTCACGACACTCCCGAGGGCGAAAGAAATTAGAGCAGGTTCACGAGGCTCTGCGTCCACTCCCTGATCTTTTCCAGGGCTCTGGTCGCTGCAGCGCGTTGAGGCTTTATTTGTGCTTCGTTGGAGTTTTCAGAGTTAAGTGATTCATTTGGCTCGGTAACCGTATCGACTACGTCCTGATCTTCCAGTGTCTTTCTCAGGTCAGTCACCCTTCGACCAGCTGTGATTATTTCAGATGTATTGTCATCGTCGAGTTGTGGCATATCTACATAACCACTTTTGTTCGGTTCATCATCATTCTCAATGTTATCATTGATTGAAAAGTGTCATTGTCAATATTTTGATCCGTATTTATTACGGGTATGTCATGGTTGGCCTTAGACTCAGCATTCGTATCAGACTCTAGTTCCTCGACCTCTAGAGGATATAGTTGTGCTATCGATCTCGTGAATTCAGTGTTCCCTACTTTGACTTTCGCTGTACGGCAGGCTCCGTCCTTGCCTTGCGAGAGCTCTATAATTTTACCAACCTTCCAGTTTTCGCGGTTTGAAGTAGCTCCTTTTATTTGAACTACTTGACCAATTTTAGGCGTCAACTTAGATGTTACTCTGGGCTCCTTGGGAGAATGTCGATACCGCTCACGTAAGCTGGGAAGATAACGATTAAAGAACATAGATTTGAATTCTTCTAGAATTGTCAGACCTCTCTTCCAACTCTGTATAAGGTCCGCTTTTGTTAAAGTCCCTTGTGATATTAAAGCTTCAGGGTCAGCCTCTAAAGTAATACATTTCTTCATTGCTAAAAAATCAGATGGTTTCAGGATGTAATCCTGCTCAGCATCAACGCAGGTAAGAGGTCTCGAGTTCAGAACGGCCTCCACTTCTTTTATAACAGTAAGAAGTTGACATTCAGATAACAGATTCTTCTGTAAGGTCCTTTTCAAACAAGTTTTTACAATCCCTATAAGTCTCTCGTAGAAACCTCCAAACCAAGGGGCCAACTGAGGTATAAATCTCCACTTTATTCCTTTGTCTAAGCAGTAAGGTTGTGTCAGGACTTCAGATGTAAGTTTGAAGTTTGTAGCGTTATCCGAAGTTATTAAAGATGGTATACCTCTTGTAGAAATGAATCTTCTTAACGCAAGCAGAGTTTCATTTGCAGTTAAGTCTTGTACAACTTCTAAATGGACTGCCCTTACGGCCAGACAAGTGAAAAGACAGATCCACCTTTTCCTTGATCCTGTTTCAGTTTTAACTAATACTGGTCCCAAATAATCGACTCCAGTAAAGGTGAAGGGGTGAGAGTAGTTGATCCTTTCTGGTGGTAAAGCAGGTGTAGCTGGTAATTTAAAAGGTCCTCCTCCATGTTTGATGCAGCTAGGACATCTACGAAGTACTTTCAAAACTTGACTTTTACCTTGTGGAATCCAATAAGACTCTCGTATAATGCTCAACGTATGGTTGACACCTACATGGTAGTTTTCTTCATGTACCTCCTTGATCATTTCATACGTGAATTCACACTCTTTAGGTAAAAGTATCGGATATCTCATGTCATAAGACCAATTTGCATTCATAAACCTGCCTTTACAGCGTAGCAAACCGTCAACGTCCATGAATAAGGCTAAATTTCTAGTAAGATGGGTAACCTTCCCATTTATCTCATCCGGAAAAAATTGCTTCTGTAAAGATTTTATTTCTTGTATCTTAGAGGGATTTTCATGGCTTCGGGTTTGACTTTTTGGTGATTCCTTTTCTTTGGTCCCATCTTTAAGATCTTGTTTTCCTTTATCCTTATCTTTTGTGTTGTTAGCCTTGTTAGATATGTTTTCTGTGTTCCACAGACCCTCCCCGGACAACAAAGAAATTTCCTTCAATCTGCTTGAAGGCCAAGTGTTAGGTTTCTGTAAAAGAAAATTAGGTCCATGTAACCAATAATATTTTTCTGATATTGTTTTACCCGTGCGTGTACCTATGTCTGCCGGGTTCAATTCAGTTGGGACATATCGTATTATCAGATTTTTATTAGCTTTAATTTCATTTACTCTTCTAGCAATGAAAGGTGGTAGAAGTTTTTCGGAATTGATCCAGTCAATCACTATTTGGCTATCTGACCACAAGAATTGTTTTGTAATTTTTAGTCGTAGCGATTTTTCAACATATTGAATTAGACGATTACCAATGACTGATCCTAATAATTCTAATCGTGGGATTTTTAAATCCTCTCTATCTTTAATTGGTACAAGTCTAGATTTTCCCATAACGAAAGCCTTTCCTTTACTGTTTACTATATAAACAACGGCTGCATATGCTTTAGTAGAGGAATCAACAAAGCAGTGTAACTGGTTGTCTTCATCGGGCAAAGATTTTGTAAAATGTCTAGTTAAAGAGATTTCTTTTATATCGTCTAAATTACTATTAATTTCCTCCCACTTAAGATAGAGTTCTTGAGACAATACTGTATCCCATTTGATGTTTTTCTCCTTCCATAGATCTTGTAGAAACAGTTTCGCTGGTAACAGTGATGGAGCAGCGAATCCGCAGGGGTCATACACTTGAGAAATGTTCCTCAAAACTTCACGCTTGGTTTTAGCTTCCTTTAAATCCTTAAGTCTTAATTTGATAGTATCGTCATTTAAATACCAGTCCAGATCTAGAGTTTTAACAACATCATTTTCACAAGTATCTGAAACTTGTTTCATAAATTCTTTAGAATTAGAGCTCCAGCTTCTTAAATTCATAGATATTTCCTGAAAAGCTTGTCTGGAATCCTTATGTAATTCAAGAGCTTCTTTAATGTTATCGGTACCAGTAACTAAATTGTCTACATAAATGTCGTCAATTATATTTTTCAGCTTCTTGCTGCCTTTAGAAAGATGATGTTTGATAGTCGCATTCAGGAGAAATGGAGATGATATAATACCAAAGGGAACTCTACAGAAACGCATGTGCATTATCTTGCGTAACGGGTTTGGTGATATCCTTAATCCAAAGGAAACGTGTGACATCTCTATCTTCACTCTGGATTGATATTTGTAGGAATGCCTTTTCAACGTCAGCAGATAATCCTATTTGGTGACTCCTGAACCGAATAAGTAGACTAGTTAGATCTTCAACTAGAGATGGTCCGCAGTAGAGGCATTCATTTAGACTTTTACTATCTTTCATTTTGGCTGAAGCATCATATACTATTCTCATGGGTTTACCTGGATATAGCACACCGTGGTGCGGAAGATAATGAACTGGTCTATCAGTGGTATGTTCATGGTCAGGTATTAATTCGATTATTCCATTATCCATTTGATATTTCAATGTTTCTTCGTAAGATTTCAATAACTTCGTTTCTGAACGTTTCACAAGATTAACAAGACGACCAAAGGCTACTTCGAAATTTGATGGTAGGTTTGGCGGGTACTCTCTCCATGGCCAACGTATGGAATATCTTCCATCTAAAAATTGTGTTGTTTTATTAAAGTTTCTTAGAGCTTCTTCTTCTCTATTAAGTTTAGGAGAATCTGTTATACCTATAGATTCTAGGTCCCATAGCATTTTTAAGTTATACTTGTCCAAAGGTAAATCAGGCTCGTTTAATTTAGACACTGATGAGTTTGCTTGAAAGTAAGTTGTAACGCTTAATTCTGGTTCTTCACATTCAAATGTCCACTGTCCTGATAGTATCCATCCGAGTTCCGAATCTACCAGATAAAGGTTATCCTTAATCTTTATTTTGTTCGTAGATATGATTGAAAAGTAATAGTCGTTTCCTATAAGTATGTCAATTTCACTCCCCAAAGAGCCATCATCAGCCATGTGTACATCATGGTCTAACTCCCTAACCTCTTTGTGAGGATATGGTACGTGATGAGAAATAACTGGCACAACGTAAGCATCAATCGTTCTTTCTATATCGTTCATGCATGTTGATTTGAGATGAATTTTGACAAGACTGCTATCATATTCCCGAGGAGTGTCGGCTCCGAAAGCGTATACAGAGAGACTACTTCTTTCCTCAGTGTCTAGTTTAACGTTCTTGGCCATCTTCTCTGTTATGTAGCTTCTTTGACTTCCAGAGTCTAAGAGGACACGACAGCGTACATGCCTAGAATCGTCAGCCTCTTTCTTAGCCTCTACAATTGCAGTCTGTAACATAGTTCGGCTGTTGGTATTCACGTGCATGTTGATCGATGCATTAATTTTAAAAGGGAATTTTTTAGGGCAAAGTGCTCTATTGTGTTGTCCAGCACAATGTGAACATGACTTAGTACTAGTACAGTTCTTTACCTGATGTCCCTGTCTCAGGCAGCAGTAACAAAGATCTTTTAATTTATCCTTTCTCTCCTTTATGCTTTTGTATTTTAGGCATTGATCATTATAGTGGGCTTCACCACAGAAGATACAAGTATATTTTGACAGTTTCCTTTTGCGTTGATTTCTGTCTTCCTCCAAGTTGTCCAGTTTCCTTTTGCCCAGTCCTCCTCGTCTCTGATCAAGTCTTGAAGTTTTATCCGGTGACTTGTAATTAAATTTCCTTACTGCCTTTAAGTTCTTATAACCTTTATTGAATCTGTCCCTTTCATGATTATATTGTGGTCTATGAGAAAGGTTATAGGGTGTTTTGCGCACCACTTGAGCCTGTTGTGGTACCATCTTGTTATTCCAGTTGGAAGTATGTAACGTTTCTATCGTATAATCATTTGTTTTATTTGTATTTCTCTCTTGCACTAAACGACTCGCTTCTTCCCGAGCTGATATATTTTTTTCCAATTCACTGCGTATTTCTTGAATAGAAGTTGATGTTATTTTTGTCTTCAGTTCATATACTAGTTCTTCGGGAAATTTTTCCAATATAAGAAATCGCAGGTGACTGTGACCTACGTCTTCTCCCAGAGAACTCAGTACACGAAGATGACGTTCCACTTCATTTAGTACTCTTCGACAACTACTATTAGCCTTATCCGCAGGCTGGATCTTGGAGAGTGCAGAATAATGTGCATCAATAATTTGACTGTCCTTGCCATATCGCTCTCTCAATGTAGTTATAGCGATTTGGTAATTTTTGCTAGTACTTTCCAATCCTTCAATAGTCCTTTTGGCTGAACCCTGTAGCGAAGATTTTAAGTACAGTAGCTTTTCCACATCTGGCAAGTTTCTGTCATGGATGTTTGATTTGTATTGATCCCAAAATTCCTGCCAATGCAGTATATCTCCATCGAAGATCGGCAAGTTAAGTTTGGGAAGCTTGCTTGAAATCACAGCTGTACCGCTTGGACCAGGTTTCTCAAGTTTCAATTTCATTGATAATTCAATTTGAGCCTCTTCTGCTTCTAATTGTATAGAAGTAAAACGGGATACATCATCTGCAGATGGATTATTGCTGAGCCTAAAGTAATTATTTAATTCAGTATTGAATCTATCAAGAAATATTTCCAACTTATGACATGTGACTTCCGCTGTTTTCAAATCATGGTCATTGAAGACGGACATCGAATTAAGTTCAAGAGCCGAATCACTTAAGGTTTTAATATTGTCTATCATTTTTTGAAGCCTATTGATGAGAGTCTCTTCCATATTGACAAGCTGAAATAAACCATAGCTACTGACAACACAGAAATTTCTTAGGTATATAACAGATGTACATAACGCAACACACAATTATATTTATAAGAAATAGTTAATAATTGAATGTTTATTTAAAATGAGAGTTTAATCAAATAAGATCTTTAGTTATTATAATACTTTAGTTTCAGAAAGCAAACTGATATCTTCATTATTAATTTGTATCACCTGTGAGTGCAATATCATTACTAATGTATGAAATGAACACTCATACATAACTCATGAAATGACCACTCATACATAACTCACATGAATTCATAAGAATTTTTACCTAATCTAATAAGAATAAACGTTAAGTACTTGGTTTCATTAAATTTTACCTCAGTAGGTTTTTTTTTTTTATAAATCAGTATGAAGTAATAGAATAGTAATGTTAATATAAAATTTTGTTTAAAATTATTGGGTGCACACTGTAAACTTTAAAGTTTATATAACTCCATTCACTGTCTTAAAACTTGGTACACTTAAATTTATTTAACTCTGTTAACTGTGTTTATTGTTAATATACTTTAAATATTCCAATACTTAATAAACTCAAATTGTATATTATTCACAAGTATGGACACACTGAGATTAACAATATTATTCAATTAATGAAGAACAAGTAAACTTTAAATAACAAGACACTTGTCTTCAGTCATCTGCTAGATCTTAACAAGTTTCCAATTAGATTTTAATATGCAATTAGGTATATTGTTCTGACACACCTTATGTGTATAAACACAAATGAGGGACTGAAGGCAAATAAATAGCAACTCTACTACCCGTTGAATCGATGGGTCAAACCTAATCAAATAGCAAAGAAGTATCATGAAACCATAATGTAATAATAATGGACACCACACCATACCTTGAGATTGTAGCAGTCTGAAACTTTCGGTAGGTCTCTTCAAATGGCGGACATGGCGCCACTTAACCGAAGCAAACCGGCGACCCGGCCTGACCAATCTCTTGAATATTACCGTGAGATGGTCCCTATGACACGAATAAGTATTATTTCTCAAGTAAAATAATCAATAACCTTCTCCTGCATCGTATTGTATCGACCTGGAACGCCTACTTCAACAATGTTCTAAATAAATTTATCACGTGGAACGGCGCATGGCTCTAAGCGCCACGTTCATATTGATATACACCCAGATATCTCCTGCATAGTCACAGCAAAGTTCTGTTATGCTTAACTAAATAAGTTAACGCATTCAGGAACTTATAGAATTACAACAAAGTAGGTAACAATCACTGTGCTAGCTGAATATTACAAACAAATAACTTTAAAGGTGCGGCCATTTTCTTTACGATACTTTTAATGTACACCAACAATAAATTATTGACACCTGTCTCCATAATCGGCCGTGCCTATTAGTACTTGGTTAATATCTGTAAATAGCCTTCATTATCTTATCCAAATAACAATAAATAGTGATGCCTCATTTGTAACAGCATGCCGCCGATGGCTGATCATAGGCCCTTAAGATCGTTCATAGCGACATAAAGTATGCGAATTAACTGAATGATTCTTACCTGATGTTATTGAATCACTCAACTATAATCACTCCAACGAAGCACACCTCACTACATCACAACAAAGTTACTTAAGTTTGCGCTCACTCAACTTATGTATGACGCTGCGAAAGAAGTCCAATACAAGCATAAAACTTTATTTCCCACCGAAACTTGGTGTTTCTATTTGAATGAAATAAATAACTACCGCAACTGCTATAAGTATTGCGATATATTCATTCATTTCATACTTTAAAAAAACAGTAGCTGTTTAATAATCGTATATATAATATTTGTGAAATCGAATATGTTAATTATAACTTATTTAAGTTATTGATAAATAAATTGAGTTGATTCTGTTCTCAATTTATGGCACATAAAAATTATCGCAAACCGATAAGCACTTATAACTGACAACACTGTAAATAAATTGACATCCTATTAATTTACAAGAAATACAGAATTAGGTATCAAAACAGGGCAGATTAATTATTATAATTAATTTCATTAAAATATAAACACATTATGATATATACAGTCATCTTAAGAATATGAAAGAATAAAACTATGTTCGCCGTCTTTTCGATTTCCGTTAACTATCCGCCGATCGGAACAAAAAATTGTAAATATGGTAAAAATGCTTATAAATAAAGAGTGGATTAAATGTTTCCCCATTACAGAGATCCTTTTATATTTGATCTTGAGTTTCCAACGGAGATTTCCCTAATTTTGCGATTTCTGGCAGTCACATGTCACAAGTCTAAGGAAGCCATTTCCGGTTACAGTATTTTTAGATGAAATATTTTTCATAAGACGATAGATAGACAATCCTTGTTTCACACGTCAATTATAAATAAATATTTCAGATTTATAATGTCACTTGAGATGATGATTACGTTAGGTTTTATAAATTATCCTGTTCAATTAAACATTTGTTTCCACTTTCCCGGCATTTTGGTTCCGCTACTCGCCAACAGATGTCGCTGTCTGGATGTAAAACAATACATTTCTACTTAAAAGTCTGGATTTTCGTTATCACAGCTCATCCTCCACCATTTTGTCGCCGCGCAAGCCCTACACACGTCATATCAACTACCAAGAGCATCTACACGGCGACAAATACTTTATGGGTTCATATGTTGTGTTGAGAAAAAATAAAATCAGTTCAAAGACTCACAAGTATATGAGATGTGCCAACGAGACTCAGCTGCCTTTTCGATCGAGAGTTCTGCTTCGCCATCTGTAGGTTTAGTGAATAATGACACCACTGACATGGTGTCACCAAGAGAGCCACACCTCCGTCTATACGGGATGGCTCTTCAGTGCTGAAATAGGTAGACTATTTAAATATGTGAAGTAAGAGAGAATTATACCAACATGTGTGTCTTATACAAGATTAATAAATAAACCCTTTCAGACATAGTAGACGTCTCCTTTTACGGGAGTTGGGCTCTAACTATCTTTCGGTAAACCAGACCATTACATACACACTCGTCCCCCGTCAACTCACAACAGAGTCCGGCCAGGACACAACAGAGTGTCAAATAGACCCCTGTCGACTCCCACTGGAGTCGGGCCAAGACAAATCGGAGTTCAAGTTACCTCCTCATTCAAGTGATCAAGTCTCCCGTCCACTCCCACTGGAGTCGGGCCAAGACAAACGGAGTTCAAGTTACCTCCTCATTCAAGTGATCAAGTCTCCCGTCCACTCCCACTGGAGTCGGGCCAAGACAAACGGAGTTCAAGTTACCTCCTCATCCAAATGATCAAGTCTCCCGTCCACTCCCACTGGAGTCGGGCCAAGACAAACGGAGTTCAAGTTACCTCCTCATTCAAATAATCAAGTCCCCCGTCCACTCCCACTGGAGTCGGGCCAAGACAAACGGACACATGTACCTAGAGCTCAGGCAATACACAATAATAGTAATATATGTTAGACATACAGAATAATAATAGTGTATAGTATAAGTGTAAAGTGTTATTATCATGTGAACATAAACTTTAGCACCTTGAATTGATGCATTCTCTGTAAATGTTATTTAGACATTGAACTGATGAAATACTTAGCTTTTATGTAGCAAGCAGGGTGTTGGCACAACTCAGAACTGTATCTGTCTGAGTAATAATATTGTACACTTGTACTTCGCACGAAACTCAACTTTAGAATCTGCATATAAAAATGAACTCACTTAGATACTGACAGCTAGGATTCCCGCCATCCAATTCGTGACGTCATCAAGAGGGTTGCCAGGCGTATCGTGTGACGCGTCACGACACACGCGGTAATTTGTGCTACAAAGGCATTTCTCAGTTGTGCCCGTATTGCATAATTTTTTAAACACATTTTCACGTTGTGCCCGCTATTTTTCACAATAAATCGAAGAAAATATAAAAGAACTAAACGTCATTTGATTATACCACAGCAGTAAGTACCTGCCTTAATATTTTATATAGGTATATATTGTAAATTATATCCGTTATGTCCGACCGCACTTGTAAATTACATACAACATAATAATAATATATTGAAATAAATTATTTTAAATTTAGAGTTAATTATAGAACGAAAGTATGCATCTATATAATATGATGTAATTATTCTTATACAAGCAAATAATTCTGCTGAAGTCTACTTAATTCGACTGAACAGTGGCATATATTTTAATGGAATTTAATGAATTCCTCTGTCATATATTGCCGTAAAGTCACATATTGGAACTTCAGGTACACCGACCCACACAAGAATGTGAGTCGGCGACCCCGGTCCAGAAGGGCTTGCACCTCTGTCTCCAGGATGCTGACGATGGCGAAGGTTTCTGAGCCTTGCCTGTTAGCGCTGATGAGCAGCCACCGGTCAATCCGGACCCAGGCGCTCTGCTAATGAAGGGAGTTTGCTACCACCCCGAAAACGTCCCAGACACCCGGGAGCAGAATACCGCAGTGAACTCTGTTTGGCACCTCATTTTCACGCTTGACCACCAACTTGTCTCCTGATGAGAGGGTGATGGTGGCCACGCACCGCTTGACCCAAGCTACCGCTGCCTGGTCTCCGCATCACATTCTCAGGGTTCCGTTAGCGTATAGCGGTTTGCCCTGAAATTGTGGTCCGGCCCCACTCTGGGGGTTCTGCATCGCCACAGCCATGACGAAGCCCTGAATCAGGTTGAAGGCCTCTTCGGTGAGTTGTGAGGAGAGGTGAAACGTGCTTGCTGACGTTACCGCAACCATCAGGTCAGCTTTTGCTGCGTCCGCGTATGCGGGGTCCCAGCGGTGAACTCCATTCTCAGCTTCTTAGATTCGCCTCTCGGAGACAGAGTCTCGTCAAGGCGTACCCTTTTCACAGAGGCCCGAAACCACTGAGTTGTTGGTGCTGGCTTCTTTCCCTTTCGGTCGGACACGGTTTGCTGTCAGTTGGCTAAGGCCATTGGTAGATCCCTGCATCTCCACCGTATTGGGAGCCCCTGACGGATGTGCAGGCAACGTTGCAACAGAGGCTGCTTGTTCCGCTAGCATTTTGCAGTACATGCACCTAGAGGTTTTTGGTTCCTATGCCTCCTCTTCCCGAGGTCTATCGCGCTGGAACCAGGCGCATCTCATTTGGCGGGTTGCTCCCTTTTCCCCTACGTGGTCAACACGGGAAGAGTCTAGCTAGAGTCTAGCTGGGAGGATGTTGTTGGTGTGGGCTACAACGCCGGTGTCTACCCCGTGGCTGCAGATTTCTCTGAAAACGGGACGATCTGTGTGTGTGTGTGTGTGTGTGTGTGTGTGTGTGTGTGTGTGTGTGTGTGTGTGTGTGTGTGTGTGTGTGTGTGTGTGTGTATGTGTGTGTGTGTATGTGTGTGTGTGTGTGACGTCCACGCCTCGGGCTTTCGGTCCTGCTGGTATCCCTGCAGACCTTCCTCCCCTCGCAGACCTTTTCTTTGTGTGTGGGGGGTCCTGCACCACCGCCCCCGTGTGGGTGACTCTTTGTAGACTTCCAGGTCTTGCCACTTACCTTCTGCTGTGCTGGGTTTCTTGGGGTAGCTGTCTGGGCTTTCGCCCTACCGCTACTTTTGTGTGGTGTTTGTTTGGCCTGCGTTACTAGTACCCGCACCTAGTGTGTTGGAAGAGGACGGCACATCCAGAGGAGACCTCTTGTTGAGCACCTTCGAGTTTTCCCTCCGACACTCTCGGGGTTTCGGATCGTACATGTTCCATGTTAGTTCTGGTCTTTTTTTCATCTCTCGAGTTTCCCGCCCTCCACGGAGCCCGCACCTTTCGGGATGTCTTATTAAAAATATCACCAGGAGTACTCGAGAGATACAGACATGTTGGGTTGGGTATCATTGCGCGACATCGGGAGCTGCAGACATGTGGCTGGTTTGATCGATCCAGATCTTCCCGGTGTTCCACACGCCCTTGCCCCATTAGCATGGCTGACACCCTGCCCTCCCAGAGGACCCCCTTTGGGAAGTTTACTTTAAACTGTAAACAAGGGGTTCGCAAAAGATAAGGACATTACAAGCAATTTTGTTTTTCTTAAAAAAAACTGATTTACCATGAGACTTAGACTTTTGATAACTTGATGAGAGATATAAGTTTATATTTTTTTTATATTTGACTTATTTGTTCAGTATTTTATAAATAAACGTTAAATTAAAAGTGTTATGTGAAATTATTGAAATAAATACGTAGTTACATGTCATAATATATTAGTTTGGTTAATATACATTGTGCAATGGATGATTATAATATATTGTGTAACAATTACAGATTTTCATTTAATTATGTAAACTTCCCCCTTTATTAACTTAAACATGTAAAGATATTAAGTTAACATTTTATTTTGTCATACATTTTTCTCACAGTTAACAAAAATGGCACAAATTCTTTGTGCTACAAGGGCTCAACTCTAAGTACCCATATTTAAATGCATATAATATCAAAATTATTTAACATTTAAAACAAAAACAAAAATTAATACAAAGGAATATATTCTACAGAAGAGATAATACCAGATATTATATGTATAACTGCAAATTAACAGAAAATATATTTATTTTTGCAGACATACACCCATTTATTAAAACTTTGACAGCCAATTTCTCCAAATGTTGCTTTTTTGATTTGTGCCCTTACTGCATTCGGCAAGCGATCTGTTCCTGTAGTTGATTGGGGAGAAGTTAGTTCTCGCAAACGTGGTCCTGATGACTCTGGTGTTTTTGATAACAATAATAAAAGGGATGCCAGGATGCCGGCGTCAGCCTCAATCCAACACACTTTTACGGTTCCCGAGTTTGCTCCTGGTTCAAAATTAAAATATGGCTCTACTGATTCTGGCCCTTTCATTGTCCACGTTACAAAGACAGTGGAGGATTCTTCCATTGGTTCTTCGCTTCGTACTTTGAAATTCGCTCAGTTGGTTCACAAGTACAACAAAAAGGGTATTTCTAAGGGTGGAATCAAAACTGGTGGTCGCAGTCGAGTTGTTGTTGATTTTATTAATGCAGATTCAGCTAATGAGTTCTTGGAGAGTGCACTGTTCAAAGAGAACCCTCAATATTCCTCCGTCATTCCAATGTTTAGTATCACTCGAATGGGCCTTGTTCGTGGTATTCCTGTCGACAGGACTCTAGAGGAGCTGGTCAACTCTATTGATTGCTCTGCAAAATTAATCAGAGCTCGTAGGCTTAACCGTAAATGTTCGCTGGATGGGAAAGTGTCCTGGGTTCCTACCCAAACTGTGTCTTGACCTTGACCTTCTTGGGGCAATCTTTGCCCGAGAGAGTTTATTGCTTTCACACCTCCATTCCTGTGGATGTATATCAACTCCCTTCCATTCAATGCAATAAATGCTGCCGTTTTGGTCATATTAAAGCCAATTGTAGGTCTAAACCCCGCTGTTTTAAATGAGCTCATGCGTGCAGAAATGGCTTCTTGCCTATTTTGTTCTGGCATGCATTTTGCTACAAATTCTTCTTGTCCTGAGCACTCTAGGCAGAAAAGTATAAAGTTGGTGATGTCAGAGGAGAATATCCCTTACTCTGATGCTGCTCGCCGCTTTCGTCCGGTTCGTCGCTCGTTTGCAGATACTGCTCGCTCTTCAGTTTCTCCTTCCTTGTTCCCCCTGACTCAAGATTCTTTGGCTCCCTTGTCTCCTCCTTCTCCTGTCTCTCCTTCACGTTCTATTCCTCCGGTTTCTCACAAAAAAACAGTCTTTGTTCCTCGTCGTCCTAGTGTTGGAGAAGGGCTATGACAAAGCTGCTCACAATGCGATCATTCATTCTCCAAAATCCACCCAATTAAATGGCTGTGCTCTCAATGACTCTGAACCTGATTTTACTCCGAACGATAACCATATTAAGCTGCTTATCAGCACATTAGTGAATCTCCTTTCGAAGTTCTCTGATGCTATACCGAACAATGTCGCAGAACTGCTGAATCAATTGACGTCTGTCCTTATGTCCAATAATGGCTTATACAGCCATTCAATGGAATTGTAGAAGCATTCGACATAAAAAACATGAAATCATTAATCTCATTAACAAATTTAATCCCTCAATTCTTGCCATCTCGGAGACATGGTTAAAGCCTGGGTCCCTTTTTAGGGTTTCTGGTTTTTCATGTCTTCGGGATGACAGTGTTGATGGTTGGAACGGTTGTGCCGTTCTTATTAAACGTTCTCTTTCCTTTTCTTTAGTTCCTATCCCCAATCATTCTTCAGGCATAAATATTGTTGCAGTAAAACTTTTTAATTCGACTTTTATTTCCCTTTATATTCCTCACCCTAATCTCACGATTATTGCTGAATTAGACTCAATCCTTTCCTCTCTCTCTGGCCCTTTTGTTGTCATGGGAGATTTTAATTGTCATCACACTTTATGGGGTTCTCATTCCTGTGATTACAATTCATCTCATCTTTTAAATGTCTTTGACAACATCAATTTGTGCCTGTTGAATGTTGGCTCTCCTACCAGGAGATCATCCCCTTTGCAAAACCCTAGTTCTGTGGATTTAACTTTAGCATCACCTAACTTGACTTCTGGACTCTCCTGGAGAGTTCTCTCCCATTCTCATGGTAGTGATCATTTTCCTATTCTTATTTCCTTTACCTCTGATGTGTTTGTTCCGACTTTATCTTCCCCTCCCCTTCTTAAGTATAGAACTGGAAAGGCTGACTGGCCTGAATATTCATCTTTGGTTTCAAATGAAGTAGCGCTCCTTCCTCCTATTTCTTCTGATATTTTTCTGGAGTTGTATTTTAAGTTTATATCAATTTTAATTCAATCAGCTAATTCTAGTATTCCTACAAAAAGCTCTTCTCTTCGCAGGGCTTCCTCTCCTCCGTGGTGGGATGCTGATTGCACTTTAGCTATTAAAAATAGAAATGAGGCTGAAGATGCTTTTGCTGCGGACTTTTCTAATCTGGAAAAATATTTGGAGTTCCAAGTTTCTAATGCTCGTTGCAAGCGTTTGTTATCTTCTAAAAAACGTCTTGGTTGGTCCCGTTTTTGCGAGAACTTGTCTCCTCGTTCCCCCTCTTCCTTAGTATGGAAGAACATCAAAAGATTTCGTGGATCCTTGTCTGATTCCAACCCACTCTCTAATGATCCGTCTAGCTGGTTGGAGGGATTTTTGGATAAATTAGCGCCTGCTTTTGTTCCGCCGGAAGATTGCTTTCCTCCATCTTCGTCTCCCTTTTCTTCTGATAGTATGGATGTTCCTTTTTCCTTTCGGGAACTTTCTTCTGTGTTGGATCATCTTCAAGATTCTTCTCCGGGAATAGACGGAATTCCTTATTCTTTCATCAGACGGTTGTCTGACTCTTCTAAACTTTTCTTCCTTTTCCTGTTAAATCATATTTATAATTCCGGTTGCCTCCCTGATTCTTGGAAGAATCAAATAATTATTCCTATCGTGAAACCTGGTAAAGATCCCAGTGACCCCTCCAGTTATAGACCTATTGTTCTTTCATCTGTTCTCTCAAAGATCCTGGAGCATTTAATTAAGAATAGGCTCGAGTGGATCTTAGAAAGTCGAGGAATCCTTTCCAAATCCCAATTTGGGTTTCGTAGAGGCATGGGAACTATGGACAGTTTAGTTAGGCATTCTTACGTCCGATATTCGGTTGGCTTTCTCCAGTGGTCATCACCTTGTTGGCGTTTTTTTAGATATAACTTCTGCCTATGATAATGTGCAACTTCCTCTTCTGAGGAAAAAAATGCTTCAATTAAGTTTGCCGGTGAAAATGGTACATATCATTTGCAATCTTTTCATGGCTCGGTCTATCTCAGTTCGTTTTCAAGGTTCTTTGTTACCTCCTAGAACCATTTGGAAGGGTCTTCCTCAGGGTTCTGTTTTAAGTCCAATTTTATATATAGTTTGTATACCGCTGACCTCAGTAAATCTGTTGACTGTTTTTGTAATATTTTGCAATATGCTGATGATATTGCTCTTTACTTTGCCTCCAGTTCCATTTCTAAGTGTTCTCAGTCTCTTAACTCCGCTTGTCCAGACTGTTGGCAACCCTTTATTTAGTTTTAGCTTTGATTCTCTCCTGTTTCAACCTAAGATTGTTTTTTCTTTTGGCATTAAAAAAAATGATATTGAAGCCAATCGGGTTTTTAATAAAATATTATTTGAAAAATGGGATGGGTGGATTCCTGTTTTCACTGATGCTTCCAAACTTTCTTCAGATAGCTGTGTGGGTTCAGCTGTCTGGATTCCACGGTATAATGTCGTTTTGAACTTTAAATCCCCCCCTCAATCTTCAGTTTACTCTGGAGAGGCTATTGCCATTTTTGAAGCCGTCTCTTACATAGAATCACACAAAATGTCAAAATCTATTGTTTTGTCAGATTCTTTGAGTTGTCTCCAGGCTTTGGATAATGTTCCCCTGCGATCTAGGGATAATCTTTTAATTAATCTTAAGTCGAGAGAGGTTCTCCATCGCTGTCATTCTCTTGGCATTGATGTGGTTTTGGCATGGATCCCTGGGCATGCGGGCATTACAGGCAATGAACGGGTTGATTTTTTCGCGAAGCAAGCGATAGAGATTGGTTGCTCCTCCCACTCGGAATGTTTCAGTCAAGACTTGCGTGCTACTGCGAGGTCCCATTTGGTTGATCACTGGTCTGATTTGTGGAATTGTTCTCGTCTTTCCAAGGGTAGACATTATGGTGGCATTCAACCTAACCTGCCTGTAAAACCTTGGTTTTTTAAATTTAATAAAATGAATAAGTTTTCCACCTTCACAATAATTCGACTGCGACTTGGTCATATTTGTTCGCCCTCTTTTCTGGCGAAGATCCATGTTCGGGATCATTCTCTATGTGAGTGTGGTCTCGAGGAGGGAACTCCAGATCACATTTTTTTCAATTGTCCCAATATTCCAGTTTCTCTATATAATTTCCTTCCTGATTTCATCTTTCGTCCAGCTAGCCTTAGTTATGTCCTCACTTTTGTAAATACTTCATTTGTATACATTTTAGCTAAGTATATTAATGATTTTAATATTAAGTTATAAATTGCCATTTTAGATTTAGTATTTGTAGTTGTAGTTAATGTATATAATTTATTTTATTTTTAGATTCCTCAACTGATGAATCAGCATCTGTTTCTGGAAAAGCGTTGGCAGAATTGTCCCACTGGACAGTAGCCATATATCAAAGATTTGAACTTGAACTTGAACCATGATTGATATATCAGTCGTTGGCATTGAGCCTGCGCTGCTGATATATTATTGCGGTGTCGAAAAGGTTTAGGCATTCCAACATCCTCCATGTTGGGACTGTCAAAATTTGCTAGCTAGGGTTAGGCAGGTAGATAATTTAGCTTGTCAATCGCGGATCCCACTTTTCGTAGAGTTTTCGGGGAACCGAAACCAGCTGTGCTATTTTATTTATTAACGGGCAATCTTATCCCGTTCTAACTTAAAAAAAGAAAAGTTTAGCACAGGAGGTTATCCTATAGTGGGGGACGATTGTTTATTTATTGTAATTCCCCCCTCTACATAGGTAGTCTTTAGGGATAGGTAGGTTTCATTCCTAGTTCCCAGAGGGACGAGGGATGTAATGTGATAAGGTTCTATTGCTGAAAGTAGACCTTATCACATTAAACTATTTGTACAAAGTGTCCAATTTGATTTTAAATTTATAGATTTAAAATCAAATCGGTTCGATGGAACAGCGGTGCTCTGTTTATTGAATTAAAAAACAAAAAACCGCCTTCAAAAACGCAAAAAATAACTTCTTTAAAATTCTAGGCACCTAATAGGTTAGTCCAACTGATGTCGGCTTTTTGTTGAAAATGTTGTGGTCGCCGACTTCAGTTGGACTAACCTATTAGGTGCCTAGAATTTTAAAGAAGTTATTTTTTGCGTTTTTGAAGGCGGTTTTTTGTTTTTTAAAACATTTATTTTATTTTATACTTTTTAGTGATCATAATACGCTGTTACGTAGTCCCACTTCTTAGTTGAAATGAAACTTTAACTTAGGTATATCAAGCGCGCCGCAAGCAACGCCGCGGGAAAGTCATAGTCATATTTCAACAAGTAAATATTATTCGTTGTAGGTAGTCGCTCAACTATCTTAATCGAGATATCTTATCGCCACCCTTGAAATCGGTACCATTGAGGAGTTCCGGTGGCCATCTGTGGTCTTCATCATCAGTTCCACTACACCAAATGATACTTTCTGAATGCAAATGCTGGACTTGTTACTAAAAATACTAAAATCGCTATATGTTTGCCTACAATATTTGAGGAGTTCCCTCAATTCCTCACTGATCCCCTCATCAGATACAGATTTGGTGACAATGGGACCACCTCGAAAGTATATTCTATCAAACCAAAAAAAAAATTTTGAAATCGGTCGACAATTGACGGAGTAATCGGTGAACATACATAAAAAAAAAAAAACATACAGTGGAACGTATAACCTCCTCCTTTTTTGAAGTCGGTTAAAAATGGGCAGACGCCGATGTGCTAGCGCTTAAGGCACACCTATTGTATTCTTGAATTTGGTAAATAAAAAAGAATATTCGATTGAAAAGTGTTTATTTGCTACACCCCAGCCACCTTTATTATAGTACCTACCGCAGCAGCTCGTAAAGGTTGTGCAAAATAATTGAGGTTTGAAATATGATGAATTTTGAAAAGCTTTTATCTCAGAAACTCTTGGGTCCACAGAGACAATTTTAGTCTTATATTGTAGCAAATTTAGTCTTATTTAAAAACTTCTTGAGTACGTACTATCAAATACTAGTTCTTTAGGGTTATAATCGCCAATATCTGAAATTTTCGCGGTATTTTATTTTTGACAAAGTTGCGTTCGGCGCTCGAGGTCACAAACTTGGATAATTCATTAGGCCAACATCATAAACAAGTCTGCAAAAAGTCAGAACTACCGGATTTGACGCAAACTACCCCGTACTTTCAATCACCAATTTTACTGGAGTAAAATTAGTTACCTACTCAGAAATTATGGAGGCAGTTACATCCGGCTTACGCAGGCGCAGATACATACAAAGAAAAAACTTCCATCCATACATGCAGTAAATATCGTTATTACTACCCTGCTAAAAATATACTTGATTTTCTTGCTTTAATTGAAGTTTACAAGTCCGTTTTGCACTTAGTATATTGCGTAGGATACCTAAGTAACAGTGGACAGTGCAGTTTTTGTGACGAATAAGTGCCTATATTTGAATATATACAGACCAATATAAAGTGAAATTAATTATAAACCGACGATTAAAACTAACAGCGCAAGGTGTTTGACGCAAACTGGTAAGTGCCTGCAATTTCATGGCGCTTACGCCCTTCTTCTCGCTGCCTCCAAATGCGTAGATAACATCGTCGTTGAGAATCTTTACCTCTGCGAGTTCTGGTCTTAAGATGTATGTGTAGTGTAACAAGGTTGCATTTTAAATAGTAAACGTTAAACTGATAACTACCCAGCTTCTGTTTATTACTTAAAAGCACATATTATTACAAGTATTATGGCATGGAACCAAATCACGGGGATGCTGTTCAAATGAAGGTGTCAAAGATGAAGAATACCTATATAAAATTTAGTACCTACTTGCAATCAACAGTACCACTTAGCATGTTTATCTACCTCAAATACCTATAAATGTAAACTCTAGTTGGGTGTGCCCAGAATGCATACACGGCGCTACGAAATCGTCAAAACAAGACACGACTCCTGCGCGCAATGTTTGTAGTTCAAGGGGCAGCAAGCGACAGGCACTCGGCTCACACGAGTCCGTAGCGGTCAGCTCGGATGAAGTTCGTGCCATTGCTCAAGGAGTCGTAAAATCGGAGTTTAGTTCTATGCTCAAGGAATTTAACAAAAATATGTTGAGTATTGTCGTCAAACAACCGGAGCCTTTAGGTAAAACAAGCGATGAGTGACATACATGACTCTATGACGTTCATGAGTGCTAGATTCGATGACATTGAGTCTGAGCAGGCCGAAGCGAAGAGGACAATGAGTGATTTGATGAATGATAATCTTAAAATGAAGACGAAGTCGCGAAACTAAATCTACGTCTTAGTAACTTGGAACAACAAGCCCGGGCAAACAACTTAGAAATACAGTGCCTACCGGAAAATAAAAATGAGAACCTATTTACAACCGTTAACACTTTGGGGACAGCATTAGGATGTACTCTAAATGAAAATAACATAATGCTCTGCACCCGGATTGCTAAATTGCGCACGGACAGCGCACATCTAAGGTCTATAGTCACAGACTACTTACCCTATAGACTCCGCATACAAAGGCGTCCCTGTAAGCCAAGCTTATGCTCACAGAGCACTAATCAGTTGCCATTGTCCTAAACAGTATTTTAGTACGCGACCGCCTTTTGACATAGCAACATGTAATATTCTGCTATTTACTTTGCGAATAAAGTGTTAAAAATATGCCGTATTGTATGGTTAAGTTGTGTGGAAAGTGTAGGAAGACATCTAGCCTCCAAAAGGATGGAATTTCATTTCACAGGTAAATAATAACACTTAAATAAAAAACAAAAAACAGCCTTCAAAAACGCAAAAAATAACTTCTTTAAAATTGTATGCACCTAATAGGTTAGTCCAACTGATGTCGGTTTTTTGTTGAAAATATTGTGGTCGCCGATTTCAGTTGGACTAACCTATTAGGTGCCTACAATTTTAAAGAAGTAATTTTTTGCGTTTTTGTAGGCGGTTTTTTGTTTTTTAAAACATTTTTTTTTATTTTATACTTTTTAGTGATCATAATACGCTGTTACGTAGTCCCACTTCTTAGTTGAAATGAAACTTTAACTTATATCAAGCGCATCGCAAGCAACGCCGCGGGAAAGTCATAGTCATATTTCAAGAAGTAAATATTATTCGTTGTAGGTAGTCGCTCAACTATCTTAATCGAGATATCTTATCCACCACCCTTGAAATCGGTACCATTGAGGAGTTCCGGTGGCCATCTGTGGTCTTCATCATCAGTTCCACTTCACCAAATGATACTTTCTGAATGCAAATGCTGGACTTGTTACTAAAAATACAAAAATCGCTATATGTTTGCCTACAATATTTGAGGAGTTCCCTCAATCCCTCACGGATCCTCTCATCAGATTCAGATTTGGTGACAATGGGACCACCTCGAAAGTATACTCTATCAAACCAAAAAAAATATTTTGAAATCGGTCGACAATTGACGGAGTAATCGGTGAACATACATAAAAAAATATATACATACAGTGGAACGTATAACCTCCTCCTTTTTTGAAGTCGGTTAAAAATAATAATTAATAATTAAAAAGTGAAAACTTTATTGCAAAACTGGCGTCGCTTTGTTCTCTTTCTTTCGCATACTGATTTTGCCAATTCCGTCTTTGTCTAAACACTGTAGTGATGTGAATGCACTGATTTCTTAGGTTTCGATACCCGTAAAACTATGATGAACTATGGTCTAAAACGATGCGTACAGAACAAACCTTTATTTTTCAAACTAGGTGCACTTGCCGTCCTTGGGTAAGTCTAAATGGAGCGAAGCGGTTTGCTACTATAACAGACTACAATAAACAACCTGTCAATCGTAATCTCTGCTACAGATTGCTCATCATGTCTGTAACTAAAGCTAAAGATGAAGCTTCAAAAAGGTTACGAGCGAAGAGCGCCGGGTGAATATTTCAGAGCGCCAAAATGTATGTCTCGCAATAATACTCGTAAATGCTGAGCGATTTCAAACCCAAACATTTTTATTCCACTACCTAAATAAATAAGGAAGATGCTATCGGAGCCATTTTGAGCTTCAATCACGCATAATTAAGTTACAGCGGAATTACTGTGAAAATCGTCAATATTTAGCGTGTCGCCTGGGCATAGTTTCCAACATTTCGTCAAATAAAAAAATGACTGTAATGAATGTATTAAATCGTGTGGATAAATATTGAAGTTAGGTAAATGGAGAACGTTTTTCATTATAATAATGTAATTTTTTTTGATTAGAAGTTACTCTTAAATCTAATCAAAAAATGTTCAAAAAATAATGGTCATTAGCGGCAACAGTGTTAAATGTATTTTTTTTTCGTATAACGAAAATGTACAGAAATGTCAAGTGAGGTTTAAGCGATGCTTCACCCCGAGCCTCAACTGGCCGGCACGTTTTGGAGGTAACGGACGTAGCTAGATTCGAGCAGTAAGGATTTGAAATTGATTCTCCAAAATGTGTCATATGAATTGTCATTGTTATTTTTAACTAACTGTATCTCAATTATTTATTCGTCCACACCTGACTTTCCATAGGGATTTTCGAGGTCTTGAGTTATAAAGACACACGGCAGTGTGTTCGGCCAAGTTCGAAGAAAGAACCGAGCGATACCTGCAGTGTGTATATTTTCATGAACCCATTCAGCCCTTTTTCCAACTCTCGTAACTTTTTTCCTAGTACAGCCAGGAACCTGATTTTTTTTACAGATTACTAAAGTCAATGATATCTCTGCCTAGTATAAAAATTAATATTCTATCATTACCCTTTAAAGAGTTATTAATATCTAAAAACTGCTCATTTTGTACTGACTGAATGACTGACTGACTGACTGACTGACTCATCAAAACCTTCGAGTACTTAGCCGGTGACGTAGAGGTTTAAAGAAAAATGGTCTTACAGCACAAATAAAGAAACACTCCGAAAACTACAAATAATTTTATACTTGATCAGAAAATATCAAAATGATTATCCTTATTAAACTGTATGAAAAATGTATTAAGTAACTGCTAGTTAGTATTGTGACATGTCATGTATCGTAAATGTAAAAAATAGGCCAAGTTCTCATGGGCCACCAAAAGAAGTGTAGTGATGTATAAAAAAGTGCCAAGATTGGCACTAGGTGTTTAACACACTAATTGCATTTTGAGCCGTAACTTGGCAGTTTTCTATAGTATAGTAGTAGTGCCCGTCTCCTAGAGGTCGGAGTGTGAGAATCGGGTTTGAGGCTACAGAAGCTTCCATCGCCGAACACAGGAACTTTATTAGATTCTTCAACATTTTGAATTCCAACTTCACTCCGCTTGGTTCCTTACCGCTACCTGTGTGGCGCTAGCGTCGATCAGCTTGGTCACCACGGTTTATGCTGTATACGAAGTGCTGGTATATTTTCCCATAGCTCCGGCCTTAATGATGTCATCCGTCGGGCTTTTACTTGCGCCAATTGTGTGGCTATTTTGGAACCAAATGGTCAAATGCCCGACGATGGTAAAAGACCTGATGTGATGACTCTAGTTCCGTGGAAGTTGGGCCGGCCGTTGGTTTGGGATGCCACTTGCGTGGACACCCTTGCGCCGTCACACCTTCCCGGAACAAGTACTAGGGCTGCTGGTTGCGCGGTGGAATCAGCGGAGACCCTCAAATGGCGCAAATACAGTAAACTTGATAGAAGTTACATATTTGAGCCTTTTGGGGTCGAAACTTTACGCCCGTTGGGACCAGGAGCTCGCCGTATTTTTAAAGATGTACCTATCAAAGCGCCTGGTCGAAGCAACACGTGACCAAAATGCTGCCCTGTATTTGGCAAAAAGATTAAACATTGCCATTCAACGTGGCAATGCTGCCAGCATTTTGGGAATAATCCCCACTGCACACTGGCTTTTTGGATTGTTAGATTAATGTAGTTTTAAGTAAGTTTGTTAGTTCGTTCGCTTTTTTTATTGTTTCTTTAGACTGAAAATGCATTTAGTGACAATGTTTGATCTTCCTGTTATCAATCTAGTCCCAAAAATGGCACCTTTTTACATATCGCTACTTTTTGTGGCACATGAGAACTTGACTTGGCTTTTTTACATTAATGATAATGATTTCTCTTTTTAAAAAATCAATCAACTTCGATACGTAATCTTATTTAATAAATGTTTTATTTAAAAAACAAAAAACCGCCTTCAAAACCGGCTTTTTCTTGAAAATATTGTGGTCGCCGACTTCAGTTGGACTAACCTATTAGGTGCCTACAATTTTAAAGATAGTACATTGTTGCAGAGGATAGAAAGTACGCGATTTTTGGACGAGTCATATAGAGGGCCGAAACGCAGTTGAGGCCCTCTAGTGTACGAGTCCATAAATTGCACTTTCCACCGAGGCAGACATAGTGCTTTTCACAACTACTGAGAGGAAATAAAATAAAATAATATGACATCACCGCCAATTTTACCATAGATAACTTTTTTTAATCTGGACCCCTATTCTCGTGCCACTCGAGATTAATAAACTAACATGCGAGATGAAGATGTCAACTCCATATAAAAATGTTTGTGTTTCGCCATATCTCCCATGTAATTTCAACTCTATAGTGGTTCGAGATTAGGGGCCAAGTTTGAATTACATTTAAAAAAAAACAGTGACATAGTTTTTAGTCTGTGTATCTTTTAGCAAAATACACCTAATATTTTACGACACAAAATGGCGTGTTCTGATTGGTCGATTTAAATTTTTCATTTTAAGGTGCTATGACACAAACATTGATTGATTGATTTTCATTGGTTCTTAAAGTAGGACAACAATGTTCTCGACCAATCACCAAACACGCCGAAAAAAACATTCTTGGTCTGTCCTTATAAGTGACGTTTTGTGACCCCCAAACAAGACCATCTATGGCCATATTTCCGAGCAGTGTTGTGAAAAGTTATTTTCTTGCGTTTTTGAAGGCGGTTTTTCGTTTTTTAAAACATTTATTTTATTTTATACTATTTAGTGATCATAATACGCTGTTACGTAGTCCCACTTCTTAGTTGATATTTGATATGAAACTTTAAGTTATTTCAAGCGCGCCGCAAGCAACGCCGCGGGAAAGTCATAGTCATAATTCAACAAGTAAATATTCTTCGTCGAGTAACTATAGAATAACTATCTTAATCGAGATATCTTATCGCCACCCTTGAAATCGGTACCGTTGAGGAGTTCCGGTGGCCATCTGTGGTCTTCATCATCAGTTCCACTTCACTAAATGATACTTTCTGAATGCAAATGCTGGATTTGTTACTAAAAATACTAAAATCGCTATATGTTTGCCTACAATATTTGAGGAGTTCCCTCAATTCCTCACTGATCCCCTCATCAGATACAGATTTTGACGGTGGGACCACCTCGAAAGTATACTCTATCAAACCAAAAAATAATTTTCAAAATCGGTCCACAATTGACGGAGTAATCGGTGAACATACATAGAAAAAAAAAAACATACAGTGGAACGTATAACCTCCTCCTTTTTTGAAGTCGGTTAAAAATGAAGGATTCCAGATAAAATTTAAACCTGATTCCTACATGAATGCGTTTTATTTTCCTCGTTCCTATCATAAAATTATAACAAACAAATATCTAAAATAATATTATCTTATTACTTATTATATAATTACTCATTGTCGGCAACATTGTGTCATTATTTTCAACAATAACGTCATTATTCTCACAAAACGACATTGTCAGCAAAACCATTTTTTTATATTTTTTAATAATATCCGAATCTAATGTACTGATTTTGGTGCCTTCGTCACAACTTAACATATATTTGATACGAGTATATACGTAAAACTGGCCTTAAATAGAATCTGCCGCGAGGTTTACAAAAACTTGAATTTTTTGGTCAAGAATATTGTTTTGAGGAGATTCGCCCCGCCGCTTAAAATCGAAGTTTTGGCACTTTTCCCATTTTTCCTATTGAAAGTCTATTGGAACAGATTTTTGGTAATTATTCCTCCGTGGTATGTCCGATTTCGAATTTTATTTTTTCTTAACTGTTCTGGTTAGATGTCATATTACGGGCTAAATTTGATCCTGATATCTCTAATAGTTTGGGAGGAGTATGGGGACAAACGAAATCCGAATCGGGGAAGAATGGAACTTCGCGCACTTCGTTCGCTTCACTCCAATAAATTATGTCATATAGGTAGTTGTACTGAAATGTACATTTAGTACATGAAAATCGTCCCCTAAAAGGGGGGTTGTCTTGCATCAAATCGGGTAGTTCTGATTTTTTTATATGTTGCCTGCAGTGAAATGGTAATGACGAATCCAATTTTTTGACCTCAAAAACCCTCCGGATCATTGTGAAATTCTTGAAAAACCATGAAATGTTCGTTCTTTTTCAGTGTTTGCCATTTTTTGCCACCAACGACCTTTGTTACAATAAAAGTCACTATAAACACTTTGAAGTAGACTAAATATGCAACAAAATGAAAGTAATTTGGTTACTTTAGACCAAATAGTTTTTAAAATACAGCTATTCAAATGTTAGCAAATTTTTTAGTTTAGAGGTTGTGTTGTGAGTAGTCTGTTCAACATTTTTTCTACTGAAGGTGTGTTTTGTTTTAACTTTTATGTATAAGGTAAGGTGTTTATAATAACAAAAAAAACTGTACATGGGAACTATCCGAATAAACTCAGAATGCAAGATTCTTTCGACACTTGAATACATTCGTTTTTTTTGTTGATATGACGCACCAAGGTGTATGAAAATATTTTTATGTGTATACGTAGTTGACAATAGTGGCTAGTGACGTAATTTTTTTGGTAAGTTTATCTTTGCGAAAAGAGCAATAAAAATGAAGGGAAATACAAAAAATATATGTTTTTTCATCTAAGTTTAAGATAGATAAGATAGATAAGATTTTTATTTCTAAAAAGAAAACTTATAATAAGGTACAGGCATCAACTGGGGTTCCCAGTCTAGGCACAGCCTGTATCTTGGGCAACCAGATAATTTTAAAAGAACATACATTTAAATTATAGCACTAAGTTTTTGTTTTTAGTATTCTCTTAATATTAATTACAGGACTAATGAATAGCTACACTAAACTACATATAAATAAGGCTTACATAAAAAAGTTTCGAAAATAATATCTGTGGTTATAGATTATCTGGTCTAAGGACAGGAACGTTTGTAAAAATATGCATTATTAACTCCATTCTATTTTCATAAATAGTGATTTTACTCGTATTTGCTTACTCTGGCTTGCAAGGTTTAGATAAAATAACCGTTTAAAAATTACGTTGATTTTTTAACATTTTCGTGAATAAATCAGAAACAAAAGGAAATCGAAAGCTGATATTAAGCATACAGTGTTCTTAGGTCCTGCCACTACTCCACCTAGAAGTATAACCAAATCCCTCGTGGGGGGGCCAATCTTGTTAGCTTAGCCCTTCAGACCTTTTGCAAATTTTTGAACAACTGTATCTTACAAACTATTTGGATTATCGCCTTGTCACATTGTTGAAAATTTAGTCTTCTTTGAAGTGTACATAGTGATGTTTGCCGCAAAATAGGTCCCTGTTGGTAAAAATTGCTAGAAACTGAAAAAAGTCTGAAAATATAATGGTTTTTCAAAAATTTGACAAAGATCCGGAGGGTTTCCGAGGTCGAAAACTTGGATTTGCCATAACCACTTCATCACATAGAACATATCAAAAAACTACCAGATTTGATGCAAGGCAAAATGTACCAATTCCATGGACTTTGTATTTCTATTTAAGTATATTAATAATTTCGATAGGGGCTTCGGTAGACCCAATTTAAATGTGCCTCAAATTGTTAACTGTAATAAAAAAAAACGATTCTTAGTCGGAAACTTATAGCGGCAAAATTTGTATTATCACGTAATCTCGATAAATAAAATCAAACTATTGCATGAAAATTTACAGGATGTGTTATTCTTTGACATTAGAATGACACAATCGCCAGAGTCAGCAGTGACCATTGGGTCACGGACAAGAAAAATATTATATGGTAACAATAATGTTTAAACGTGCATTCACAATAAGGGTTGCACGCGATAAAGTATACCTCTAGCGCTCAACTGCGGTTCCTGCAGTAGAGGAACGGTGCGGGAGGAATGTGTTTTCGTTACGTCAAATTACGGGAGAATCTTAAAATATTACTTTAGTCTCTGCACATCGGGACTAAAGCTCCTTATTAATCTCTAGGAATTACAGTTTTTTTTTTTTAATTTCCTTTGGAAACCCCCAAACAGCCAATTAGTGCTTGTGAATGGAGGATTATTGCCTTTATTGTCATTTTCAGTGATTGTGTATGGACCATTTTTAGGCCATGGAAATAACCTCAAAATGGCAACTGTGCAAAAATATTTAAAACAAACGATTTCATTTCGTGAAACACGAATAATAATTACGAATATGAATCTATTTAATTATATTAAGGATGGATTCATTTTATTATGCATGGTGCAATTAATTTCAAGTTTGTACCTGTTGGCTAAATATGCAAGTATTTAAAGCGGTAATGTACAAAAAAAAACCGCGGAACGAATTAATAAAAAACTTTCTTTTGATCAATATTGTAGTTATGTACTTATAGAACGTCGTCAGTGCCGGATTGAGCAGGCACGGGATCCGTAGCAAATTCTATTAAGAGACTTCGGTTCGCTTTAGGTTACAGGTTGTCATTTCTGCAACTGGGCGACTTAGATTTGCGTCTATTTTGTGTGGGGGTTTGTTTTAGGTTATTCTGCTAGAGAATATCGACTGGATTATTCATCCTATCGTCAACCCTGATGGATATGAGTACTCGTACACGCATACTGATGTAAGTACCAAAACAGGAGAATAGCGGCCTTTACATGTAAAGATCGGACCGCGGGAAACGCCACGCGCCATTCCAATCTTCGCTCCGAACCGTACATTTTTACTATTTTACTATTACAGTTGCATTTACACGTACGGTTCGGCAGGAAGATTGGAATGGCGCGTGTCGTTTCCCGCGGTCCGAACTGTAAGTGTACACGCCGCTTTTTTAGAGGTTAGACGTGGGTGCGCTTGGCCACCCAATGCGCCGGACCCGTAGCATCTGCTACTCTTGCAACGTGGCTAATCCGGCACTGAACGTCGTTTTTTTTCCTCGCATTCAATGTGAAAAGTAGAGTGTTTAACACGAGATTAAACAACCACAATGACACTCGAACTCGCTCACTCACTCGCTCACTCGCTCGCTCGCGTGGCTAAATATCTCTTGTCATTATGGCTTGTTTTAGTCCCTTTTCGAACAATCTACTATTGTACCCTTTCTCGTGTTTTTATTGATTCTAATTAAAAACATGAACAATGATATTCTTTAGTATCTTTTCTTCGAGCGTGTCCGATCACTACCCCTATTGGCGCGCACCACGACGCGCACGCACGATTATTCGATAACTTTGAACTAGCCAATCACGGTGCACTTGTCGCCCCACGCTCCCCGCCATTTTGGCTTAATGAGATACTAGACACTACATGGTAAGTGGCTGCTACTATATCATACAACAAGTCGAACCCCAAGGATAAATTAAATAGTCGACACATCATCCTCGCGGGCGACAAGACTCCTGTCTATGTCATGGAGTACTTGTCCGCTGCAAACAAAGCTCTCCACGCTGCGGCCAGGAAGAAAAGATAAAAAAAAAAAAACAGTAAGTAGGCCGCACGGGCACTTTTACACGTCAAGAATCTACCAGCGCTTCCCAAGAGAAGACCACTGCTGAGAAGAAACGCCGCAAGAAACTCAGCAGTCAGTCATTTTTTAAACATATTTCTTATTACAATGGTACTACTTAGTCTAGCATTATATAAAGCAATAATTATTAAATTAAATATAGTATCAAATAACATGCGTAGTTCAGCAGGAAAACATGCCAAGTAAGAATCTTACGGGAGAGATAGAGAGAAAAAAAACAAAACACATACTTATGTGTATATAAGATGGTGCGAGACGACCACATAAAAGTTCCGATATGTTTTCCTACATCAACGGTACGGTACGGTACGGACAAGATAAAGATTTTGCATTTGAATAAATTATTATTGACTAAGTTTCGGGTTTAGGCCATGCATTTTTGTTTGTTAGATAGTCCTCGATCCTATAATACGCTTTAGACATTAACGACCTTTTCAAGTAATTTTTAAGTGCTGGAAAGGGTAACTGCATTTTGCATTGACCAACAAATGATTTATCGATACCTTAGCGCACAATCGTACTAAATGATTTTCTTTTGCCAGTAAAGTTTCGAACTTATTATTTGTGCACAAACATGCTAATTACAATAACTTTTCAAATGTAATTAGTACAATTGTGAACTAAGGTATCGTTATATACTTTACGGACGCGGAATTTTCGGATAGCGATTTTATTTTTAGAAATAAAATCGCTATCCGAGAATCGCTTATGAAAGGGAAGAAACAAGGATATAAGCACGTGTGGGTCTGTGGCGGCCGTATTTACTCGAGGAAAACTGATGACTCCGAATATTTATATTAGAAATATGGACACCTTAAATAAATTAATATAAATTAAACATAAAAGTTGTAAAGTAAAGGATGTCTAAATGTATATACGCAAACGTTCGCAGTATTGTAATACCGGGAAAATTTGATGAACTTAAATGTGTACTGGAAGCTGTGAAAAGTGTAATCCATATAATCATATTAACGGAGGCAGACATGGATAAAGTCCGATGTCGAAGCCTTGAACTAGCAGCTACCAGGGCCCGTATTATGGTCGCCTTTATCGCGGTGGATAAAGCTTCCGTCACTCTCGCACTTACATACTGGTCAGAAAGTGACAGATGTTTTATACACGCTTATCTACGTTGATAAACACGACCATAATCGGCCCGCAGGATATACACATTATTATAACATAAGAACTAACGGAAGGGGCGGTGGAGTAGGTATCCATATAATTGCTCACAACTTTCTAAAACACAACTTGTTTTAAGAACAATATTTAAATGGAAACCACTATCTTTGGATTCATCTATAAAAGTTCTCTGTAGATATTGGCGCTGTATACAGATCAAATCAGGATAGCGTCAACAACTTTTTGTATGCATTTATTCTCAGGGCAAATACAAAACCGGAAAAGCACGATAATATTTGGTGACTTCATCTTGAATATGCTAAGCGCCGAAAAATATGTAAAGGACTACAAAAGAACTCTCAAGGAAAATAACTACCGAGTGATTAACAACTTTGATAATAAACTACTGTACTCGAGAAACATCTAGTACCTACCAGAACTATATTGTATGCACAAATTTAACAGACAACAACTTCCATCTTGCTATTATTGATTCGGCCATGTCTGATCACCAGCAAATATATTTTGAAATTAAAAAATACTACCCACAACCTCTACTAAACCTCTACTATATATATATATATATATATATATATATATACATATACTTACCCATGACGGTGCAAAACAACCACATAGTTTTGATACATTCTCCTACAGAAACCGTTTCCCCTAGACAATAATTATACCTACAATGTTTACATATTTTTCTGACTAAGCTATTACTAAGTTATTTAGGTGTTTAATTTAGGCCAAGCATTTTTATCTGTTAGATAGTCCTCGACCCTATAATAAGCTTTCGACATCAACGACTTTTTCAAGTAATTTTTAAGTGCTGGAAATGATAACTTTAAAACTTCGTCAGGTAATTTATTATAGAAATGAATGCATTGACCAACAAATGATTTATATACCTTACGGACACGAAATTTTTTAATAGCAATTTTATTTTTATTTCTCGTATTCAAATTATGTATATCACAATTCTTAACAAAAGTGTCTTGATTTTTAATGACATAAATAATATTCTCATAAATAAATTGTGAAGCTACTGTCAAAATACTAATTTCTTTAAATAGTAATCTTAAGGAATCACGGGAGTTTAGGTTATATATGGAACGAATGGCTCTTTTTTGTAACACGAATATAGGCTGTATGTCAGCAGCTTTTCCCCAAACCAGAATACCGTACGACATAACACTATGAAAATAACTATAATAAACTAAGCGAGCTGTCTCAACATTGGTAAGTTGCCTGATTTTCCTAACAGCATAAGCTGCCGAACTTAATTTACCTGCTAGTACTGCTATATAGAGACTCCATTGCAAGTTTTTGTCTATAGTTATCCCTAAGAAAAGCGCCTTGTTCACCATCTCCAAACACTCATCATTTAGAAATATACTAGATTCTACCGGTCTAACATTAGGCAAAACGAACCTAACACATTTAGTTTTCTTAGCGTTAAGTAGCAAATTGTTAATAGTAAACCAATTAAGTACTTTAACCAGCGTGGCGTTTATCCTACTGTAATCGACGGATTTCTACAAACTTAATCAATTAAATATATAAAAACCCTAATACTTGAAGAATTGACATTGTGCATAAATAAGTGTCTTGCGGAAGACGTGTTCCCAAATAGTTTAAAATTAAAAAGAGTCCTTCCAGTCATTTCATTTTTATTAGAAAAGATCATAATACATATAGTCGCGTTGAATCACATTTAAACTCAACATATTTCCTTTATGACAAGCAATACGGTTTCAGGCCCAAATCGAATACGCTCTCAGCAACCATAGATCTTGTAACGAAAATTAAAGTCAACATAGACAATAAGTAAACAAATAGCATTAGGATTTTTTATCGACTTAAAAAAAGCTTTTGATACGGTCAGTCGCAATCTTCTCTTACAAAAATCATATGGTCTAGGCATCACGGGTAAAGCCTTAGATATTCTCAAATCGTATCTCACAAATTGTCAGCAAGTGGTAAGGATTGAAAATCATCAAAGTGAGCCAAAAACCATTACGTGTGGCGTCCCCCAAGGATAAATTTTGGGATCATTATTGTTCCTCATTTATATAAATAGCATAAAAGAAGTAGCTCTCAAAGGTGATATCACGCTATATGCACACGATACTAGTCTTTTTTACTTTGGAAACTCGATCAGCAATTTTATCAAAGATGCACAGAGTGATCTGAACTTGCTTAACACTTGGCTCCAGAGTAACCTTCTAACTATTAACGTGTCAAAAACAAACTACATAATCTTTGCAGTTAAGAATAAGAAAGTACCGGATTTCCAACCCCTTAAGATAAATAACACTAACATTCAAAAAGTTGACAAAGAAAATACCTCGGCCTAATTCTGGACAAAAAATTAAATTAGAATTATCTAAATTAACATCACTAACTTGAGCTGTGCGTGGTTTCGCTAACCCTTCCCCTTCACGTGCGCTATACTGTATACAACCCGCTAATCAAACCGCATATTGACTACCTCGTTGAAGTGTGGGGCACCGCCGCAAATAAAAATCTTGAACCTCTTCAAATAGGCCAAAATAAACTGATTAAAGTACTATTTAACTATGATTTTTTTAACTCCGGCCATAACTATATACAAGGAAACCGAACTATTAAATATAATACAAACATACATATCGCACTGCTAGATCAAAACAGTAGTAACTCAAAATGCAACTGTATTTTAAAATCAACTTTAATACAGCTTCTATGAAGTTCAAACAAAACTAGCAAGGATTTTGAGTTGATAATGTTTTGATCTGATATGTCTATGAATTGTGTTTTAGTTCGGAAAATACTTAAAAAAAGATCTTATGACCCAAATAAACATCACAAGAAATCATAAAGCCCAAAAAGTAAATTTACGAAATTCCAATTATTTAATCTTACGTCCGTCGCGAAACTCGCGAACAAACTATGGAAAAAAGTCCATTTTATATGAAGGTGTATCTATAGGTACATATAATAAAGTTGTAGAAGGAAAAAAATCTGTACACTCGAGATAAAAAATTAAAAATACTATAGGGGCCCTCAGAATGAACAGCAGAACAAGTTTCTACAATTTTTAGACTTGGTGTCTGTTTGTCTGTTTGTCTGTTTGTCTGTTTAATTTTGTTTCTCCTCGCATCAATTGAAAACCACTGAACAAATTTTAATGTGGTTTTCACTAAAAGGTTTCAATAAACGGTGACCAGGTTCATATGTATTAAAAAAATAAGATATAACAACAAAAGGGGGGGAAAAGAGGGGTCAAAGTTAGTATGGAAAAAAGTTACCGGATTGAGCTGGTCACTTGAAACTGGTAACCTATCGCAACTTCGAATTTTTTTTGACCGAGTTTCATTTGACCGAAAACGTTTCGTTTTTTTACGTTTCTCCGATGGCACGATTCGTAATTTTTTTATTTCACTATTTGACATCAAGTAAACATATCTTTAGTCCGAGCAACTTTTCTCCTTGTAGTCACTTGCCCTATGTATTGTTACGTATTTTATTTCAAAGCCTATTTTTCATTACACCAGTGCTACAATTAGCCTAGGGATCGTTTCGTATTTTGTTTCTTAACCCATTTTTCACTTGATCAATGCTACATTTAGTGTTCGCTACGTTACGTCAAATATTCATTTCGGGTAAGCAAATCTTGCTTGTAATTTGTTACTATACAGAAAATGCACCGAGCAAGACGAATTAGGGCAGAACCGATACGGATAGGTTAGGTTAGAAGGCCAAGGCAGGAGCTTGGCTCCCGCCTTGGTCTTCGAGGTTCTTTTTTTTCTGCCCAAAAAATCTTGCTTGTAATTTATCCAGAAAATGCAACGAACAAGACGAATCAGGGTAGAACCGAATCGGACAGGTTAGCATAGTCGATTTAAAAATAGGTAAACTATTAATAAACCGAGCCGTTACATTGGGCAAATGATACTAAGGTAATATCAGAAATGGGAAATAGATAAATTGACAAACCATTACATTGGACAACTGTTTGTACACCGAAACCAGTATTACGGAATAGATAATTTGTCAAATCGGTAAAAAACCTAAACAAGTAATGACTAAATGAAAATATTCGAAGTGATCTTTCGGGCAAACGATAAAAAACCCAAACCATAATTGTCGAATAATATTTATCGAACCAAAATTCGGTCAAACATTTTTCGGAGTTCAGATAGGTAACCCTTGAAACTTTGTATATTTACTCTTCGTAACAAATTAAGCTATACCTATTTCAGGATTTCTCGATTAAAGTTAAAACAATTAAGAAATTCTCAAATAAGTCCAATTATAGGTAATTCTTTAAAACCCTATTCGGGGTCCGTCTATTAATATACGTGACTACAAATATTAAAGTTTTATTCTCCGTTTATTACATAGAAACTAAATTCAAGGATTTTTAAAATTTCAATGTACAAAACGCAATAAAGAGGCAAAATAAATTATTCCAATTTGTTGTTGTAATAAATGTGACGCTATGTTATTTGACATCATAGATAAGGACAACCATATCCCTCCCATAACTGGAGCGATCAAGACAAAAAAGCATGCGATCATAGATTAACGTCACAAGCGACGTTGCAATACAAACTAACCTTTCTCTCTCTCTCTTTTACTGTTTAGTTGAACGTTTACTATTTTCGCATTTAAGGCTCCCACAGATTATCAGATTGTTAGGCCGCGTTGGATGGCCGGCCGCCTGACAGTTCGTGTTCTAATACGGTGAACTGTCAAGCTAAAAGTGGCCGTTGACCTGTTAGTCTGTGGGACGCTTTAGTTTTAACATGGTCCATAAATCACAAACAAGATTTATAAAATCTAGGTATTTCTTTAAAACCCTATTTGAGGGCCATCGATTAATTTGGGTGATTACAAATATCAAAGTTTTATTCTCCGTTTATAACATAGAAACTTGACAAAATAAATTGTTCCAATTTGTTGTTGTAATAAATGCGACGCCGTGATAATGCGACATCAAAGAATAGGACAACCATATTCTTGCCATAACTGGAGCGATCAAGACAAAAAAGCACGCGATCATAGATTAACGTTAAAGAAGCGACATTGTGATTGAAACTAACGGTGTCACGTTATTGTTAGAAACCATTGTTTTAACGAGAGTTAAAGTTCGAATCTATAACGAAGACAATATTTGGACAACCAATCTCCTATTTTATTTAGCTTTGATTTTGCAATTTTAGTGTCCTAAACGACTTCGGCATAACATAATTATTTATTATACCTTATATTATTTAGATGAATGTTGACATCATAGAAAACATATTGGTAAATATCCGAATGATTGTTCGGTAGATTTTTATATTATAAACTGTTGGTAAGACCGAATTTCATAACGAATAAAATTTAGTTTAGTATAATGGTCAAATTGTATAAAATGTTGTGTAGCATAATGGGAGCGAGCGCAGCAAGCGAGCAACGTGGGTCAGGGCAGAAGCGACTCGGATAGGTCAGGTTGTTGGTTTTTTTTTATATAAGCCGGGAACTTCTTCCTGCCTTATTTTCATGCTTATGCTGTTTAAAATGTTTATTCCAAAACACTATTTTGTTTAATAAGTTTATGCGTTTCATTATTTATTCGTTACGAACATTCGACTCATGAATTTTATGCATTAAGATTATACGCTGGTAAACATCTTAGCCTAATTGTGCAAATTGTGGTTATAGAATTATCAACAAGCTTTTAGAGATGTTTGTAATTGTGTAGCTCTGCCTACCCCACTCTGGGAACGAAAGCGTGAGATTATGTTAAGATTATTCGATCAACAAATATGATGCGTAATGATTTCTGCGAAACAATACTATACCTTCATACGTACTTATGCTTAAAGTTATTATGCCTTATGCAATTATTCCGAAAAACATTATACAAACGAAGGGGACCCCAATTTAGATCATTACTAATTAACTCCTTTGGGATCCGCAGCATTAAAGTAAAAAGAGAAACTTTACAATTTCACATCTATAGCGTATGTCAAAAATACCTATTTTTTTTGGGTGTTAATTGTTTATCAATCAGATTTTGAAATAAAAAATAAATTCGTTAGTAGTAGTAAAAAAAAACACCTACTGCATAAACTAACCCAAATAACGCAAACATTTTTGTATTAATGTATTTATTTCAGGATCATAGTGTTCCATAAATTGGTAGTAACATTAAATATTATTCTATATTAATAATTAACGACCTGCACACGTAAAGTTCGGACTGCGGGAAACGCCACGCGCCATTACAATCTTCGTTCCGAATCGTATGTGTAAATGCAACTGTAATGGTAAAATAGTACAAAAACCTACGATTCGGTGGCTTTTCCCGCATTCCAAACTGTGCCGTGTAAAGGCCGCTATTATCTGACCAAATTGTTTAATTAATTATTTTATTTCTCCTTTGGCTTCTTCCTCTCAGTGTGACAACATGGGATAGGCTTTGTACATTCTGTTTTGTTAGTCTATGTCAAAAGCAGCGGTGTCAGATTGACGTTGACAGCGTTGACATACCCAGTTTATTTTTCCGAAGTTTTTCCGCCATTTTCAAGACTTATTAAAGGCGTATTGTTTAATTACGGCGCGGCTGTTAGGTAGGTATTTAATATTAGGGCGGTTATTATGATCGTTTGGAAAAAAACGGGCAGTCATTTTATTTTTCGGCGGTCATTAATTGTGGCAATACATGAACAGTAATAAAAAGAAAATTGGCCGATTATTTAATTCTAAAATGTCAGTTCAAACAATACTTAGGAGTAAAAAATCTCTATACTACGAAACATATTGTTAAAATTAATTAAATTAAATTTAAAAGAAATTGGATTTTGAACTTGATAAAAGTAAAAATGATTAAAAACCGGGCAGGAGCATGTCTGACCATGCTAAATGTAGGGTTTCGAAGCCGTTGCTACACAAAAACTATCTCAAAAAAGTGCACCTGTAAAAGAGCGTAACTTCATGGCACTTACGTCCTTTTGTGTAGAAGCGCAATTTTTAGGAACCTAACTCAAAAATCGTATATCCGATCATATTGAAAATATTTTTCTTTGAAAGTATTGATTAAACGTTACCTTTGTGATTGTTATCATTATTTTTAGACATATGTACGGTTTAAAAGATAAAGGGGGGGGGGGGGGGGGATATAATGTATGAAACTTTAGGAGCGATTATTTCCGGAAATATTCACCTAATCAGAGGAAACTTAGTATTTTCAAAAGAACTGTCGAAATTTGTGCCAGACGATGAAATACGGTCAAAAAAATTTTTTTCGTCATCTGTTACAGCACAGGTATGGACTGCCCCCGTAGAAATATTTATTTTTGTTATTTAACTACCAAACTAAGTAACGGCTTCTACAAGACACCTTTACTCCAAATTTCATTCATTTACCTCTTGGAGTTTTCGAGTAAAAAGCCTGTGATACCTATACGGAACGGACGGACAGACATGACGAAACAATTAGGGTTCCTTTTTTACCATTTCGGCTACAGAATTAATGAAGATAGCTTATTATTCTGTATTATCACATAGGCTACTTTTATTCCCGGAAAATTAAAAAAAACCCGTTGGAATAACGATTATCGAAATCTACGCAGACGAAGTCGCGGGCAGAAGCTAGTTATTTAATAAACTCCCGAAGACACTCAAAGAAACCAAATCTATTTATCGTTTTAAATATCTTCCTAAAAAACACGTTTTAAATAATTTATAATGGGACACTGAAAGTAAAAGTAGAATAAAATATAACCAAATTACACAACACACAATAGTTTATGTAACGTAAACATACATATACTATATATTTATACACTAGTAATAGTATAGTTATAAATAAGTTTAAGTGTTAATACACACATTTTGTAACATTTTTTTTTTATATAACTATAAGGTCTGTTCATCCTTAGTTGTCTTATCATGTAAACAAACACTTCTCGAAGACACTGTCACACTTTTCTCTCGGATTACACAATAACCATAACTTAAAAATGTTCTTGTATACTTAAAGAAACTCACGAAGTATTGAAATGAACAAAGTAACCGCTGAAAAATATCATTTCTAATAAGATTATCTTCAATAATCGAAGGAACGAATGAATAACCTGAAAAATATCTGACATTGCAATGTCTAGATTGTCCACGCATCGTATTGATGGGAAACGACAACTTATCGATATGATAATTGTGGCCTGTATGGTGTTCAACCTTTTTCTTTTCCCCTAGAGGAAAGAATAATAAATAAATAAAAACTAAGTTGAATCTAGAAATGTCATTCGTTTCGCTACTTCGCTTGATGTCGTACGTAACGGGTGCTCTTTTTGTGATATTTCTGACGACTTGGCTTGCTTACGGATTTGTGATACCTTTTGTGATTTGGACGGTGATATTCTCTGAACTGACAACTATTGGCTACTCTTCAAGGACTTCGATTTGCATACGATCGGATGTTTGTTCGTTTGTGTTGTTACTAGGTACGTTCCCCAATACATCTTTTTATGTTTTAAAATAAAACAGAAATAGTTAAGTTTTAGCGAAACTTTGACCTTCTATACACAAGGACTTCGCATCAGCGAGCAAAACGCGAGAGACAGTACAACTGTGCTCAATAACGGTTTAAGGTAGCCTTCCGAGATGGGCTGCAGACCGCAAACTGCAACAGCAAACTACAAGCGACACCACTTGTTTCTATGAATCTCTATGAAATTTATTCCGAGCGCGGCGACACTGCGGCCTGCCCATCTACACAGGCCAGCCGCAATGTCGCCTGCGGTTGCGGTCTGCGGCCCGTCTCGGAAGGCTACCTTTAAGCACACTTCTTACCTTAGTCGTCTGTTGATCGACGAAGGCGTAAGATGCCGAAGTGCGTCATCAGAAAGCGCTGACATAATATCGTAACGACTCAAAAAAAAAAATGGTGTGACTTACCTACCACCCCGGTAATTTTATGTATGACCACGCAATTTTTTTTACAGAGTTGTCAGATTTTAAAAAATCTTTTTTGGTTTAATAGAGTATACTTTCGAGATGGTTCCATTGTCACCAAATCTGAATCTGATGAGGGGATCCGTGAGGAATTGAGGGAACTCCTCAAATATTATTGGCATTCATACAGCGATTTTAGTATTTTTTTACTTTCAGTGTCCCATTATAAATTATTTAAAACGTGTTTTTTAGGAAGATATTTAAAACGATAAATAGATTTGGTTTCTTTGAGTGTCTTCGGGAGTTTATTAAATAACTAGCTTCTGCCCGCGACTTCGTCTGCGTAGATTTCGATAATCGTTATTCCAACGGGTTTTTTTTAATTTTCCGGGAATAAAAGTAGCCTATGTGATAATACAGAATAATAAGCTATCTTCATTAATTCTGTAGCCGAAATGGTAAAAAAGGAACCCTAATTGTTTCGTCATGTCTGTCCGTCCGTTCCGTATAGGTATCACAGGCTTTTTACTCGAAAACTCCAAGAGGTAAATGAATGAAAGAGATTATGTATAGCATTTACCACAGCATTTGAGTTTGAAATATGAAGAAAACATTCAATTGTGTTAAAATTATTGGTAAACTTAAATGTTTATAACAAAATCAATCAATATAATTTTATCGACATTTCCAATCACTAGTCATTGTCTAGTATCTCCCATAACGTCACGTTTGTTTACACGATAAGACAAGTAAGGATGAACAGACCTTACGTCTCCATAACGATATACTACGCTCAGCATATGCATGCCACACCTAGATGTAAGCATTCTGTGTACTTGTGTTACTTGTCGCCGCTCGCAATGCATTGTATGTCATGCGGGTAGCGAGACATTAGTAAAGTTACATTTACCCTTTTTTGTAAGTAGCTCTGCGCTCTGCTGCGCTCATTAGATTTCATTTGTAACTCTTATGGCCCTTTACATGACGGCCCATCATGGGCCAACGTAAAGATCGCATCTACACCTTTGAGCGAGCAACATATTCTTGCATCTCACTCTTACGCATCACTCCGTCCCTACGTTGGCCCATGATGGGCCATTGTGTATGTGTAGTGAATTGTAAAAAATCTTATGGGAATAAATGATCATAAACCTGAAGTTAGTTTACAAATATGTTGATTGTGTTGCATGTAACTATAAAATACTACTATAAAATTCGAGTTTAAACTATATTATCAAAATATTCCGAGGTTTATGTACTAAAACTAACGACTTTTATTGTAATTTAATTCTTAGTAATAGTTTAAGCTCCTATTTTATTAAACCTTATCTCACACGGTGGCAGATCTGATATATTATACTACAGCAATAGATAATACCTAGGAACACTGGATTATAGTGGGTTGCCGTCGTATAGCCTGGAATAACATTATTTTTTGTTCATCCTCGTACCGCTATTTTAACTGAAAATTACATCATAAGGTGGCCTCATGAATCATGGCATGGCTAACCTTGAAACCTGCCAGGGTTGGGGCTGGAAACCTATGCGGGTTGTGATCACCAAAGGTGTCTTTTTCGATGGATAAACGTTTCGTTCTGCCACCTTATGATGTAATTTTCAGTTAAAATAGCGGTATGAGGATGAACAAAAAATAATGTTCTTCCAGTATATGCCACCGCAACCCAAAGTAATCCAGTGTTCCTAAGTATTATCTATTGCTGTAATATACGTCGGATCTGCCACCGTGTGTGATAAGGTTTAATGCAATAGGAGCTTAGACTATAACTATGATAGCATTATACTAACTGAGACCTGGCTTAACAGCTCAGTTTTAAACAGTGAACTGTTTGACGAGAGCTATATGGTTTACAGGAGAGATAGAGAACAGGTCAGTGCTCAGAGCACAGGCCAGTCTATAACGACATCATAGATCGCAAACGCGCACGTAACTACGATTTTTTTATTTTGTCAGGTCCCTTGAGAGTAGTTAACACCCAAGTTTGCAACCCTGAAAACCCTGTGCTACCCCCATGGTGCTCGAAAACATCCGAAATTTTGGCACTTGTTTCAGTTTTTTCGAAAAAATTACCCTAAGGAAGCGTTTTTCAAGTATCTTTGTAAATACTTTAATAAAGATAGCTAAATTTGCTACAATTTGCACTTAACCTGAGGTCACTATGTCCATTGGTTGCGGAGATACAGCAAGTCAAAAATGGGCAATGTGCGCAGAGCCCGCTTCTCAGACCCTGCTTAAAATGATGGCCTGCAAATGCAAAAAGAGGTTGCTTAGGGTCGTGCACTTGCAGACAGGTTGGGCTCAGGTGCTCTATCCTATGTTTCTTTTGCTAAGGGTGAAATTGCAATAACGCCACCCCTTCGTTCTGGACGAGGAGGACGAGGATGTGGACGACCCAACACCATGAGCCGGCCCGCCTCCACTCCAGAAAACATTATCCCTCTTCCCCCACTCCTCCCCACTGATCTAGACTGGATGAGACCATGATGACCTGGTCCTTCCAAAAGGACAAAATTCTAAACTCCTTTTACTTGACTGTGTAAATAGTTTAAATATATGTTTGCTGTGTTTTTTTATGTTTACGTTTATTTGTTTTGAAACCATATGTTACATCTAAAAGGTCTTTACACTTTTGTTTTTTTAAAGAAATACATTCATAAATTATTCAGAACGGTATCCCTTAATTTTTCATAATTTCATTTGCACTAATTTCATTTGCCATAATGTTCACTGGCTATAACCTTCATTTTCCCTAATATCACATACCATGATTTTTGAATGCCATAATAATCTAGTGTCATAATGTTCAACCTCCCTAATATCAGATACCATAATCAATAATATCAATTTCAATAATATTTACTTTCTATAATGTTCGTAATCCCTAATATTATATGCCATAACACTTCATTTGCCATAATTTCGGAAAAAGCAGACCCAGACTGTATCAGTGTGTTTCAGTGGGTATAATGAAGTACTGTTACAATCTGTATTACGTACTCGTATTACTATAATAATAACTTACCTATTATAAACTACCAACTCAAGAAGGTCGCCGTTAGGTACGACGACGAGCGAAGCGAGGAGGAGTGTTAGGTAAAACTGCGACCTTGCAGCGCGCGAGCCGAGCGAGCGAAGTGAGCGTGCCGCGGAGCGGCCGGCGAAGCGCCAGACCAGTTTTTTTTTATAGTACTACGCATAATACGCATTCTGAATATTTTATGGCAAATAATTATTTAGGCGTTTAAAATTTATAGCATACAATTTTATAACACTCTATAATAGGGAAAATGAAAAGTATGGCATATGTATCGTTATGACACCTAACAATTATGTCAAGTGAAAATATACCATATGATCATTATGGCAGATGATTCGTTATGGCATATAAAATTATGTCATATGAAATTCGGGCAAATGAAATTATTGCATATGAAATTCGGTCAAACGATAGAGAACCATTCAGAACAATGTTTTTATCATTTAACCAAAATCTGATATTTTAATAGATTTCTATTTTTGAGGAAACTATAAAAGCTAGAGGCACTACTTTGGTATTAAATTGAAGCTAGTCAAATTGTACAATAATTTTTATTTTAACTTTTATTCTAGAAGGATTAGTTTAGCTAGTACGTAACTTGGAAAATGACCATAACACGAAATTTTTATTTTGATGAAAAAAAATCTCAGTCTTTGCAAGCTGTCCGCAACGAATAGTCTTACAAAAATTACTCAAATTAGGCTTAAATTTAGTCAATTTCATTCTCCCCCGATTCGGATTTTCGTTGGTCCGCATACCTACTCCTCCCAAACTATTAGAGATATCGGGATCAAATTAAGCCCGTAATACGACATCTAGCCATACATGGTTTAAAAAAAAAAATTGAAAATCGGACATACCACGGAGGAATAATCACCGAAAAATATGTTCACATAGACTTTCAATGCCAAAACTTCGATTTTAAGCGGCACTCTTCGCTCGTAACCTTTTTAACCGACTTCAAAAAAAGGAGGAGGTTCTCAATTCGTCTGTATTTTTTTTATTTTTTTATTTTTAATGTTTGTTACCTCAGAACTTTTGACTGGGTGAACCGATTTTGATGTTTTTTTTTTATTTGAAAGCTGGTGCTTCCCGATTAGTCCCATTTTTATCAAAATGAAGATCTGATGGTGGAATCCATGAGGAATCGACGGAACTCTTCAAAATTTATAGGCACACCTATAGCGAATTTGGTATTTTTCATTGTAACTCGTGAATTTGGTCTTGGAAAGCACTATTTGGTGAAGTGGAACTGATGATGAAGACCACAGATGGCCACCGGAACTCCTTAACGGTATATATTTCGAAGGTGGCGACAAGATTCGATTAAGATAGTTGAGCGACTATGACGAAGCATATTTAGGTTTAAATATATGACTATGACTTTCCCACGGCGTTACTTGCGGCGAGATTGAAATGTTCTATTGTTACTTATTAATTGAGAAGTGGGAGAATAACAGCATAATTATGATCACTAAAAAGTATAAAATAAAAAAAAAGTTTAAAGAAACAAAAACCCGCCTTCAAAAAGCAAATATTTACCTACCATTTTAAAGAAGTTATTTTTTGCTTTTTGAAGGCGGGTTTTTGTTTTTGAAGCTTCATCTTTAGCTTCGTTCCATTTAGATGCGGGCCCGGTGACGGCAAGTGCACCTAGTTCTATAAAGTACCTACCTATACAAAACATTGTGTTTTGGTGAACGAATTACAAAAATTCAAATCCGGGAATGCAAAACTGAAAGGGCATGCGGTGGTTAACGTCAATATTATACCGAAACTAAAGTTTTGAAATGCGGAAAGCTTACGCTAAGACGTGAAAATCATTTAAGTATCTAATTCTGATGCGGTTTTCACTAATACGTACAGTCAACAGCATAAATAAGTGATCATTTATGTACCTTGTCACTTTAACGTCGTGTTTGAAATGTCATACAAAATTGTGCCACGATTGAAAGCGACAAGGTACATAAATGATCACTTATTTATGCTGTTGACTGTACCTATGTAGCTTGATTCTAGGGGTTGGTACAGTCAACATCATAAATAAGTGATCATTTATGTACCTTGTCACTTTAACGTCGTGTTTGAAATGTCATACAAAATTGTGAAACGATTAAAAGCGACAAGGTACATAAATGATCACTTATTTATGCTGTTGACTGTACTAGTATAATATAAGTTATATAAATTATATTATTTCCCAGTCGGTATCGTAATCCGAGCAAAGCACGGGGATGGGTCGCTAGCATGTAAATAATAATTTGAAGCATTAAAGTATGTCAGTGTTCCAAATTAGGTAATAGCTAACCCAAACTACTCTTTCATTCAATAAATGTCAGACGCTTCACGGACAACAGCAAATATATTGCCGTCTTGATTTCATAGAATTTCCAAATGACAGTTTTTTTTCTCAAAACCTTATACCGCCAAAATGATCTCTGGAATGTGAGTGTTATGATACTTATGATTATCAGAAAAAACGAGGAAAGCAAATTTTTATTTGTGGACTTTTTTGGTCACTTAACGGGACATTACAAAATACCCCAAATCTTGTCGAAAATCTACCATTTATCAATATAAGGAGTGACTTTTACTACTTCCATAAAAAAAAACTTAGATTAGTAGGTTTATAATTTCGGTCTTTAATACTGAAAAATGCAAACGGAAACAGTGCTTTTCTGTTAAAAAATTAAAATGTATGACGGCAAATATATTGCCGTTATCCACCGAAGGGTTAACGCAAATTTGTGAATGTTATCCGTTGTTGTTTACTTCGTATATTTCCAATTAAATACACGTACCTTTTTAATGCGGTAATTGTCTTTTTTTTCAAAATGATTTACCCAAGTGCAAGTGCGATGTCCTTACATTGGCTACTTGCCACTTGACAGCAAATTATGTATGAACTTGCACTTTGCAAATTGTAAATCAAGCCTTAGACAACGCATGCTTTGTAACATAGGTAGTTCCCGACGCGCTCACTTTGCCTACGGACTGATCTAGGGATCACGGGCAGCTAGCACACGAATCACACAATCTTTTACGTTAAAATAAGTGTCACTTGTTATTTGATTTCCAAGCGGAAGAAACTCCGAAACTACTATGCTGAGAAACTAAAAAAAACCCGTGGTGGTACATACACAGCGGTAGCCGGTAGCTTAATGTATTATTCTGCAACATTAACCTAGCGCAAATATTTCCAACCGTCTAATTAACAATTACGTAGGTAGGTACGTTGTCTTAGATGCATATTGAAAAGCAGTTGTCCTTAATTTGTGATCGAATATGCATTAAAGGCCGATCGGCTGACGTATTCAATTGGCCTAATTAATTGGTAAGCATTGGCAGTGAGGCGACGGGCCACTAGTGCCGTTACGCCGCCGGCGGCCGTGTGCCCGTGTGCGACGCAGACGACTAAGAACTACCGAGTAGCTACAACGTCTGTAAGCGCTGCAAAGTGCACACGCATGTTTCACTTAGCACCTCAAATGGGTGGTACACATTTCAACTCTCGAGTGTGAACTCTTAGGAGAATGTGACATGCGCAGCGGGTTTCCAACTGGATAAGTGCCTAAACACAGTTTAAAAATTTGATGCCATATTTTTCTTAAATTAAAACATCAGCGTACCTCTGCCATTTTCTGGATTTGGTGTGCTCCGCCATTAGAAAATGGCCATGGTAAATAATTCCTTGGTTATTGTTTTCTCGTTTTATTAACTGAATAATATTAGAATACTAGCTTCTGCCCGCGACTTCGTCCGCGTAGAATTAGTAATTTTGCCATCCCACGGGAACCCTGATCTATTTCGGGATTCAAGGTAGCTTATGTGTTAATCTAAGCAAACTCTATTCCAAATTGTATACAACCAAATTCGTCCATCCGTTTTAGTGAAGAAGTAAGAAACTCAATCACGCACGCATAACCTTTCGCATTAATAATATATGTAGGATAGAATGTAAGTAGGCACACTCGCTCTGGCCGAAATCCTAGTCGATAAAAATACCCTCTCGGCGCGCGAGTCCGACTCGCGCTTGACCGGTTTTCTGTATTTGTTGTTTTTTTAAGGTTTGTACTAATAAACATAATTAATCATACCAAATTGGACGCGTGTGTGTTACAGTTTTTACGATACAACAAAAAGAAAAATGATTTGCAGTTTTTTTATCTCAATTTTGTATTGAATAATACAAACTGACAATATCCCAAAAAAACAAGAAGGAAGAAGTTCTTCGATCAATGAGCGCGAGCGGGCTTCCTATTTACACTCCCGGCGTCCGCGACACGCTGCGAAGAACTTGGTCGCTGTATGTTATACTTTCATGCATTAACTAAAGTCGCACAATTTCACACCCAACGATTTTTACGATTTAGATGTTAGTGCGTATTATAGTAGATGTACGAGGGTTGATCAATAAGTTTTTAGAATCGGTATAAAAAATCGGAGATATGTAAATCTTTATATTTTAATTGGAATATGCGCACTTTTTATATTTACAAATATTTATTAACGTCATTTAAATGTTTCATTTTACCCCTATAGAAATATTTTTACTTTTGTTGGTCAAATTTTGTACCTTAACTAAGTCATCATCAGCTTGTGATTTTTATGTAGTTGTTTTTGAACATTGGTGAATGAGAAGTAGTAGTCAAAAGTTAGGGCTAAATAACAGGAGGAGCGGTTATCAGTTCTGAACTTAGGTCGGAGAGCAGCATCCTTGTGAATTAGATGGCTCTGAATAATAATTCCTGCCGAAAATACGTAAATTTTTGTCAGCACTTTTTTTTTCCCTTATCTATACGGTAGTATAATGTTATATATAACTCTCCTAGGCTATTTGATAATTACTAAAAGCCAATATCACGGTATGTATTTGTAGGCCTCAATAATCCCGGAAATGGCCGAAAAATCCACCCTGAATGTTGGTCACCAACATTGAGCTGGAAATAAAAAAGTCCACTGCAAAGATAACTTGTTTATCCTTAAAATCATAATGATAAACCAAGGTTTCATTTTCAATAACATTTTTTTTTATTAGGGCATCCGGATTTTCTCCACACCGCTCCAAATAATTACAAAACTAACTCTTAATTTTGCCGTCTTGTAAAATTGTTCATACAGATGTTTTTTGTTTAGCTATCACAGAAAAACTAATAAATAATGTTATATATATATTTTTCTCTAATTTAACGTTGATTAGTGCCATGGTATAGTCCACGTTAAAATAATATAATTACGAGGATGGTTCATACCGATTCTAAAAACTTATTGACCCCCCTCGTAAGTGCCTAATTAGTTTTTACTTCTAAAATTGAATAGGTAATAAGGAATATTTAGTGTATTTAATTTTTTACTTGTTTTTTTTCGGTACTGGGTAGTCGAAAAATAACTTAACCTAACCAAGCCTATTCGGATTCTGGATGGTCCAATAATTAGTTACCCCAGCCACCTGCACTCGGAGTACCCCGGGCCATAAAACGTGAACAAAACAAATAACCTAACCAACTCTAGGTACTTACACCCAGTCCATTGCAGCTATTAGTTTATTTAACTTCGATACATACCCCCGTTTCAACACTTTAGGTTTTTTTTTCAAAATCGCCGAAAGTATTTTTTTTTATTTGTGAGTAGTAGTACCAATTTTTACGTTTTTAACTATAAAAATGTCGAAACTCTCATGTAAAATTCTACACCCACCTTTTATCCCTTAGGGGTAGTTTTTCGAAAATAGCTGAATGCTATATACTTTATTTTGTAAAAAATAGCCTATATACCAATTTTCACGTTTCTAACTTCAAAAATCATGAAACTCATACAACAGTCTACACCCTCCTTTTAACCCTTAGGGCTTATTATATTAGTAGGATTAGTAGGATACCTACTCGTATTCTTCCTCGTATTAGCAGGATTAGTGGATAAAAGCTTCTGAACGCGTCTTCGTCCGGTTAGATTTCGATTATAGTTATTCCCTCGGGAACTTTTAAAATTCCCGGGATAAAAATAGCCTATGTGTTAATCCAGGGTATAAGCTACCTCCATTCCAAATTTCAACCAAATCCGTCCAGCCGTTGCAGCGTGAAGAAGTAACAAACAAACACACACACACACACAAACTTTCGCATTTATAATATTAGTAGGAAGTAGGATGAACGACAGGTAACTAAATTATTCGATTTATAGGGAACAATTTCAAAACAAAATTTAAGAAATAAAAAAATCAGACATGAAAATAAGATCTTTTTAATATTTAATTTAATAACATATAATTTGTACCTACTTTGGCGGGAAAAAATAAACAAAAATAGAAAAGTATAAATAATACTTTACTTGTAACAATAAATCTGACTAACCATGTAAAATCAGGGTAAGTTATGTTATGAACTTCTCGTACTTAGAAAACATGTTATCTCTAAAAATATTAAAAAGTGGTAGTCATAAAGGGCGTGCAATTAAGCCGTTGAAAAAGGAATTAATTAGGTGTAAGTTTGGACCGGACGCCCAACTGACTAAATAAATATACTAAATAACTGTATTAAATAGGTAATTTATTTTAAAGGGATGATGTGAATCTGATTATGATTACACATACAGTATTTATGGCTCCTTTATGTAAAGGCATAAACTTTACAAAACAATAGTAGATTGTTCAACAAGGCACTAAAACAAGCCATAATGACACGAGATATTTGTCGTACTTTTCACTTTGAACGCGAGGAAAAAAACGACGTTCTATACAAAATTACAATATGTATTATAAGCTATAACAAAGTTTCTTACAAAGTTCCGGGTTTTTTTTGTAAAGTTACGCTTTAAATGCTTGTATATTTAAACTTTCACTATTTTAAAACTAATTGGTCCATGTATAATAAAATGAATTCATTCTTAGGAAAATTAAATAGATTCATATTCAAAATCAATCATTATCGTGTTTTACGAAATTAAATCGTTGTTTTTTTATATTTTTTCACAGTTATATTTTGAGGTTATTTCCACGCCCTAAGGTAACCGCACCTATTACCGTGCGAGTTTTCAAATAAGAGCCAGAAAATAAAGGGGACACCCTAACGACCGAAAGGATTTTTTTTATAAAAATGTGTTGATTGACCTTTTTGGGCTCATTTTAGGTGATTAATTGGGATAAAATAATTATTAAACCCAAAAACTCGGGTTCTCCTATTACCGAGCTTTGACCTTTGGATGGGCTTTGACCCTATTACCGCGGATGAGGTTCCTATTACCGGGGGTAGAGGATTAATGTATTTTTGGTTCCGTACATTTGATATTTAACATTTATATATATAAAAGGCAAACCTGACTGACTGACTTAGATATCAACGCACAGCCGAAACTACTGTACCTAGAAACTTGAAATTTGCTACAGGGGTTCCTTTCTTGATGTAAGTGAGCACTAAGAAAGGATTTTTAGAAGTTCAACCCCTAAGGGGGTGAAATAGGGGGGTGAAGTTTATATGGAATTTTCAAATGTCTGGACTTAGAAGTATGAAAATAGGTATATAAGTTCTTGATTACAATTAAAAATGATCTGTGTAGGTGAAATGGACAAAATTCCCCCCTAAAGGTGTAAAATGGGGGGGTAAGGTTTGTATGGAAATTTTCTAATTTCTGGACTTAGCAGTATGAAAATAGGTATATAAGTTCTCGATTACAATTTAACCTTTTCAACGCCATTTACGGATATATCTGCAACACTGGTTCAACGCCGTTGACGTATATATCCGTCATTTGGGTGGTGCGAGAAAAATAATGAATTTTGGATAATTCAAAGAGTGTTTAAAGGTATTTCTTTTCGTAAACTATACTCATAAATAGACTTCCTGCTTATAATAAATAATTAGTATATCATTGCGTTTTCATTGAAAAAATATATATTACAAAAAAAACATTAATTAAGTATAATTCAGGTTGATTTCATACGCCATTGACGCTTTATTCCGTCGATATAGTGAGGTGGTGAATCGAATTCCGTATTTATCCTACCTATGATATTTATATTTATAATAAAATGTCATTTTACACAATTCCTAAGCTTTTTAATAATTAATACTCAAATGCATTCAAACTACACCATAACACAGCCGCCATTTTCAAGTCATTCATTTAAAAACATAATTTGAAAATGGAACTCTCCATATAAAAAATATTGATTTTAGTAACAGGACGCGTCCCTATCTTCTGACTTTAAATAAGGAAAACGCAAGATTCCTACGCCGTTGACTGATAAATACGTCCGCTTACGAAGCAAAAGCAATGTTTCGTGTTGTAACGTAGGTAGATACAACATGAATTGCCAAGAGTTAATCCGAATTTTAGAAAGTCCTGTTCCTGATGATTTTGACCTTGAAGAAGTACATAAACATAGAAAATTTAAGTGTTACTTCTGTTCTGTTTTTACTAAAGCTTGCAATATTTTATCTTACTATTATTAAAAGTTGCGGGTTTATAATTATCTATTTAGTGTTTTTATATTTTCTTAATTTAAGTGGCGTTAATTATTGTATATGTGAATAAATTTGACGACGCCTTTAGCCTAGTTGGTTGTGAAGTAGCCCTGCCTACGACCTAACTAAGTATATTATCATACCTCTACGTACTTAACTACATCGGTAGGTTACTGTTTTAACCATACTTATAAACAAACATAATTTTCATTGTAGGTACCTAAGTTGGTTTCGCATTCTCTATTATTTGCAACTTTAAACATAAAACTTCCGTGAGACTCAGACATATTAAGGAGATCACACCGGGTTACTCACGTAAAAATTGTCGAAAAACGCTCGACATGTTTCGGGCTCGTCCGGAGTCCCTATTCATGAGCAGACGCGGCCGCAGCACGACGAACACTGCGGGCCTGCGCTCTGTCAGCCCGGCTGCTCGGTGCGAACGGCGTGGCCGGCGAGAAACTACCCCCGTTTTCCTCATTATTGCAATTCTCAAAAGTAGGGTGGCACACAACACTAACTACATCACTTGTTAATGACGCGTCCACACTTGCCACCGGAGCAGTACACAAAACCGTTTTCCAACTCGGAGGCACCGACCATCCACCATCACGGTTAAAATTCGGATGACGACCAATTTCGATAGCTTCGCGCACTTTCCTAGGGATAAAATACTTTTCCCTCGCCAACACGGCTACCTTATCAAATCGTATAGAATATAATGCGTTGAATCCGAAACCAGTGAATGCTCCGCCACCGCAGAACAACGGATTTCCTGCTTCTTCATACTCCGTATGTGCTCAGTCACTCTTGTGGCAATGTTCCGGCCAGTCTCTCCTATATAGTTTTTCCCACAGGGAATCATGTAAACTCCTGGGACGTTCAAAGGCTCCCTATCTTTTGGCGAACGCGTCAACTGTCTGAGCTGCATATGAGGACGGAAGATCGTCTTAATACAATATCTTCGGTGTAATAAGTGTCCTATCTTGTCCGTCACACGTTTAAGGTATGGAAGAAACACAGGCATCCTTTCTACTATACTCGGCCGGGGGCGTGCAGAAGCGTTCGCGAGCCGATAACAATGGCTCCAGTTATACCCGTTGCTTTCCAAAACCCGTTTCACGTGACCCAACTCACAGGCTACATACTCCGGTCACAGACGAAGAGCTCTATTAAGCAAAGTCCTAGGCACAGAAGACAAATGACATGGATGGTGGTGTGAATCCGCCTTCAGGTACCGGTCAGTATGAGTTGGCTTACGATAGACTGTGGTATGTAAGCGCCCACCCTGTTTTCGCATGACTAAAATATCTAAAAACGGAAGCTTCCCTTCACTTTCCTGCTCCACCGTGAACTGGACCTTACGGTGTAAAGCATTAATGAAAACTAACAGATCCATCAGGCCACTTTTCGGAACAATCGCAAACACGTTATCCGCATAGCGCCACCAATATCTAGGAGTTAAAGGACCATTATTTAAAACTTGCTGTTCTAACCACTCCATAAATATGTTAGCCGTGACGGGAGCTATAGGTGAACCCATGGCCACTCCATCAACCTGTAGATAATAGTCCCCATGCCACATTAGATATCCACTTCTCAAACACAACTCTATCGCTTCCAAGTACACGGTAGGTAAATTAGCAGAACTCACTAGGCCGGAGATAATAGTTATTGTTTCCTCTACCGGTACATTAGTAAAGAGAGACGTGACATCAAAGCTCACCATAAGTTCATCTTGTCTATTATTTTATTTTCTTGCATGATGAAACCTATGCCACCATCCCACTGTGGTAGTGATATCACAGATACAACAGAAGCGCGTAACAGAGAGAGAAGTCAAACAAAAATAAAGAGGAAAGTTAAGAGGAAAACTGATTTGGGAAGAATACGAAAAGTTAAAAAGAATGAATGGATACATAGTCCGAGAAAGCGATTTAAAATCATTGCTTGAGTAACATCAGTCGAGGACGAAAAGAAAGATCTGCCAAGTCTTTATTAAGTACCTGCTTGTGACGATAAGTGTCGATTAAAGTGCAAAGAGATAAATGTTTAAAAAAACAAAAAACCGCCTTCAAAAAGCAAAAAATAACTTCTTTAAAATGGTAGGTAAATAGGTCAGTCGAACTGAAGTCTGCTTTTGGTTAAAATATTGTTGGACGCCGACTTCAGTTGGACTGACCTATTTACCTACCATTTTAAAGAAGTTATTTTTTGCTTTTTGAAGGCGGTTTTTTGTTTTTTTAAACATTTATTTTATTTTATACTTTTTAGTGATCCTATTTATGCTGTTACGTAGCTCCACTTCTAAATATTAATAAGAAACTATAGAACATTTCAAGCTCGCCGCAGACAACGCCGCGGGAATGTCATAGTCATATTTAAACCTAAATGTGCTTCGTCATAGTCGCTCAACTTCCTTTATCGAAATATCTTATCGCCACCCTTGAAATAGGTACGGTTAAGGAGTTCCGGTGGCCATCTGTGGTCTTCATCATCAGTTCCACTTCACCATATAGTACTTTTCAAAAGCAAATGCATGAGTTACAGTGAAAAATACCAAAATCGCTATAGGTGTGCCTATAATATTTGAGGAGTTCTCTTGATTTCTCCATGATTCCATCATCAGATCCTGACGTGGTGACAATGGGATCAACTAGAAAGTATATCCATTCGAACAACGAAAAAATTTTTCAAATCGGTCCAGTGGTCTTCGAGTAATCGGGGAACATAAATAAAAAATAAAAAAAATATCCCGACGAATTGAGAACCTGCTCCTTTTTTTGAAGTCGGTTAAAAATAGAAGAAAAGGTTGGAAAACTTGTTTTCGAAAGATTTTGGTCTCTTGGTGATCGTGAGCGAAAGTGGGAATTATTGTCTCGAAGGCCTGAAAGAATCGGTAAAAACGCATTACAACAGAGGGCCTATCGAAAAGACATCATCTGCCGAACATCTAGTTACGGATATTATTATTGTGTACGAATAGTTTTCAATGAGAACACCATTGACGTTTTTGTGACTGGATAATATTATAATTATTATAACAAATTACGTTAAAAGCAACTATTACAATTAATATAAAAAGTTTGTTTGTTTGTTGTAAAAGTTATTTATTTATTTATTTATTTATTTATTCATCAATAGGTACAAAAACATGTTGAGTAACAAAAAACATATATATATGTTATGTAACATGTTTTAATTATTTGTGCTGCATAATACAAAATAAAAAATTGGATACAGAAAATATTAAAATTTGAATGATTATCATTGACGCTCCTGACTTGATAGATACCAAAACAACATTTTAATAAGTGGCTAATACCCACATCTGAATATCCTGCACACTGTTTCCCATGTACAATCTTTTATATGGCAGTTAAGAATTTAAACAAACGTAACACTTCTATGTAATAAGCAATAAGTACCACTTAGTAAGTAGGCAAGTGACAAATAACATACTTAACATGATCTTTTTAAGGATTTTCTTCGTATTTCGTAAAATATACCGCATATAAAATTATAATGCCAAATTTCATTATTATGTGAAAAGCCAAACATGAAATACACACGTTTGAAACTTCATAGCGTTCTCTCGTAAATTTTTACATATTCAGTTAAGTTACTTTACGTAGGGACCGTCAATATGTATGTTTGTTCCTTTGTGGCACTATAAAAACTAAACGCGTTGTCATCGGACAGTTGATGATTCTTAGTATTATGTACATCGATTTGTCTTAATCTGGTGAGTGTCACTGAAGATATGACTGTAATCAAAATTCAATATGGCGGCAACCAGACGCCATAATGTGCAAATTTAAAAAAAAAAGTCGACCAATAGCTTGGTAAATGCGTGCTCGAAAGGGGAGTGTGGATGGAATGGCCGAAAGCAGAAAGTTTGACATCGGAACTTTGTTTGGAATAGTTAGGAGATAAACATACTAAAAGTCCCCACCCCTCGGAGGTGAGCCCTAGGAGGGGGGGCACAAAGAAGGTCCCGTTTTTTTGTTTTTTGTTTACATCTTGAAAACGATGCGTGATAGGAAATGGTGTTGTATGGCATTATTAAAGCTGAGAAAATTCTATACAACTTTGATTCTATACATTTTCCACCTATTTTCAATCGTTGTCTAGACATGAGCTCCAAAAAGCGGTCGTTTTTCAAAAATGTATTTTTGACCTTACCTATTTTTTCTTACTTTTGTGTCCAACTTGCATATACTTATATCGTCTGTAGAAAACAGCCCCCTACATACGATTTTTTTTTTAATTGATATGTAACGTTGAAATCTACGGATGCATCTGATAATAGCGAAAGTAATGAGCTTTGCACTATATTGATGTGAATTATTTATATGCGTGGAAATTTTTAAATGTGGTATAATTTTTCAACGGTAGATGATATATTCATATACAGGGTGTGAGGTAATGAGTGGATAAACCTTGAATTATGGATGGAGGGCACTTAGGACGTTATGAAAAAGCTAAAATAGGTTAAGTAAAAGTCGCACGGTTTTCGAGATACCTTCAGGTTTTTTTCGAAAATGAACACCCTTGTTCAATGTTTTGATCATAGCACCATTCTAAGCTATTTTTTCCAAATTTAATTTTTTCTCAATATTCTTGAATACTTATGTTATCAGATAGGCATGACCATTAATGTGAGACTACAGTTTTTTTTTTTAAATCGTAAACTTAATTTTTGCGTTTTCAATCGTACATTGATCGAACTTTCAGCACACATGGTGAAAAAAAAATACACTACCGTCTAGTTGCCCATAAGCTTAAAAACATGTCAATTTCTTGACAATTTAAAAATAGTTATTACCTTTTGAATTTAAAATCAAAATGCAAAAAAAAATTAAAAAAATACACGCCCACTCACACTTTTCCTGATTTACACTTTGTATTCCGGACGTAGAATTCAAAACTTTTTGTTGCAAAAATGACATTACTGGCCACTAATTTAAATGGCATTTATTCCAAATTTAATAAATATAATTTTGTACGCTGAACACTACCAAAACAGACGCCATCCCGATTACCGGATTTTTCCGCGAATCCATAACGCGTACAGTGAAGAGAGAGTTCTAGGCAATAGGACCTTCATAAGTTGGAAATGAAAAGGGTGCATTCCGTGTGTTTTTAGAGTTTCATGCACTTTCCACGTTGTTAGTCCGAGGCTATTTGCTATTCCCATACGGACAAAGAAGATTTGCCTCTATTAAATCCAGAACATTTTCATCATCTCGCTGTCTCGGTCTGCCCTCGCTATTTCCTCCTACACTCTGGCCAAAAAGTGCCTTCATCTAAGCGTTATGGATTCAAGGCAAAATCCGGTATTCGAGCATATTCTATCGGTGTGTATTGTGTTCGAATAATTATTAAACAAAAAAAAATTAAACACAACAATCTAAACACACAATTCACCATTCTTTATGCAATAATAGCGAAATTCAAAATCGAATTCGAAAAAAAAACAAAAAGCAGTCGGCATGTTTTTTAAATTTAGAATAAATGACATTTAAATTAGAGGCCAGTTATGTCATTTTTGAAACAAAAAGTTTTGAATTCTACTCCCGGGATACAAAAAGTAAATCAGGAAAAGCGTGGGTGGGTGTGTATTTTTTTATTATTTTGGTATTTTGGTTTTAAAGTCAAAAGATAATTACTATTTTTAAATTATTCATAATTTTTATCATCTATCATTTATCATCAATAAATTGGTATGTTTTTAAGCTTATGGGCAACTAGACGGTAGTGTATTTTTTTTCACCATGGGAGCTGAAAGTTCGATCAATGTACGATTGAAAACGCAAAAATTAAATTTGCGTTTTATTTAAAAAAAAAACATTGTAGTCTCACATTAATGGTGATGCCTGTCTGATAACATAAGTAGGTATTCAAGAACATTAAGAAAAAATAAGATTTGGAAAAAATTTGCTTAGAATGGTGCTATGAACAAAACATTTAACAAGGGTGTTCATTTTCGAAAATCCTAAAGGTCCAAATATCTCGAAAACCGTGCGACTTTTATATAACCTATTTTAGCTTTTTCATAACGTCTTAAGTGCCTTCTATCCATAATTCAAGGATTATCCACTCATTACCTAACACCCTGTATGTATATATATTCTTAAAGAGAATTAAATTCTCTACAAGCTTAGTCTTCTTCTTCGTCGTTTTCACTCTTGACAGAGTGGGCGTGGTCATCATATCAGGGGCTGATGGAAAGCTTCACAACTCAGCGCCACTACTCTCTGACAGCTGCCTTCCTCGTGCATGCTATGCAGGGGGCTGTTTTCTTCAGACGATATATATGCAAGTTGGAGAGAAATGTAAGAAAAAATAGGTGAGGTCAATAATACATTTTTGAAAATCGACCGCTTTTTGGAGCTCATATCTAGACAACGATTGTAAATAGGCTAGAATCAAAGTTGTAGAGAATTTTATCAGCTTTAAAAACGGGACCTTCTTTGTGCCCCTAGGGTTCACCTCCGAGGGGTGGGGACTTTTAGTATGTTTATCTCCTAACTAGTCCAAACAAAGTTCCGAAGTCAAACTTTCTGCTTTCAACTTTTCCATCCACAATTTTTCGTTGCCAGGACTACAAGTATCACAAGTGGGGTATCATTGAATAGGGATTTAAAAATCTTCTTTAGGGTTCTTCCATCATTTTTCATTTTGAATGATCATTTAGGATTTATAACGATTGAAAGTTGGTTAGCAACAGTCGGGTTTTGAAAGCTTGCTTTTGTTAAAGTTATTTACACAGAGACTTGACAATTCTTGCCGTACCTAAAAAAAATGGAGTACTTATATGAAAACCTTTTCTGATGGTATATCCCTTATTGTTATTGGTTCCAGGGCTGGCGTCCATACCTGTGGCCCATACACTCAGGTCTCTGCCCATCCTCATTGGTAGGTATATCACGAACGAGTGACCACAGTGGCAGATAAACTCGCATGATTTTGTCCGCTGTTGAAGTTAGTTTCAATGTATTTTTATTTATGTATCTTTACCTATGTACACATTTAAAAAAGTTAGGTACTTGAAAAAAATACTGGACGTACAAACAGGTAACCTACTGTGATATGGGTTCAGACATGGGTTACGGGTTACTATTAAATTCATTAAAGTCAAACTAAAATCCTTCCAGAGAGCTGCAGAACGAAGTCCGATGTCAGTCGCTATACTTATTGAACATGGCTGCTAATCTAAAATGGAAATGGGTGGGCATGAGGTGGGCCGAATAATGAAAGACGAATGGTGGAGCCAAAGAGTTCCACGCTGGCATCCTAGAGACAGAAAGAGAGGCACATGCAGCACTATATAAATTACGGGACAACATCGAAGAAAAGTAGCACACAACCACGACGACGCTTTAGGCGACTAATGTCTATATTGAAAAATGACGAGGTATAATAATGCCCATTTTCCAAACATAAAAAAGTCAAAGTATAAAAATGACGAGTAATAATAACGACGAAATAAAAAAAATACGAAGTAAAATAATGTCGAAATGGAATTAAGACGAGGAGGTATTATAATAAGGGATAGGTGGAACAGGGGCTAGGTAGGTTTAGGTTATGTTAGTTTTGCATCAGGCCCGGAGGGCCAAACCGACCAGAAATAGGAGCTCCGCGTTAGCGGAGCTCCGTCGACACTGTCTTATTGATTTGAAATAACAGTGTCGACGGAGCTCCTATTGCTGGGTGGTTTGGCCCTCCGGGCCTACTGCAAAACTAACATAACCTAATCCTACCTGTCGTTATTTTTATACATTGACAAAAATCAGATGGTCATTGTTATATGTCGACATTTTTATACATGGACAAAAATAATTCTAGTCTTTGTTATTTTTCGACATTATATAAGGTGTCGACATTTTTATACCTCGTCATTTTTCAATATAGACATTAGTCGCCTAACCCACCTCGACCAATGACGACCAGCCATTTGAGCAGTGTTGCCAGTTTAGACCTGTAAAATTGTAACTTGTAGCTTTATAAAACGTGCCCCTGGACTCTCCTCACTCGCGTAAGACAGAGAGAGATGACAACGGGTCCATATTGGCTCATATAAAATTGGTCATTACATTTTTTACACAAATGACGATTTGTGTCTATACTCATCCTTTCTTCGAAAAATTTTGCTTATACTTTTTTGTTCATACTTTTTTAAGTCATAATTATCGCAACTCATAATGCATTTTTTAAGAAACTGTTACTTTTTGAGGATTGTTATAAATCTAACCTAACCTAACCTAATTTTATTTACACGTAAGATATTTAAGAAATTCTGAAAAGTGTACGGTTCCATGAATATTGGCGTTATAAGTTCAGATGAGTATAAGTTCCGATCATTAGCATACCTGGGATAGCTCGGGGCAAGTTCTAGGGATTTGATATCGATAAAAAAGATGTCGATATAATTAAATTAATACATCGACCCTTAAAGTATCAAATGTCGTAAAAGCCATTTTGGCCAAAATGAGTTTTTAATGCAGTTTTATTCAGTTTTTTGCGCTCTATCGAACTGTATATTTGAAATGTTCAAATTCGCAAAAAAATGTCTTTTACGACGCACTTAATTCACGCTTAAAACCTAGATTTCTTGTTTTTAAATGTCGTAATGATCAAGTTGGAGCGTAAAGTTTTAAAATTAATGTTGTAAAAGACATATTTTTTGTTGATTTGACTAATACAATATTTTGATATTGTATTAGAAAAAAAAAATTCATGATAATTTTTGGCGTAAAAACCGGTTATTTTTTTAATTGGTATTTACGACAAATTATTCATGGAAGATTTACCAAACACTAATGTAAATTTATGCTGTATAAGAAACGACTTTTTAATACACGGTTTATACGACAATTTCTCATTATAAGACATGTAAAAAAATAATGCCCGTTTTGTTTTAACCTCTCAAGACCCATCAATCAACGAAATTTGTCAAAAGTAAATTTTTGATTGTTAGTCTTCAAAAAAAAATATTCTACTTTTTTTTCCCTTGCACCAGATCTTTATTACAATAGCCGTATTATATACTATTTTTAGTACGAAGGATCTCAGGTTAGGAGGTTAAGTGCCACCATACGCTTTACAGCAAGGGCATCAATTGGCTTTTACAACAAACGCTCCTTTACTGCTGGGGATTCAATCGGCTTTTACTACAGACGGTCCTTCACTACTAGGGATTCAATTGGTTTTTACTACAAACTGTCCTTCACTGCTAGTGATTAAATCGGCATTTACTTGAAATGGTCCTTTACTGCTAGGGATTTAATCGGCTTTTGCTACAAACGCTCCTTCATTGCTGGACATTAAATCGGCTTTTACTACAAGCGGTCCTTCACTACCAGGGATTCAATCGGTTTTTACTACAAACTGTCCTTCACTGCTAGTGATTCAATCGGCATTTACTAGAAATTATCCTTTACTGCTAGGGATTCAATCAGCTTTTACTACAAACGGTCCTTCACTCCTAGGGATTCAATCGGCTTTTACTACGAACGTTTATATTTTTTTATTTGGCATACATTGCTTTTTACTACTATTCATAAAAAAATATGCATTATGGCTGAAAAAAATATGGTATTGTAAAATAATGTTTGTTTTCTAATGCAATTAGTTAACTGAAAAATATCCCTTAAAGTGATCGGAAAAACTCGCATTTATTATTTTTATTACTAAAACTGGTACGTTGAAAACTGTTACAAATGATTATAAAAAAATATAAGAAATATTAGGGATGAACCTATATTTTTAAGTCATCTCTTGCAATTGATCAATGCATTAGAAAACAAACATTAATTACCATACATACATAATATTGTACATACATAAACTCACGCCTTCGTTCCCAGAGTGGGGCCAAGCAGAGCTACAGCTCCAACTCTAAAAGCTTGTTGATAGTTCTGTGACAGCATTTTGCACAATGAGGCTAAGATGTTTACCAGCGTATTGGTGACAGGTTGCAAGCCTATCGCCTAACAGTACTACAGGGCTTTTTTCCCTTAGTCGCGTCTTACGACATCCACGGGAAGACATGGAGTAGCACTATTCTAACCCGGCAACCACACGGGCCTTGTTTTCTTCGTAGAAGGAACGAGAATCAAACAAACAGTTCAATATTTTGCGCCAAATTATACAATTCCAATGATAAATAAAACAGAAAAAGTCATAATTTAAAGCATAGCATCTTGTATTTGTAATAATAAACTCAAAATTTATGTAGATAACTCGTAGGTGCCATTTTAAGTTTTGAAGGTTTAAAACGAAAACTTCTGAGAAGGCTACTAGACTTGGCATTTGTCCGTAACTTTAAATACCAAATTTTAATCTCCGTAATATTATATTTTAGAGCTCTGTACCAAATACTGTTAAACATTATAAGATGACTTTGTTGTTCGTCTCTCCGTCTGTTCGTCGGTATGCCAAGAACCATTTTTCTTTGAAATTTAGAATATGTGTAATATTTCGACTTTTTAAATTATTTGCCTTTGTAGGTACTTGTTTGTTTTTATTATATTGCTTGTGTTTTTTATTTCTTTTTTTCTTGTACAATAAAGAGTATACATTCATGCATATACGTACATATTTGCTTTATTCATTTGAATGCTGTCCAGTTTTAAAGGGTAGTCACATTTTTTAATTTCTGACATCGATGACTTTTACAAATTCTATGTAGATAATGAGTGTAAAATACTAATAATGATACGCAGCCCACTTCTTGTTTGTTTTAATTAATTATACAAATAAGACCGAGATAGGTGCTATAAACTTGATGCTCGGTTCTGACTTGCATTGCAAATGCCCATTTATATGAAAAGCGAATATTGTCGCCAGCTACCAATAAAATGGCCGTACTGTTCAGGACAGTAAGCAACCTTCTGACAAAGCTCTTCGATAAGTCGTTGGAGTTTACACGACAAGAAGTTATTGTCGTGTAGACGGCAGTTAAATCAAAGTTTTCACCGTCTTGCTTTGATATTGTATTCATAATGTTGAGATTATGACAGCTTTCATTCACGAATAGTTGTTTAATTACGATGTCGAAGCAAGTTGGGTTAATTCAATATCCTTCAATGGAAATCCTTGAGCATTATTTAAATAAATCTTAACGTTTCAATACTTGATCGCTGTTATGCCTTTTAATAGAGCCGTGTCAGATATTACTAGGGCCTGGCCACAACACCACGGCACGGCGTCGTTAACGTGAAATGTCGCGGCGCCGTGGAAAAGCACGTTGCCACGTCGTGCAAATATACGGTGCCGTGTGACAACGGCTTCAACTATTTTAAACTCTACGCGCAGGATATTGGGCTTATATGTATTGCACTTTATAATGAATGACGGCACCGTGTCTGCACGTTGTGGCAACGTGCCTTTCTACGGCGCCGCGCCGTTTCACATTAACGACGTCGTGCCATGGTGATGTGTCCAAGCCCTTATTGTTGCGCCCAATGTTGGTTAAGATTATTATTAAGTCGTTGCATGTAGGTACTGTACCTACATGCAACTGCTTCTCTTTTTTGTATTATGATACATAGCTTTTTTGTACGCACTTATTTTTGGTTCGAAATCTCATTGAAGAGCTTTTTCCGAAGCTACCACAGGGAATCTAATTACAATATGAAAGGCTCTCAAAAATCGTTGATATATATATATTGAGTCAATGGCGTCAGAGTTAACAACAATACGATAACATATCGAATGCAATACTTATTGTTGTACCGCGTAGAATAGAGACCATGGCTCCAAATTCTACTCAGTGAAACAATATTGCCTTTGACATGTTTTCGTATTATCAACGTTATGACAACCCTTTATTTCTAGACAGTCATGGTGGCCGTGTTAAAAACAAAACAATAAAAAGCAGATTGCAAGCTTCTGACAAAGCTCTTCGATACGTTATTTAAATTTAAATTATGTAATTAAACTGATTTTAATGACTTTTAAATTTTAATGACTAATTCTACTGTAGTTTAACAAAAGTTTATATTAATGCTAACCTAACCTAACCTAACCTTAACCGAAACCTAGATTATTCACAAAAATGTACCTAGATACTTAGTTCTCTCTATAAAGACCAATTACTTATAGATATATATTATGAGAGACGAAGCGTGTTTAAGTTTTTAGTTGAGTTCAATTTTATTGCATAACAAAAAATAATTATCTGCGCATCGTTTAGACGGTAAATCTTATTTTAATTTGACTTTATAATAATTAATTATCTGTGCATCGTTAAGAGTTGAAGTCTTATTTTAATTTGTCATTCTATTATTATTTTTTTATAAAACAAGCATATTTCTTAAAATGGGTACTGCTTTTACTACTATTAATTACATATTGTTATGATTACATAATGTCTTTTAATACAATATTACCCCCAATAAAACCACGTAGATTCCTTTTACAACAAAGGTTACAGTTGTACACTATAAAAAATTGTCTTAAAAGCCATTTTCAATTCTTGTTGTGCGTCTTAAAAGCCATTTACATTTATTTTTTTTGTAGTAAAAGCCACGCTATCTCTGGATCTATTAAAGCTACGGGATTTTAAATTTATAATTATGAAACATCTCGAAAACCTAAGCATAATGAGCTCAAGTGGTTTATAATAGCTTGAGTATTTCAAAAAATATATGCAAAAATAAAGTAACCATTTTAGTTTTTTGCTCGCCCTGAAAAAGTGCATTTTGGCTTTTACGACATTTGATACTTTAAGGGTCGACATGTGCACATTGAACATTCTCGATTACTATAAAGAGGTTCGATGTCATATCTGATATCGAGCCTCTTAAGATACTAAAAGTATGCGGATGTCATTTCAATCAAAATGACAATTTACTGTCAATACCATTCATATCTGAGAGTAAGAATAATATACGAGGTAATATTCCGCTACGTTTGTTACGAAGTCCAAAATAATCATGCCGCCCAATAAACATCCACGCCCACGCGAATATTATATTAACTCGTGGATTACTAAATATACTGACATACAACTACGCAAGTTAATATTATTTTACTCTAAATGCAACGTCAGTTTTCTCCCGAAAAAATATAATGTCACGCGTCACGTTAAATCCGATAACCATCACAATATTGCCAAGAAAAATACAGTTTCCCACTAGGAATGTACTAAGTTTATGATTTCATCGAATATAACATGGCATCAACTAGAAAATCCGTCATTCTACAATTTCTTCAGAAATTGTATGGACGGGAAATTTAAATACACGTTTTAATTTGTTTATGTTTTATTTAAAAATGCGGAGAAAATAAGTAATATTTATTTATGTCGAATAACTTTTAGATGTTGGCAGTAACATCGATATTTTTTTTTGTCGATAAAATATTTTGCTCCATCACTTTCGTATAGATGCCCCGAGTTATCCCAGGTATGATCATTAGTATTAAAAAATATTATGAAGAGTATGAAGAGTGATCTTTATGATGTAAAATGGTATGAGAAAAATTTTCGGAGTTCCAATAATCGGAGTTGCAATTTTATATGAACTTTGGCGCACCCGATGAACAACAGATGGAGGCCTTCACCCAGAAATTGAAGACCTTTTGCAACCGACTTCAAAAAAGGAAAAGGTTCTATGTTCCACTGTAGGTATGTATTTTTTTAATGTATTTTCTCCGATTTTTTCGTCGATTATCAACCGATTTAAAAAAATCTTTTTTAGTTTGATAGAGTCCGAGTTGGTCCCATTGTCACCAAACCTGAATGTAATAAAGGGATCCGTGAGGAATTGAGGGAAATCTTGAAATATTATAGCGATTTTAGTATTTTTAGTAACAAGTCCAGCATTTGCATTCAGAAAGTATCATTTGGTGAAGTGGAACTGATGATGAAGACCACGAATGGCCACCGGAACTCCTCAACGGTACCTTTTTCAAGGCTGGCGATAAGATATCTCGATTAAGCTAGTTGAGCGACTATATTGAAGAACATTATAATTGTTTAAATATGACTATGAATTTCCCGCGGCGTTGCTCACGGCGAGCTTGAAATGTCTTAACGTTTCAAATCAACGATGTAGTGGTGCTACTTATTACTTATACAAGAAGTGTTTTCAAAAACAAATGGACCGCCTTCGAAAACGCATAAAATAACTTCTTTTAAAATTGTACCCAGGTAAGTATAGGTCAGTCCAATTGAAGTCGACGACACAATATTTAACCAAAAGCCGACTTCAATTGGACTGACCTATACCAACTATTTTAAAAGAAGTTATTTATTGCGTTTTTGAAGGCGGTTTTTATAATAGAATAACATTTAGTAGAAATAATAATAAACTTAAATGTGACCGTTTAAGAATGTTAATTCGTTTTAAACTATTTATTTGATTATTTCAATTAATGATAATTATAAATACTGTGAAGGTTCGCTACTGGTAGTGTGCCGGCTACATCTAAGTTGTACTGGCTGGTTATTACGTCAGTGATATTCGAAGCGATAGTTCAAAAAGGTGTAGAATTATCTTGTTTTGAGGGGCGACTTCAGTTGCTTACGTGGATCGGGATAGCATAAGCCCATGTGAGTTTGTATTTTACTACATGAAATAACGGAAGAAATAAATAAAAAGGAAGATATACCAGTGCAGTATTTATTTAAAAATAGGTAGCTTAGGGCAGTAAAAGTTGAGTTAGGAAAGCTAAGAAGAGGAAGCCGCTATTGCAGGCTTCCACAATAAGTAGTGAACAAGTGCTAGCGGCTTACATTCGGGGGTCATTAACCTGATGGTGGTCAGTGCAAATAGTCCTTAACCTGAGACTAGTTACCTGAAATCGAGACTTTGGTAAATCTGTTGGTTTGTAAGAGGTTTAAGGAATACTAGTAACGGCTGTGGTGTCGCTAGCGGAGGGCAGCGGGCAGCGGGCAGTCGTGACCGCGGCGCAGCGAGCGAGGCGCGCAGGCGCGCGCGCCGCCCGGCCGCGGCGGCGTAATGACAGCTCCGCCGCCATTAGCTCTCATTACCTCACAGTCACGTATCACACAAATGGATTTGTCTTTGCAAAAATAATGATTGTAGATTGCAGACCGCCTTCAAAGAAAATTGGATTCGTATACGTGTAAACAGGATCCACGATAGAATTCACGCCGCTGCCCTTGAGGGCCGAGCGACTCCGGTCTTGCTTGTGGTAACTACCTAGCTCTGCACATTTCTTCTGGCTTTACGAGTAACATCTAGTGACTTCGCTTTTGCTTTATTTAGTAGTTTCAATAACTATTGAATCGGGTCCTTTTTATATTCCCTAGATCACGTTTATTCAACCATAAGTGGGCGGTTTTGTACAGTACGTAAAAAAAGTGTACCTAGTTAAGGACTAAAATTAAGAAACACTAATTTTAGTCAGATGAGTCTCGAAAATTAATTATTCATTTATATACTGCCCTCGTCAGCCAATTGGAGGTATCTCAAATTCAATACACGAAGCAGATTCAAGCTTCACCCGGAAATAATTGGTCGCACTCGCTACAGGAGTTTTGCCTGAGATACCACCATTTGCTTTATAGCGGTATAGGTAATTTTCGTGACTCACCTGACCAAAATTAACCATCCCTTAATTTAAGCCCTTAACTATGTACACTTTTTTTGAAAACCGCCCAAGTAGGGTATTAAAATTAATTATTAACCATTCATATCGTTTCCTGTAACAAAGATCGTTAGTGTTTGTTTTGTAATGTGAAGAAACGGGTTGTCGTCGATACACAATAGGCCCGCTGGTTTTGTTATATTAATCGATAAAGTAGTCTCGCACACGCGGCATACATTCGCTTCCGAGTAAGGTAGGTAAGGTGGGTTAAGATTGAACGGATTTTACACGAGATGAGAGGTGTTTTGTTTAAAGTGATATAATAGGTATCAATAATATGAGGAGTTGAAGACTAGTTACAGGAAGCTATGCTTTTGGTAAAGAGGACATATGAATCTTTTTACTTAAATTAAAACGATGAAGTTACTATATACATATATAATACTTTTATTATTGAAAAAGTTTAAATAAAGTTACACTCATTAATAAAAAACTCATGAGCAGGGGTCGGACAAAAAGTGCGGATGACGTAAAAATGACTTACCTAATGTTACACACAGGTGATGTATGTATTTAAACTTCCGTGTGACACGTAGTAACGAAGTAGTATTAATGAAGTAACAAAATAATCGTAAATAAATCCATGGAATTAATAATACAGGTGGTAGGGTGATGTAGTGAATAAAATAAATTTCACGAAACTTGTGTGCCATAAGGTACGATTATTTAAAATTAATTAGGACAAATCTGTGGGAACCTCAGATAAATAGGTTTAATACTCAAAGGTGGGAACAGTAGGTAGGATTAGTAAAAATAATAAAATATAATTTTTGATGTTATTATACTTATTATTTCATGAAATTAATGCATAGATTAATGACTATTTTTCTAACAAGTCTATTATTGTTTTCACAGACTTAAAATATGCTTGAATGATTTTTGTTCCTCAATTGATAGACCGGGGAAAAAATAGCCAACAATTTCGAGGCACCATAACATTAATAAGTTTGTTTAGCCTTTATAAGTGGCACTATTCTAACCCATATTACCCATATTGCTATTATTATGAAAATCAAAAATACTATTTGAAATCAGTGGTTTGACGACATCCGCACTTTTTGTCCGACCCCTGCTCATGAGGTAAGATGGAATGGTGACGGGGTAAGATTGATATAGTTTTAAAATCATTTATATGCGCCGTAGGTATATTTGTTGCATACATTCCAACGGTATAGCAACGTAGCCGTTTAAAACATTACTTCATATTGAAAAAAAAAACGTTATTTACAGCTAAAATTCGGTTTTCTATAAATTGATATTTCTATCTTACCCCATTTTGAGGTTAGGTAGACTAGGGTTCTCAAACTGTTATTTATAGAATACGGCTTTTAGCTTGAAGTATTTTAGACGCATGAAAGCTGCGGTTAAGAACGCTATAGTATCAAACATTACTTTTTGAGACCGTATGATAGAAAAAGACAGATCCTATGATTATTAAGTCAATAACCGCGTTTATCATACCCACCAGCACCCACTTTTTGACCCGTAATAATAAAACACAATTCTGTGGGACATAATTATATTTAAGTCTTTGTTTCTAAATGGTGTAATATAACTAGTTAGAGATTATCTATTTTTAAAGTGCGCCCCCTCCCCCGAGTACCTTCACATCTAGAGCAATTCAATTTTATTGACGCAACGCTTACAAACACAGAAATTAAATGTAAGTTCACGATAAAGTCCCATTTAATTAAAATAATGTACTGTAGAGGTTGTATAACAAACCTCTATAAACTAGTACTACCTACCTACCTAAGTATATTTAATGAAAGTAGTCATACCTCCACACTTTGAGAAGCAGGTACTGTTACTGTGAGTTTTGAAAGTGGGGTAAGATGAAAACATAAATTTGCCGTCTTACCACTCCAAAATTAGTCGGTGCAAGATTGAAATGTCACATTGACAGGTAACTAAAATAACAATAGCAAGCAAACGTATCAACACAAAATCTCTCTAGCGTCACTGCAAAAGGAGTTACAAAGCATGGGGTAAGATTAAAAAACGTGATTTGAACGTAAAAAAATCGCCTTGTCGAAAATTGACAATAACACACGACCACACTCACTGAGCGAACGGTACTGACTGAGGGACGGGGAGCAACAAAATGGCGTTATCAATTAAGTTGCCAGGAACCAAAAATGTGCACGGAATAGGGAGTTACGAACGGTTTTTCATCTTACCCCGTTTTTCAACTTACCCCACCTTACCTTATAGCGCTACTAGCGCTACTCTAACCAGGGGATTTGGCTAATTGAAGCTATGCAATAATACGTTCAGTGATTAAATTACGTGGTCTCAAGCTGCCTTAAGGTTTCTGCCCACTACCCGTGTATCTCGGTTTTTCTTTATTTAACTTAAATTCGTCGTTAATAATTTATTAAAGACATATGTAGTCATTAAAAAGACCATACTAAGTTAGGAATACTGATCTCGTGATCTTAGCATGATATAAAATAAAAAAGTAACTTTAAACAGAAACAAAACTGACTATCATACTGTCCTGTCATGTCATGTCACTCTTGGCAACCATAACAACTGTAACAACATAAATTCGTCGACTTTGGGCAGATTGCGGTTATCCGCTTTTACAAATCCGTTAGTCACTTTCATTTTAAATAGCGTACTTATATCAAAACAATAGTATTACGAGAATCGAAAGTCGTTAGAATCAATCAATCCGTCAGACAGTGGAAAAATGGACATGACAGTTGTATATTTTTTTCAATTCCTATGGTAATAAATGGACTAAGGGCACTATAAGTGTATTCCTAACATTCACAATTCATTTTTTTTACTGTTTTTCCTAAATATAAAAAAATACTACATAAAAAAATCCAAAAATAATTTTACTGTAATCAGCAGGGTATCTATAGACGGTATTTTATTTTACTACCTTAGCACATATGAATTGTTGTCAATTCTGCATTTTTTACACGCTGTTTCAATGCTTCCAGTTTTAAATAGCAGATATCGTCACTGGACTCACTCATATTTATTAATTATTACTTTTATAATATTCAACGTGTATCGAAAGTAGATAGCGTAGCAGAAGAATAAACAAAAACAATAAAAATAATCCCTCTATTTTTTAAAGATGCGTTCTGAAAACTGCACCGGTTTATGTCACAAAATTAAACATTGTTAAAACGATAAATGATTATGTAGATACATGATAAACTTCGTTTTTTTTTCATAAATATTCTCTTTATCACTACATATTATAAAACAAAATGTCCCGGGTGACTCATCATCACCCAGCCAAAACTACTAATGCTAGAAATATGAAACTTGGGCAGTATTTTCTTTTTGTGATGTAGAAATCCATTAAAAAGGGATTTTTTGAAATTCAACCCCTAAAGGGATGAAAGGGGGTTGCAAAGTTTGTATGGGAAAAAATATTTTTATGGTCCAATTTACTCGAAACTTGGTAGAAATGCTCTTCAATGCAAATAATAAAACACGTATTTCAGCAATTACTAAAATTCAGCCCCTGGAGGGATGAAAGGGGGTTGCTAAGTTTGTGTGGAAAAAAATATTTTCATGATCAAATTTACTTGAAACTTGGTAGAAATGCTCCTCAATGAAAATATCGAGACACGTATTTCAGCGTTAACTAAAATTCAAACCCTAGAGGGATGAAGGCGGTGTTGCAAAGTTTGTATGGGAAAAAATATTTTTATGGTCCAATTTACTTGAAACTTGGTAGAAATGTTCTTCAATAAAAATAATGAGACATGAGACATGATGAGACACGTATTTCAGCAAATACAATAAAATACAATCCCCGGGGCATTTTTGCAAAGTTTGTGTGGGGATTTTGTATGGTTAATTTTACTTGCAACATGAAAGAAATGCTCTTCAAGGCAAATATAATCAAAATCAAAATCAAAATATTTATTCAGTAAATTGGCCACATACGGGCTCTTTTACACGTCGGTAATATACTTACAGTGAATCTACTAGCGCTTCGGACAAGACCATCATTGCGGAGAAGAAGCGCCGCAAGAAACTCCAGCAGAAGGTCATTTTTTCAAACATAAAATACAATAATACTTAAAATTAAGTTACATTACAAGGTAATAAAGCAACAAATATAAATTATTAGAACTATCACATATAAATAAAATACAAATTCAAAATTAAAAACATTACAAATAAATGTAAAAATTAAAAAGATTACATGTCAAATACATGAAACTAAAAATAATGACTAGGAGAACAACACGACGAGGTCTCTACGTCAAAAGCCATAACTGGAATCATTAACTGAGCAACAAGTCCTTGCAGACGTGAACAGACCGGACCCCACAAACAGCACCCGTTCACGAGTATGACGCATATCTCAGCCATCGCCTCCCTCAACCATGTGTTCGGGAAGGTGGCGACCCGATCAACGACGCCGCCGTAAGCAAAGACCTTTGAGCGAGCATGACGTGCTCATGCTGCCGGACAACATAAAAGTAATATTGTGTAATATAGCTGTCCGGCGAGAAAAATCACAGTGTGCTCTCATTTAAAAGCGTATTGTACACACAAGAACTAATAAAGATAAAGTACAAAAGTAAACATACAATTTCGTGTTTGAATACACAGTTTGCTTAAAGGCATTTTTATCAAGATAGAAATATCACAAATAACCTAGACTTAAGAAATTACCTTAAATAAGTAATAGCCTAGACACTACTTAAATACATCTTGGTCACCAATGAAGTCATTTATAGTATAGTATGCCCTACCCAACAAGCAGCGCTTGATGTGAGACTTAAATTTATTGAACGGCATATTGACGATATCAGATGGTATCTTATTGTAGAAACGTATACAGTTCCCTGCAAACGAAGTGCTTACCTTACGGAGACGGTGACCTGGAAGACCGAGCTTATCCCTATTTCTAGTATTTAAATTATGAACGTCGCGGTTATGCCTAAACTCGTGTATGTGTTTGCGTACATACATGATATTCTCAAAGATATACTGCGACGCGACTGTAAGAATATTGATTTCTTTAAATTTATCCCTAAGCGAAACACGAGACCCCAATTGATATATAGCACGTACAGCCCACTTCTGTAATACAAAGATGGTCTGGAGGTCAGCCGCTCTTCCCCACAGTAAAATTCCATAACTCATAACACTATGAAAATAACTATAGTACACAAGTCTCGCCGTCTCGACGTCAGTAAGATGTCGGATTCGCTTTACCGCATAAGCCGCTGAACTTAGTTTACCTGCAAGTGTGGATATATGCGCACTCCATTGCAGTTTTGAGTCCAGAGTGACACCTAGAAATACTGTTCTATCCTCGAATTCCAGTGTCTCATCCTTCAGTCTTATTCTAGCCGCACTCACTTGCTTCACATTGGACAATGAAAATTTAATGCACTTGGTTTTTTTGGCATTTAAAAGTAAGTTGTTGGCCGTAAACCAGTTAACAATTGTGGATAATGCATCATTAATGTCATTAAAATTATCCTGTTTCCTACCCGCTTTAAATATAAGTGAAGTATAGTCAGCAAACAAGACTATTTCATGTTTATCGCGCACTACATATGGGAGATCGTTAATATAGATTAAAAACAAGAACGGACCTAGAATAGAGCCTTGAGGCACTCCCATAGCAACAGATGACCCAGAATATTGTGTTTTGTTAATGTCTACCCGCTGAGTTCTGTGAGCAAGGTAAGATGTAATAAGATCTAGTGCAATGTTTTTGATGCCATAGTAGCTTAACTTCCGCACTAACGTAACGTGATCAACACAATCAAAAGCTTTGGAGAGATCACAAAAAACTACAATTACATCCAGTGATCTTTCCCAGGCATCAAAGATAATGTTTCACTAAAGTAGAACCGGCATCAGTTGTAGACCGTCCCTTGGTAAATCCGTATTGACTGCTATGAAGTAGCTTGTATTGATTAAAGTGTGAGGATATTTGATTAAGAATTAATTTCTCAAAAACTTTACTTAATGCTGGTAGGATCGAAATAGGTCTAAAATTTGTGGGGTCTGATTTTGCTCCTGACTTAAACAAGGGAATGATCTTACTATGTTTCATCAGATCAGGAAATACTCCAACATCGACACACTTGTTAAACATAGTAGCTAGGTAAGGCGCAATTGACTCTATAATGGAGTGTAGTACTGAAACAGAGAGGCCCCAAAGATCTTCAGTCTTTTTGATATTAAGGGACCTAAACGTTTTAATCACAACTTTTGAGGTGACATGATAGAATTTAAACAAATTTGTGCATTCCTTAACATTGGATTTTAATAATATTTCAGCCTTATCAGGAGATGATAGTAATGATTTAGTGGTCTCCAAGGGTATGTTCGTAAAAAACCGCTCAAATTGTTTAGGCTTACTAGAGTATCTTCAACTTGCAGGCTGTAGTGCGGGTCTCTAATTCTAGTTCTACCAGTTTCGGTGTTAATTACATTCCAGACGGTTTTAATCTTGTTGTCAGAGTTACCAATTTTATTCGAAAAATACTTAGACTTCGCGGCAGCACAATGCTGCTTGAACTCTTTAGAATAATTTTTGACGTATTCTTGAAACTCAGGCCTATGATCGACAGCTCTAGTAGCATATAACTCATACAATTTGTACCTCTTTTCATGAATCTCTGGTGTAGCCTAATCACTAAATTTCGTACCTTGCTTGGCTTTAACATTTTTCAGACTAAAGCAGGCATCGAATTCTTTAATAATACAATTAAATAACGAAGCACATAAACTGTCCGGATCTTCCCGAGTGCACGTCATATAATTCAGTTGTTTAATGACCTTAGTATTAAATGATTCTAATCGATTTTTAGAAATTGGTCTAAATATAAACTCGTGGGGCGCATTATCAGTTTTCCCCTTAAACGAAGCTTGCTGGCCGCAGTGATCCGAACTTAGGATGTTGATTATGGATTTCCGAGTAGGGACAAAATTATTAAATATATTATCAATACACGTAGCACTAGTTGCTGTAATTCTAGTAGGCTCATAGAACAAATTTACTAAATTAAAGGATTTAAAAGCACTCAGTAAGTTAACAGACGTGGGTGATTCCTCCAGCAGATTAACATTAAAGTCACCACACACAATAATACACCTTTTAGTGCTAAAAACACAACTAAGAACATCTTCTAAAATGTTCTCAAAAAGCCGGTAATCCGCCGCAGGGGGTCTGTACACGCAAATAATAATAAATTGTTCCAATTCAACACACGCAAGTTCAATATGACATTCAATTGATTTCGCAACAATATCTCTGCGCTTCTTACATTTAATGTTGCGTTTAACCATAATCAGGGATCCGCCCCGACTGCAAGATTGCCTAGCAAACATGCTAACAATGTCATGATTATTAAAATTAAACATACACTCATGCCCTTTTAGCTAATGCTCAGTATCACATAAAACGTGTATATTAGCACTATCTATAAACAAACCAATTTCTAGTTCCTTACTAGAAAATCCCTGTATATTCTGATGAATTACATTTATTACATTTTTACCTAACTTATTTGTAATGTTCGTCGGCCTGAGGGCAGGCACGGGGCCGCCGCGACTGGCGCCGCGGACGACGGCAGCCGGGCCGTTGTCGAAGCTGTCAGTTTAAATCAACCGGCAGCTCCGGTGCGGGGCCAGCGCTAATAAAACTCAGCGCAGGCTCCGATCTACAATCGCTCGCTATGCTAGTCATAACGGGGTCTAAACTATTATATGCTAACAACTTAGCACACTCATCTAAGTACCTACTTGGTAAATAACTATACCTATTACGCGTCAAATCGAACTTGTTTACAAATTTATTTGTATCGAAATACGATATTTTGGAATTATATATTGTCATTTTATATAATATAGAGTTAAAGTAATCAATGTTCCTATTACATTTATGTGTTAATTTGTGGGAAAACAGACAAGCACAAATAATTATTTTACCTATATCACCTTTGCTGACTTCAGTGAGGGTCTCAGACAAATTAAGCAAGTCATATTTACTAAACACCAAACTATTTCCTAATAACACTACTAACGTTGTCCCACGAGTGAACGTGTCGGCAGAGATTCGCGAGATCAGGTGGTCCATAGACATTCCTGGTAAACAGTTGTTTACTACGTTATTACGAGTATGACCGAGGTACTTTACCATTTTAGGCCCCAACCCGATACCTACTTCATCCGTGTACGTAATCTACCTATGTAACACAAAAGGCAATATACATATAAAAAATATTACTTTCGACGATTCAGAACAAACTACATCTGAGGTGGTAAAATGGGGGGTAGAAAATTGTATGGTAGGTACATATTTTTGAAGTGAGAAGCGTGGAAAATTTTGTGTATTTCTTTTAGCGATTTTGGAAAAACATAGGGGCAAATTGGCGGTAGAAGTTTGTATGGGATTTTGGACATTTGATAAGGGAAATGTGGTGAGACTACTGTTTTTATTAAAAAAAATGTAATTTTTCGGCGATTTAGGAAAAACTACCCAAAAGGTGGTAAAGGGGGAGGGGCCGGGTAGAAGTTTCGGAATTAGTACGTATTTAGGCTACAGTTTATTAATAGAAAATACAACTGCTTGCGATTTTAGCGTCCATCGAAGTTAGTAGGTAAATAAGCAAGTTCGGATATTTTTTTCGGATAATTTGTGTCAGGGCTACTAAATTGCTTTCGGAGATTTTGGAAAAACTATCCCTGTAAATGGCGGTGGTAAATGGGCGGTAGAAGTTGAAGTTGTGTTTTAAATGAACTATCGAAATATGTTCTGCACGATGATTTGTGGCGATATTTTTTTTCATCTACTGTCACATGTTGTAGGGAGTGCCCAACTTAGAAATATTTTTATTTGTTATTTCACTACCAAACTAAGTAGCGGCTTCTACAAGACACCTATTCCTACTCCAAATTTCATCAATGTACCTCGGTCATTCTCCAGAATTGTGTTCTCAGTCTAATTAACACCGCCCTTTTTTTCCACTTGGTTTTTGATAAAATTTATGCAAAATGTAGTAACATATCGACCATTCAAACTTTAATATTTATTGGGCACTTAATTATTATTAGCGGTTAATTAACTAGAAGGGTTTTAATATTTGCGTGACGCGCGAATTAGAAAAGCGATGCGTTAATTAGGTTTACTTGCTTGCGAATTAAAAAAACTACGCGTTTATTAGATAAATGTTCATGCGAAATATATATTTTTTAGGAAATAAGACAAAAACTGTCAGACTGTCTATTAATTTTATCATATTTATTATATTGCAACGTTGAAACTATTAGGAACATAAAATATCCATCACGATATACATACATAATAAGCTAACTAATATTTCACCGAAATAATCGTTCTATAATCAACAATGAAAACGATAAAAAAAATCAGAATTAATAACTTTATATTATACCTTAGGTATTATGAACAAACGATAACAAATAAATTGCCGTATCTGCTAAAGAAAAAATAATACTTCTTCCTCCTACTTTTTACATTCCCTATCTATCTTTAAAAAAAGTAATTTAAAATTTAAAAACCCGATGAACTAAAAGGATATAAATAAACTAGTTAATTTTATTGAATCTAAGGACACCTCATAATTCATAATGCCGACATTCAACTTTAAGTATGTAGTTTAATTATTGCGGGTGGTTTTAATACATAATTTATACAAATATGAAGAATGATGCCGGGTCCCTAGGATTTTCCTTACATGATTAGAATTACAGTTGTCACTTATTGTCAAAATGCAACTTTTTAATGCGGTCAGCAAAATTTTCATGTTTTCCAAGAGAAATATGCTAGGAAAAATAAAATAACCTCTAAAAAACATATTGTCCAAACACTTAAGCACACAGATACGATCATAAGGATGATTTTAAGGTTAGGGCCCCTCTAATAACACCAGTTTGACATAATATATGTCATTCTAATCATGCCATAATTCTTCCAGGAATTACATTTTTGTAAAAAAAATATTCCTGTAAATCAATTTAAACTGGTTAGCTTAAGCGAGCAATTAGAAATAAAATACTTTTATGTACCAAAAACCTTTTTTACTACTCATAAACTAATTAACGCGTTCATTTTTGGCCCGTGAATTAGACGTGTGTATTAGGGATTCTTGATAAAAAAAATATAACTTCTTTTAGGTACATGTGATAAACTACATAATCCAGTAACTGTTAAATACTGAGGTTCTTAATGTATACAATAATTTACAGAGCTATAGAGTTATTGGCTGATTTTAAAAACGTGAACGTGTTAATTAGAATTTACGAGAACCAAAACATGCGAATTAGATACTTACATTTGTAGTGTGCGATCCACACAACATTAACACGTCTTTCTCTCAAGAGGGTCTTGACATGAGTGTCTGCTCACGCAAAATGCATTACAGACGTCTGTCTATTTCTTCAATGGCTTTGCACGGACAAGAATGAAAGCGGCGCGTGAATTAGTACACGTATCGGGACAAAGTTTCTTTATTTTATATCTTAGTGATATATTACTAAATAAATTTGGTATTTTTTTTTGTAATTTGGATATCTTATCTTTCATTAAATAAAAATACTTTCATTCATCTTTCCTCTTGTATATGATCGGGGAAAATAGTTATATTAGTGATTTCGGAAGTGGGACGCGCGGTGTTAATTAGGAGAATGGGGTATTGATTTTTTTTTTCTCCTAGAAAGGTATTGAATATTTACTTGAAAATTCATGTACACCTCAATACGAGTACCTACTAGGAACAAAAAATATAAATTATACCAAATTCAATAGTTTTATATTTTTTAAGCCCGAGGACATACAGAAATGGCTGTCTGGAGAATGACCGACCTCTGTAGATTTTGAGTAAAATGCGTGTGACATACGGAAGGACGGACGGACATGACGAAACTATAAGAGGTTTTGCCATTTTTGTTAAGGAACGCTAAAAAGGCGTTGGGCGATTTTGAAAAACTACCCCTAAGGTGGTAAAATCGAGGGTTAAGCCATTTTTAAAATGAGAATAGTTTACGACATAAGTAAATGATTAAAAATATGGCAATTTCGGAAAAGGGGGTAAAATGGGGGTAGAAGTTTGTGAGGGAATTTGGTAATTTTTGATGAGAGAAATGTGGACATTATTGGTATTAAGGTTACTTTTTATCTATAAATAAGAATTATGACTGGGGAAGATAAATACATGAAACTCGGTATCAACACCATTATTATTAATCTATATATATAAAAGCAATGTCCCGGGTGACTCATCATCGCCCAGCCAAAACTACAAATGCTAGAAATATGAAACTTGGACAGTATTTGTTTTTTGTGATGTAGAGATCCACTAAGAAGGGATTTTTTGAAATTCAACCCCTAAAGGGATGAAAGGGGGTTGCAAAGTTTGTAAAATGGGGGGGTAGAAGTTTCGGACTTTGGTCAATTTTAAAGTGAGAAATGTGAAAATTAGTATTCAGGCTACTACCTATCAATAGGAAATACGATTTTAGCATCTAGCGAAGTTAGTAAATAAGCGACTTCGGTTATTGTTTAGGTGAGAGACGTGTAAATAGGTGCCCGCTTTTTAGGGCTACTAAATTGCTTTCGGAGATTTTGGAAAAACTATCTCTGTAAGTGCCGGTTGTAAATTGGCGGTAGAAGTTGAAGTTGTGTTTTAAAAGAACTGTCGAAATATGTTCCGCAAGATGATTTATGGCGATTTTTTTTTCATCAACAGTCACGTTTTGTAGGTAGTGCCCAACCTAGAAATATTTATTTTTGTTATTTCACTACCAAACTAAGTAGCGGCTTCTACAAGACACCTATTCCTACTCCAAATTTCATCAATAAACCTCTGTAGTTTTCGAGTAAAATGCGTGTGACATACGGTCGGATGGACGGACATGACGAAACTATAAGCGTTTTTGCCATTTTTGCTACGGAACCCTAAAAAGGCGTTGGGCGACTTCCCCAAAGGTGGATAAATTAAAGAGAGTTTGGCCATTTTTAAAATGAGAATAGTGAACGTCGTAGTTTACGACATAAATGAAAAAAATACGGCAGTTTCGGAAAAGGGGGTAAAATGGGGGTAGAAGTTGTTGTGGGAATTTGGTCAATTTTGATGTGAGAAATGTGGACATTATTGGTATTTAGGTTACTGTTTACCTATACATAAGAATTATGACTGGACAAGTTACTCGTAGATACATGAAACTTGGTATCAACACCATTAGGTATTAATTAAATAAAAAAACAGGCTTTAAAATAAGCCCTTAACAGTGTGAAAAGCGGGGTGAAAGATTTTGAGGTATTTGAGTTGTTTTTTTTTTCCAGTTACATGAATGTTAGCATGTAAAAAAGTGTACGCTTCAGTTTTTTTTAAACACTTGCCCCTTAACGAAACTAATAGTCAAGAACAAACCCATCATCAATAACAAAAAACTAATGGGAAAAACTTGGGATCTTAGACTACTGATAGTGACTGTAAAGTTTGTATGGAAATAAAGTTACTTTCAAACGTATATACCTACAAGATATGAAAACGGGTATTGCGACTAAATACTGTAACATAAAGAAAATATCCAGCTTTGGTGTTTTTCAAAAATCTTCTGCTAAGTGGGTTAATTGTTTGTATAGAAATTTAGTAAATAGATGAGATGACTAAATTATCAATCTATTAAATCTAGGGTTGATTAAAAAAAACCTAATGGTGAAAAAGGGATTTGTTCCCGATTCGTCGTATTCCTGTTTCGTCGTATTCCTGATTGGTCGTATTCCTGATTCGTCGGATTTTTATTATCGAATGAAACTATGCAATTACGACGGCTCCACTTACGTTTTAAAAATGAAAAGATTTTTTTACAATAAACGCGTTTTAATATAAGATATTTTTTACACACATGCTATATTGGTATTATATTATTAAACAAAGCCTATTTAAACATTCAATGGCGTTCCAAGATTATGCGACATGAAGGGAAAGTGCCTTAAATATTGTAGATAGGACATTTTGCTGAAAGGAGACTTTAATTTATTTTTAAAAATTTAATGCATTCAAAGATTTACGAAAAATGACTTTCGCCGCCTGGGAATCGAAATGACTCAAATGTGAAAAAAAAACTGATTTGACCTTGCGTATTTTCATACAAAGTACGAAAAAAGAAATTCTCCCTGAATGCAGTACAGCCAGCGTCAAAAGTCAATGATTATTTTTTTACTTTGTCGCTTTCAGATGTTTGCTAACTTCATATGGTAGTTGGAACCTCACGTTAAAGCGATATGGTTCCAAAGTGATAACTTACTTTTAACACTGACTGTACTTATTATTTTATGAAATAAAATTTTGTCTTCTTACGGTAAAACACTGGCTCTTCAATATTTAGATCATTTTTCCTTCATGTCTCTTAGTCGTGGGACACCCGGTACCTATATGTATACATATTATGTAGAACTATATATATTGTATATGTATAACTGCTCTTCGGGAAGGCGGATAAATAATGGTCCATTATCTGTAATGATTTTATATAAATAATTCCGACGAAACGGGAATACGACGAAACAGGAATCCGACGAATCGGGAATGCGACGAAACAGGAATACGACGAATCGGGAACAAATCGAAAAAGGGGCAGTGAATTTATTTTGTATGGCAATTTTATCGTTTTAGAGTCATAAAATGAAAGGTGTTTGTGAACCGCTTACTTCAAATTCACGTTCTGGACTTTTTTTCATAAAAAACTCTTTGAAGGTGATATAAACTATGTCTATACTTTTAACATAAGTTCTGACTCTCTGCAGACGAAGTCGCGGGCGGAAAGCTAGTTTCATTATAATATAATATAGTACGATTATGTGTAAAAAAATATAATAATCACATTTAAAACTTTAGCAGATAATTTACAATTTTATGGTGATATGTGTATCCATAACGTTTTATTGTTTGTTTATTTTTGGGCCAAATAGGTATGGAATTTGAAAATCGAACTTCGAATCTACTTGTTTGTATCTCTCACTTTTTTCGTATCGAAGTGAAAGTGACATTACAAAGCGAAGTTCAATTCTTTCGAATGTTGTGAGTAGCCCCAGCACTGCTCTCGGCATTTTAAAAATAATAATTAAAAAGTTACTTTGTCTCACGCTCGCAGCAAAATCGAATTTTGCTCACTGATTTTAAACAGCAAAACATGCTTGTTTGAGCTGCTGAGGTGAAAATAGTAAGACCGGGAAATAGTCCGTTGCGGGACGAGTAGAGTTAGCGTGGCCGAGACGCAGTCGAGGCCGCGCTATATACGAGTCCAGTAACGGCCCTTCCGGTCGAGGCTTGTATAGTTTTTTTCTCCAAGATGTGAGGAAATTTAACACAATTGTTAATAATATTAAACACAGTCCCAACATTTCCTTGAAAAAAAAGAACAGAAACGTACGATTTAGTACTCGTATAACACTGAAATAAAGCATTAAATAAAATCAAAAATTTAAACGTAATAAATTCAATTTGAGTATAATATAGTTTAAACTACAGGGTGGAATCTAAGTCGTGATCACAATGATCACCTCTGTGGTCTTCCCACGAATATGAACAACTTTCACTATGGGACCAACTCTGAAATCAAGAAAAAAAAACAGCTGCTTCATACATTTTGGTCGAGTAAGTATTGAACTTTTCTATGAAACAGCTGATTATTTTTTCGGGATTTCAGAGTTGGTCCCATAGTGAAAGTTGTTCATATTCGTGGGTAGACCACAGAGGTGATCATTGTGATCACGACTTAGATTCCACCCTGTATAACATTTATTACGCGTTTATGTTATTTCGGCAATTTATTTTGTTTATGAACGCAATTTCTATTTTAAAAAAGTCAAACTAGTTGACACACTTTTATACGTTGTAAACGCTGTTTGAAAAGGCTTAAGGCTTTTTAGTCTATGACATTTAAAAAGTAAAATATACAAGGAAGAATTTTGATTGCACGAGTGTTTGGCTGTTTGGAGATAGTTATCCTAGTCCAAACATGGTTTTAAAAAGTAAAACACCAGGTACGTAATGAAATTTCATACATTTTCGCGGCCGCTGCCGTTGGTAAATAATAAATTTGTTTTTTTTTTTAATTTTGCCTGGACCTGGAACTTACAACTTCGCGGGCTGATTTGACAACAGTAAGATTAACATTTCCGAGCATGTGGGAGAAATAGTACATTGTGTATTAAGGGTGGTAAAGACAGAAATACAAACGATAGTCTGTTAGAAGCCCGAAGCCGAAGGCGGAGGACTTTAATGACTCGAGCTTTGTATTTCCTTTACAACCCGTGTAATATACAATGTTTTTCATCACAATTGCGAGGAAATGAAATAAAATCAGACAAACGATCATATTTTTAACTTACGATTTTCACTAATAATTTTAGCCGCTTTGGCGATGTCCGGCGAAGTCGCATTATTCATTTCTTCTGGTGACGACATGTTTTTATTGATATATAAATTTTAATATGTTCGCAAAGACACCCTTTTAATTATTATTTTGGAATCATACAGCTTATAAGATTTCAGTATTTATAAATTAGCGGCAGACTACATCATTGTCTATGACTTACCACAGATAATGTCAAACGTGTTCAGGAGTCCGATTCTATGCGAGATTTTCAGAAAATTGCATAGGGGTAGTAAAACATAGAGAGTGTAAAAACGGCTAATAGAATAGTACTCTTCGCACCTGTTACAAATGCCCTTCGTTAAAAAGAGTCATATATATATATATGACCGCTTTCGATTGAATTTCAAAAGCATACCACTTTTTAGGTGTGTTCGTGTGTGTCACTCTGCATTAGTGTGCGTAAATTTGCAGTCAGTGATGTGCGGTTTATCGATATATTAGGTTTAACCATAATTAAAAGGCAAAGGATAAGCCTATTTTCAATAATAATTGCGATTGATTAGTTGATTACCAATACCTGTAGAAAATTGACCTTATTTCGAAAAAGTTAACATAGAATTTAACTTTTGTGTCGTGTAATAAAAATAAAGACGGTATTTACAGTTTTATTTAAAAATAAAACGTTTATCTTTAATAATGATGAATAAGCCTTGTAATTGTAAGACAGTTTGTGACCCTTTTTTGATGCCGGATTGCATTGCAACTTCTGAAACCACGACGAACCATTTCTGTCAGAGCATCTGCAACCACTCCTGTTTGAAGTCGTTTATCAGCCTTCATAATAAATGAGCCTGCTGTTTGTTTTTTCGAACATACTCGGTGACTTTTTCGGGGTGTCCCATTTCAATCACACAGACAGACCGCTCCAAACAAATTTCAGCCTTTCCTCTCTCACGGGCGAGGCTTTTGGAAATCTGAAACAATACAATTCATTAATATCAAACATGGCAGGTTTTTTTACCTGTCGATAAATATGTAGGTACGTAAAAATACATATTAAATTAAAACAGCGATGTTAAAATATTGAACATTAAAATAACGAACGATTCAAATATCTACAACAATTATTCCATGCCTATGACTATAAAAGGCACACAACGCAAACTGAACGTTTAGAATAACAAACTTTAAATGTTGTAAGTTTCGACATTTAAAATATCGGCCTTTTAGGCATCGCTATTTTTACCCAAAATGTTCACTTTTTGATATTTAAACTCATATTCATGGATATATTTACTCATTTATTCTATCAAAATATCGAATGTTTACTTTTCGATATTAATTTTGGAATCACTATTGTTTACTTCCGAAAGAAAATCTAAAAATGCGTTAAAATTGCACATTTACTGCACATAGTGGCTTTGTATTAATTACAAGACGTAATACCATGATAATGTTCCTAGTTATACTTGCAAAACGGCCGGATTATGGCCGAAAATCAACAGTTTTATCGTAAAACATCACTCAACTGTGAAAGCTTATATTTTGTGGATCATTTTCTTCATTTCCCATTTACACCCACGAAACACACACGCCATTCCGCTGAACCTATACTTTAATACTTCACTGTTAACTTGAAGAAATATATTTTCGGAGAATTATTTTAAAATTCCGACCGATAGGCGCACAGATCGCGAACAGCAACAGTAATCCGACTAAATTAAGTGACGCTTTCTTAATTCTTTATCCGACTAGCCGCTTATTATATCCATTCATCTTAATTTAGGAGGGTTCACATGTCTGGTATTGACCAATAAAAATTGGCTACAAAACTGTGTCGTACACAGAGGAAAAAGGTGTATGCTTGACAGTTGGCTACACGGGATCTATGTTTTACTTCATCTTTGGAAAATTGTAGGTATGCAACTGACATTTCATCTCGAATGAAACTTCTTATCGAATGGCACAAGAATTGGGGTCCTGACGTATTATGACAGTTCGAGTCCACGTATTACATTTAAAAAAAAACTATTACGCACGATAGGGCGTAATGGTAAAAAAAGGCCCAGCGTCTTAATAGGTTTCGTCTGGCTATCGCTATCACGCTTGCACTCGCAACTGATAGTATATTTGTCACTCGTGTGTCATAGAAAAACGATGATTGCCGATCGCTATTAGGAAAATAGTTGCACTGTACATAACTTGAATAGGCAAAGTCAAAAATACGTTTAATTTTGTCATTGTCACCAACTCAAGATTCTGCACACATTCTTTAATAAGATCTTACCACCTTACATACTAACCGAAATGTTTGGGAATTAATAAAGATCCTACTGAATATGGTTGAATACCTACACAGTCAGCACGGTCTCTCTCCTTTGAAAACGATTAGGGAAACAGTTTCAGAATCAAAACTGGAATTGGCTGCAAAGAGTTGTAGAAATGCTTGTGGGAGCATCAATTAACCGACTTCAAAAAAAGGAGGAGGTTCTCAATTCGTCTGTATTTTTTAAAATTTTTTTTAATGTTTGTTATCTCAGAACTTTTGACTGGGTGAACTGATTTTGATGATTCTTTTTTTATTTGAAAGCTGGTACTTCCAGTTTGGTTCATTTTTATGAAGATCTGATGATGGAGTCCATGAGGAATGGACGGAACTCTTCAAAATTTATAAGCACACCTATAGCGATTTTTGTATTTTTCATTGTAACACGTGTATTTGGTCTTGTAAAGCACTATTTGGTGAAGTGGAACTGATGATGAAGAGCACAGATGGGCACCGGAACTCCTAAACGGTATATATTTCAAGGGTGGCGACAAGATATTTCGATTAAGATAGTTGAGCGACTATGACTAGTTTCTTATTAAATGAGAATAGGGAGAATAACAGCACAATTAAGATCACTAAAAAGTATCAAATAAAATAAAAGTTAAAAAAAAACAAAAACCCGCCCTCAAAAAGACCAACTGAAGTCGCGTCCTACAATATTTTAACCAAAAGCAGACTTCAGTTGGTCTAACCTACCATTTTAAAGATGTTATTTGAGAATCAATTCTCGAGCAGGTCACTCATGGTTGTCAATAAAGAGAGACACCGTGTTGTGCTGACCTCGTATCTAGCCTGATTCAGTAGAATCTTTATCAATTTCCAACCATTTCATTACTTACCGAAGTGGTAAGATCTGACGATGCGTTGGCCTAGTAGAGTTAGTACCTTTCCTACAAAGCTAGCGGTCCCGGGTTCGATTCCCGGTATGGGCAAATATTTGTGTGATAAAGCACGAGTATTGGTTTCTGAATCTTGGGTGCTTTCCATCTAGTTAATTTTTATTTCTCTATATAAGTATTTTTATCGTTGTCTTGTACCTACCCATAGTCCTTACAAGAGTAGAGTTTAGTTCGGGAATAGGTCAATTGGTGTATGTTGTCTGCCCTGATATTTATTTATCTTATAAAACGAAAGTGTGCAGCAATTTGCGTTGGTGGTAACCTGGCAAGGCGAAACGTATGTTTTGGACTAGCCTTTACAAATAATTGGTAAGGCAGCTCGTTAAGGTTTTTAGTATCGATAGCCCCCTATATATTGAGCAAATAGGTACCCGGATTTTTTTGCATTGAATCCAAATTCCCTTATTTGGAAGTGTCGTATCTTGGTAAATATTAGCACAGAATCAAAAAACGATTAGGTAGGTACTTACGAGTATATAGAAATAAGTCAAAAACCAAATTGTAGACAGTTCTGATCAATGTAACGTAATTTGATGCAATTTGACGAAAACCGTACAAACTAGAATTATTTGGGTACTTCAGGTATCTCAGGTAAATAAACATATACTACATAAACCAAAAACGCACGAATTTTTATAAATAATTGGCCATAAATATATATAATTAATTACTCTATTTTTTATACTTTTAAACGCAAGAATATCCGATACACTCGGGGTACCTTGGTTTGGGCTGTTTACTGCAATGTTTCAATGTTTAATGTTTAGTCATACTGCATCAATTGAGGTTACTTGTAACATCCGGCAGAACCGCCAAATCAGACAGCGTTTTGGGATGGGTGCGAAACTTAACCGTAATCAGGTTACTGGGTAAAAATCTGCTGTAGGCAACTTTATTTTTTACCCTTTGTAGTATTTGGTGCACTATTTTGAAATCTTGAATAACTACGCCAACTTGCGAGACAACATGCCGCCCTGAGCTTAAGCAGTTTTTTACAGTACCTACTGTAGCGCTCCATAAAAAAAAGGCCGGAAGCACTACACGGGGTGGATGTGATAAAACCACCAGCACGTTAATTTGGAGCTGTAAACTCCTGTATAAGAAAAATAAAAACCGAAACACGTTTTAAATGTATATTGCTATTTAAATGATATCCGCACACATGATTAAACAAAGCCACGCAAAGGGCTGCCACACGAAATTTGTGGCTCCGCTTAAATAAAAAAGGTGGACTTACAAGTCCGGCAATATAAAATTAATAAAAATAACACAAAGCTACGGAGAATTTCAAATAACGGTCTAAATTGGTATGGTTACTAACAGTAGTCTGAAATTGATTCAATTAAAGATAAAAACGGTCAGGGTAATCATAAATATCCAAGATGATCATCTTGTGTCTAGAAAAATCCCCACTGAGGTTCGACACTGTTTTGAAAATACAAAATGACTAGACGAATAAATATACCAATGATTTTATCATTATAGACTAAAAGGTTCGGCAGTGCCGCGCTAACTGAGGCCAAAAAGAAGAACGAAAAATAACCGTTATGGTTCGGAGGTGGCACGCGAGCCAAATATTAGAATTTGGAAAAATACTACGGGTGGCCTATCTAAAGCGTAACAACACAAATACAAATTATCTTTTAAAGAGCGCTCCAGTAGCCGTTGCCCGCCGAGTCGTCGTCTGCTGGCTCGAACGGTGAATATCGGGTCAAACCCAACGCTGTAGGAAGTGTCGCAACGCCACTAGTCGGCTTGGAGTGACATTACTGCATCGACATTCACATGCCGAAAGCTGGCGTGTTGCCCATCAGGGAGCAGGGGGTGGGGGGTGAGCTGGCAGAAAACACCTATTATAAAACGGAACCTAAATGGAACAAAGGGGGCACCTAACGAAAGAGATTGAAATATAATCCGGTGGCACAACCAATAACTTACCCGACAAAAGACGGCACTAATAGGAATCGACTGGTATCGGTGAGTTGTTCAACATTCCATGGTAAATTATGAGGGGATTTGAACCAAATCGGCGGAACTGATTAATAAATTACCGGAGACATTAACCCGCACACTAAGCCAAATTAGCGGCTATCGACAACTGAAGAAAATACCGTTGCGGTACGAATGTTCTGTGTTCTTTAGGCCAAAATATGCAAGAGAATGAACAAAATTTTCTCGAACTCACGGAATGACAAATTAAAATCAAAATTTAAACGGATTCTAAACGGTCAATTGGTAAGTCCGAATTACCAAAGAGGTTAAGTACCAAAATAAAAGAGGCGGAATATTTAAGCGAAAATAGACGCGAATCTACGCGAATTTGTAGCGATAACGCTACACTACCTACAAAAAGTCAAATTTGTGGACTAAAAAACCGAGAAATTATGATGCCTTAGAAAGTAAGGTTTTTTTTGGAATGCGTTGATTTTTTGAAATTATGGTGTAATACATATTGCTACTTTATTGAGGATTGGATTTTAGCTATTTTAAGCTAAGGGAGCCAAAAGTATGCCGCAGGTAAGTACCGTTTTTTACAGTATCATTTAAACCTTAATAACTTCTAAACTAATTAACAGATTAAAAAGTAAAAAATATATCCTGGACCGGTAAGGAAAGTGCTTTCTTATCTCTTAACCGGTTCAGTGCGGATGACACGCTAGGCGTGTCATCAAATGTTTTTAATGTGTGGCGAATGACACGCTAGGCGTGTCTTCATATTCTTGGCATCGTCCTAATAGAACGCGATTGCGCGATCATCGCAAGTTCGCGCGACTGTTTATATGACAGTTTACATACAAACAGTCGCGCGAACTTGCGATGATCGCGCTATCGCGTTCTATTAGGACGATGCCTATGGCGTATGGCACGCCTGGCATGTCATGAAATAATTGTTCGCCGCCACAGCCAAAAGCTTTCGAAAATGGAAGACGCAACGAATTGGTTAATATATACCTCAAGTTCTGGGACTCCTTGTATATAGGTATTTTTAATTCCCAACGAGGCCCATTGATTAACTAAAAACAGGCGACGAGGGTTTTCTTCTGCTGAAGCTACGACAGTGTTTAACCACCAACTGCGTTAAAAAGTCTTCGCTATCCACGTGCTTTTGAACCAGCCTAAACAGAAAAACTAAATTTGTCATTGTGTTCCATAACTCGTCTGAACTTATCGGCAAATTGTTATCGGTGGGTAAGTGCATAAAACAAACATACTAACTGGGCTACAACACGCAGGTACGCTTGAAAATCCATACTAATAGCCTGGTCATATTTCTGAACGGTCAATATTGCAGTCATATTAATTTGAGCGACTGCTTCCATATGACTCCTCTGTCCTGTACCTATTCACGAGTTGGTATAACAAATTAGAACAAATCATATTTTGTAAATTGAGAACTAATTATGAAAACGTCTAAATATGGGTTTTAACTCCTACTACTATTTCCTATTTAACCCTTATACTCGTAAAAATAAGTTAAAGTAATTCAAAATCTAGTTAAAGTTTCTTTAAAGGGATCACCCTCTTTCTTTAATGTGTGCCGAGTACTGAGGGCCCTGCAAAGATGCACTACGCTAACTAACGTTTCTATTCGATTCGTTTTTAAACCAATCGCGTCACTGGAGACCACGTGACTTTTCGTATCACGTCATCTGATCATCTCCCAGTGACGCGATTGGTTTAAAAACGAATCGAAAAGAAACGTTAGTTAGCGTAGTGCATCTTTGCAGGGCCCTCAGAGAATGAGTTTGTCACGTCCTACCGGGTGGCAAACAAAAAACTCAAGAAGTTGAAATAATTTATTTAAAAGAACTCCGGTACTGTGAACAGAAGAGGGTAGGGAGGTCCGTCGGGTGTAGTCTGGTTCTGAGAAGCATATAAGCAGTTCCCTCGCAGTCGTTGTGGCGGCGCGGAGCACCGGTAGAAGAAACGGTCGGCAGCCCGACGGTGTGCGATGACGGGATCCTGGTGTCAGGGGTAGCACCCGGTGTGTAGCACCGGTTCCCTCTCGACGACCCTGATCACCGAAGGTAGAGGCCGCACCGGCCAAGTAGAGGAGTAGTCAGGTTAAGATGTACGTACTGTACAACCCGATCCGTGGAGTGCTCCCAAGCTGTGCCCAAGCGGTGCTTAAAAACGGTGCTCCAAGCGGTGCTGTGCTCCTAGCCGTGCTGTGCTCCTAGCCGTGCTCCCCGATTTGGGGAATTGCACCGATTTTAAAAGATAGGTATGAAGTACCTATTTCTTAAAAACACAAGTGTTCCAGTAGTAGTTGAGATGAGAAAACGGGCGAAAGAACATGGCGTGGTAAGATACCATCATACCTTTCATTATTTTCTCATGCACTGAACGGAAAAAGAAATTAAAAAACATATTAATTACAATTAATATGAATAAACAAATAAAAGATTATTTACCTACATTTAAATTGAAGTTAATTTATAGTACATTACTACAGAGGCCGGGACTAAAGGGGTTGCCGGCCGAAGACATATAGACTAGACGGATAGGTCTGAGGCGGGCAACCCATATTTCCCGCCGAGGTATGTATAGTGCTTTTCTCAAACATCAAACAATAATAATTCATTCAAAAAAATAAAACAAAAATTACAAACTCAAATTACTAGGAGTGCATAAACATTAAAAGTAACCTACAGTGCTCAGTCATCCGCGCTGTGTCGTGTGCGCCCGCCCGCCTGCCTGTGCCCCGCAGCGCACCGCTTGCGATCTAAGTTGCGGTACGCACCCCTAAATACCTTTGTTCTCCTAGTAGGTACTTTAGATAAACATGCAAACGCTTTGGTTGGACGCATTAAAAAAAAGGCTAACTGCCGTACTCAGAGACGTCAATTAAATTTAATGCTTGATTAAAGTTGCGTCTGTCACTTTCTTTGCTATAGTAATAGAATAAGACAACACATCACTAAACTAGCATTAAACTTAATTGACGTCTCTGAGTGCGGCAGTTAGTATATTAAAAAAAAACAGCTATCTAGCCTGTTCATAAACCAAGCCACCATGTTTACACTAAAATAAAACAAAAGTCGTTTATTGTTTTTTTAATACGTATATTGGCAGAATGTCATGATGCCTGTGCCACAAATTTATGTAGAATGGAAATTAAAAAAGAGGACTTTGGATTTGTATGAAATTCCATAAACGACCTCTTGTCCTACACTGAAAATAATAATTGGTCGCTTGTAACAAGATTGTGATTGTTGCGCCTTGATCCCATACGAGCCTAACAAGACGATAGATACACCAACTAAGACGATAAATACATCAATCAAGATGTTAGTTGAATCACTAAAGAAATTGCTGTTTGTTACTATCAGTTTTGGTTTATATAACTAATATCTTAATTATTGTATTCATTTTATGTCAACTAAGTGAAAATCTCTCTTTGTTGGCTCTCATTTTTTTGAGTGTAGCCGCACCTGAAACGTCATACCTGGCGGCCTATTATAAGGAACATAACATCAATATTTCATGGCATGGCTAGTAACGCCATCTGTCGACTTAAGTATTGTGTCGCTGACACTTGACAAAGTCAACTTGTGACAATGGTGCGGCCTACTTACTGAATAGCTTTGACTTATAGCGTAAGGACGGGGCCAACGGCGCGACGAAAAGGGGCCAGCGCGTTGGCCCTAAAAAAACAGTTTAGGGCCAACCGCGACTTAGTCGTTCGCGGGCGACTGTCATTGCTTGACGTTAGATCGCTCGTCATAAAAATGCCTAGCTGCGTGGTTAAAGGGTGCAAAATTTATGATGAAAAATCAAAATATTTATTCAGTAAATTGGCCACGTACGGGCTCTTTTACACGTTGGTAAAATAGAGTGAATCTACTAGCGCTTAGGACAAGAACATCATTGCGGAGAAGAAGCGCCGCAAGAAACTCCAGCAGAAGGTCATTTTTTCAAACATGAAATTCAATAATAATTAGGTTACATTACAAGGTAATAAAGCAACATATAAATTATTAGAACTAGCACAAATAAAACATTACAAATCTAAAAATAAAAAACATTACGTGTCAAAACTAAAAATAATGACTAGGAGAACAACACGACGAGGTCTCTACGTCAAAAGCCATAACTGTAATAATTAACTGAAGAACAAGTCCTTGCAGACGTGAATAGACCGGACCCCACAAACAGCACCCGTTCACGAGTATGACGCATATCTCAGCCATCGCCTCCCTCAACCATGTGTTCGGGAAGGTGGCGACCCGATCAACGACGCCGCCGTAAGCAAAGACCTTTGAGCGAGCATGACGTGCTCATGCTGCCGGACAACATAAAAGTAATATTGTGTTATATAGCTGTCCGGCGAGAAACATCACAGTGTGCTCTCATTTAAAAGCGTCTTGTACACACAAGAACTAATAAAGATAAAGTAAAAAGAGTAAAAATACAATTTCGTGTTTGAATACAGTTTGCTTAAAGGCATTTTAGTCAAGATAAAAATATCAGAAATAACCTAGACTTAAGAAATTACCTTAAATAAGTAATAGCCTAGACACTACTTAAATACATATTGGTCACCAATGAAGTCATTTATAGTATAGTATGCCCTACCCAACAAGCAGCGCTTGATGTGAGACTTAAATTTATTGAACGGCATATTGACGATATCAGATGGTATCCTATTGTAGAAACGTATACAGTTCCCCGCAAACGAAGTGCCTACCTTACGGAGACGGTGACCTGGAAGAGCGAGCTTATCCCTATTTCTAGTATTTAAACTATGAACGTCGCGGTTATGCCTAAACTCATGTATGTGTTTGCGTACATACCTACATGATATTCTCAAAGATATACTGCGACGCGACTGTAAGATTTCTTTAAATTTATCCCTAAGCGAAACACGAGACCCCAATTGATATACAGCACGTGCAGCCCGCTTCTGTAATACAAAGATGGTCTGGATGTCAGCCGCTTTTCCCCACAGTAAAATTCCATAACTTGATACGAATGTTAAAAACAAAAGATGGAATACCGTATCATCGGTTAAGTAGTACCCTTAAATTATTTTTATTGCGTGTCGAACAATTAAATAAACCCTAGAATAAATAGACACAATTTTGGTATGAGTCCAAAATGGCGGTCATGATGGCTCAATGTATCGACTGGAGACGCGCGAAGTAACCTTGTAAGGGCGTCTTTTTTATCGTATTTTACAAAATAATTCATTGTAGTAATTCAGTATGCAAGTATCTGTAAAATATCACCGAAAAACTGACTAAATCAAACAAAACGCCGAGTTCGATAAAGTTTTCGCAGATGCAATTTTTTATTAGGGGCTACATCACTTAATAATTCTTTATGTTTTTATACAGTCTTAATTTCTTTTAGTTTTTAATTTTTACAGACATATCTTCTAAACTTCTCAGCTGTGGGTAAATAATGGTATAAATAAATGTGTCGGTATAGAAATAGCGTCAGTGATCATTCTAAATTGTGGGTAAAATAAAATCAAACTATATGTGTATATCGGCGTGGAGCTGACTTACGTAAGTATGTATGTATATACAGGGTGGGCCCTGTAACTGGAGCAAATAAATAATATATAGGCATTTTAGGCTATCAGTAATCGTGTGGAAGTTATTTTAATCAATTAAAATCATAATTAAAAAAACAAATATTTTCTAACAAAATTAATCGCTCCAGCAATGTATAGCAAATATTTGACATTTACGCCGTTTCGTTAACTTTTATGAAATTTTCCAACAGCAAACTAAAGAAGCTACTACGATATTGTATTTGTAGCATGTCCGCTTGCCGTGGATTATTCATCAAAGTTTTTTCACCTACTTATAATGGAAGAGAAAATGACTGTTAATATCTTATTTTTATTATGTGTCTCTTAGACCTAATGAAACAAGTTTTCTATGTGCTGACCGTTTCCTGTTCTGCACGCAATATAACGCGAGTGTGTTTCGGTGTACTTTGTCAAGATCATCCTCTCGATTTTTTCAAATGCCTCTATAATTCTATTTCTCAACATGTCGACTGTGTGTACTTCTGCCGAATACACGTAATCCTTAACGGCTCCCCAAAGAAAAAAATCAAGACATGTGAGATCAGGACTTCTTGGCGGCCACCTTCGGGGACCATACCGCCCAATCCATCTACTTATCACCAAATATTTCCGTTAGCCTTTGTCGCACTGCCACAACCGAATGAGCAGGTGCACCGTCGAGTTGAAACCACGTTTCATTTTTAACGTTTTCAGGGAGATTATTTAAGTAGTCTATCAAGGTGCCGTCAATTAATTGCATAAAACGTGCCGCATTTAGAGTACCGTCAATAAAAATAGGACCAATTATTGTAGATCCATGAATAGCTGCCCAAACATTTAGGGAAAAGCGGTACTGATGAGCGGTTTGTATCATAAGAAGGGGGTTGTGGCTACTCCAGTAATGCGTATTTTTTGGATTCCATTGGCCATTGTTGGTGAAAGTGGATTCATCCGTCCAAATCACATTACGCACAAAGTTCTCATTCACTTGACACTGTGTCAAAAACCAATCACAATATGCAACTCGCACCGGGTAGTCTCGAGGTAACATAGCTTGCACTTTGAGAAATTTATAAGGGTGATGTTTTCTCTGTTTCAAAACTTTTTGCACTATTCGGTGATTAACCCCAAAAACAAGGCCTACTTTTCTGGTGCTGGCCGTAGGTCGTTGCCGAAAATGACGGAGTATCGTCTGTTCTAACGCCAATCTCACATTAATGGCTGCTCCCGGACCATGTGCAGGCTGCACCGCCCCGGTCACAGGCTGGTTGTCACGCACGCGCTGCACTGCATTGGTAATAAAACGACCATTGGCTGGATGCTTCGCTCAAGGTATCGTTCGCGGTACAAACATAGAGCTCGGTGTACATTCCCTCTAGTTTCACCATAAAGTAATATCATGTCACATAATTCGCGAGCATCGTAATTTATTCTTGCCATTTTGAATTGCTGATAATTTTTGATTTGCTAACTTGACATTGTCAAATTACCATAAAGTTCTAAACATATTTTAAAAAATCTTATCGAACGCTGGTGGTTTATGGAGGTTTTTGATAATAATAGGTATGTCAGCATTTTAAAAATAAATGCCATAGTTCAAGAAAAGTACCTAGTTCTAAACGCGTAAGTATAAGGACTACTTTTGTATGCAAATGTGACGTAGCCACTTGGTACAGTCACGGAGTTTAATTGATGAGCCACTTTAGAGCATATATGGTATCCCTTATTAGTCTGTGCTTTGGAGCTTTACAATTTTGCCGCATTAAGTTTTATTTAAACGTGGCCATAGCAACCTTATTTAAACGACCAATAACGACTGAGTTCAGTTTGAATAGCTGATTGGGCGTTGTATCACCAATAGTAGCTGCTGTTTAAACGTAACTATGCAACATATTTATGCGCAACCAATGTGCAACAGTTATCTCGGTACGGTTATAATAATGGTCGCTAGGTTACGATTTCTAGACCTGCAATTGGGTGACTTTGGGTGAAGTCACTCTTTTTTCAGGTTGGTAGATCTGGCTCTCAGGTTACCCAACCATTAATATTGCATGTAATTTTGATCTTCACGAGACCTGTAACTTTCCTTGTCTGAATATACGAGCATAACCGACTAAACCCGATTTGCATTACACGGTCATACTACGCTCGCCGTGTGTCGTATCTTATCGGAGAAGTTCGTGAAGTGTCAAGTCTCCTTATTCACGTGCAGTAGTTCTTAACGCTTAATAATAAGGACTACTTTTGTTTGTAATCATTTTGAAATTGATACATACTAGTACATAGTTAGATAATGTCAGAATGCCCGGTACCAAGACATCTTACGACCCGCTAAGCGATAATAACGCAATGTGAAAATCCATTGAATATGAATGTCAGTTGTAACGAGTGGTATATCACGTGACTATCTCGGTAGCTTACGTCATTCCATACATTTTTCTAATACAACTTAGTAACCTAGTGGTATTATTTGACGTTTCGAGTAAATTAATATTAAAATGTCCACAAACTATAACATACTCCATAGTAGATTCAAATGTGCAAAAATCAGCTAATGGTGGTCTGTAAACTGATGTCTGCCAATAGCGGACTTTACACAGGCGTTCTATCGCGCGTTCTCAGGAGCGTACAGGATTGCGCGCCGGTAAACCGATTATGCTTTTGAAGTTTTTAAAGCTAACGTTCTTTCGCGCGGGATCACTCGTATCAGGTTTTGTTAAAACGGAAAGAGCGTACGTGTAAAGGCTAATCGTGCGTGATAGACCTCGCGAACGTGGCGCGTGTTGGAGTGTGTGCGTGCAGTTCACACAGTTTTAATGAGGTAACGCAGTTTTTTTTATATTACATTAATCACTGAATGAGTGTGACGTACATAACCTCAAAAGTTGCGTGTCACGAGCTGACAAAAGTAGGTGTGTTCGGGCGTTTTCCAAAAAAAGTGTACATGAACTTTTTTCCAGAATTCGTTTTTTTTTGTTTTTCTTACTCAGAATCGTTGATACATCGATCCTCCTGGATCCCTCCTCAATTAAATGACTAATTAATTGTCCTGACCTACATTCTTAGATGGGTTGATACGAGGTGTAATTAAAGTTTTATTACGGAAAAAAAACTGAAAGTAATTGCGAAAACAAAAGAAAAACCCGTTAAGGTAAAAGTTTTTAACGTGTTTATATTTTTAAAACAAAGTCAATTTAAAATTTTCGTTCGTTAAATCCTTAATTTCGGCGTTTGATTTCTTAATGTTTTCCGTTGTTTTGTATGTTTCTATACCACCACATAACCAAGTGCAGTAATTTATCTCAATACAATTATGGGTTATGACTCTGTTCTATGTATGTTTTAACAGCAAAGCCAACACTAAAACACTTAATTGTTTTACAGGAAACCTCTTTTCAAAAAATGTTCTACAAAAAAATCTTACCATGCATCCAGCATAAAAGATGCCGTTATAGAAATTAACAATGGAAGTACTATTTATAAAGCAGCAAAAAAGTTTTCTATTCTTTGGAGCACTTTGAAAACCTATAGCTGCCGCCATCATCATGATCCTTCTGCCACAACTCAGTCCGAACGTGGAAAACCATAATTATGTCCTGCCTGCAGAAATAGAGGTTGCGCTCCTGTGGCATAATAAAGAATATTATAATTGTATTTTTATTAATTTCATGTCTTTTATTTATAGTTTTAAAATATACCACAGCTTAATCTGACTATATCACAGAATAACCAAGTTCATGTCACACATTAAGCTGAATATAACTGAATTACCTACTATTTCATGTGTCAAAATAAATGTTTATTTAATGAATTTGGTAGGTACATTAGAAATAAAACCAGAAGTTCAGAAATGGTACTGTACCGTCCCCAAGGGGTAGGCCTTATAAAAATATAATATATTTTTAAATTTAATTTGTTTTGACAGGCCGGATGACAAAAGAAGTTGTCAATCGAAAAAAAAGTGGATCCTACGTTGTGATTTATTTTTAATGTTTTAGTCGTTCCAAGTTCCTAAGGTGAGATTGAGGGATAACAGATTCTTCTGATTAAAGAGATATTCAAGAATAAGGGAACTCAAATAGTTGTGCTAGTTGAAATAAAGTAACGATTAGGAAATTTCAGTTAATAGGTTTTTGGAATGACAAGACTATGGTTTCTGGTAAAAGCAGAGCCCCTCCCCGCTCTTACTCATGTGCTCGACTCCGGACTGGTCACACTCTGCCAGCCTGCCTCAAGCTTGTCTGGGGAGCGTTTCCATTACGTCGCCAAGTCAGTCTAGGTAGGTTCTCGTAACCAAGAGAGCAGAGGTCCCAACAAATTATAGTCACTCCAAGAGGCAGGATTTATTTTATCTCCTAATAATTTAGAAGGAGAGACTATTAACCTAAACTACCCCTCTTGTATCCTCGGATATTTCAGGACGACGAAATGTGTATGTTTTCTGCAATCCAGTGTGACAGATATCAAGGCAAACCCAGAGTATGGAAGGTCTCCTCCCCTTCGAATCTGTCAAGGCACTCGAAACCACACGCTCAGCTTTCGCTTCGCTTAGTCGAATCCCCACGAACCGACATGATAGCCGGGAGTAGAAAGCAGTTGCCGAGCTAAACTCGCAGGCACCCTTGCCAACATGAGATCATAAAAACCCAGCCAGCAAGTCACCTCAACTAACTAACGTCTTTCGACCAGAGGTGAGATCGACTCTTGACGCAACTCAAATCTGACCCCCGGTTCCCCAAGATGAATTTAGAAGCTATTAACTTTGAACCTTCAACACACTGAAGCAGTCTGTGAAGTCTGTATGGATACTGAGCATACCCTGTTCAGTAATTCTGCTTGCTATCTTAGTCCAAGATGTTTAGTGACGGTAAGATGTCATCGACGTTTGTGCCCCGCTGATAACTTTCACCAAGACACTAAACCCCCTTCGACTCGAATAGAACATGATGGAAATATCCGTAGTTTAAATGGTAAAGATTGAAATATATTGTAATTTAGATTGCTAGGACACAAGTATAAACTGTAATCCCCAATATAAGAGCCGAAAGAAATAAAATAATCTTAACCAAACAACATAGGAAAATTTAGAAAGGGTTTACCAAATAAACTGAAGATTAGACATGGAATCCTAAAATTGTACACAAGAAATCCAAACGAATTAGATCAGTCTTGAAATATTAATAATCCTTTGAATTCCCTTGATTCAAAAAAAATTAACAAAAGAATACCAAATGAATAATAATGTTATTTACCTTTTAATTATTATAAAATTCGTAATAGAATTAAAATCCCGTGAAATAATTCAAAGAAATTTATCACTAGATTGGATTTCCGACGACTAACGTATATCAATGTTGAGCTCAATATGATTTGTTTCTAAGAAATTATTTTTTTAAAAATTGTTCCTTTTTTTTAAATAAATTGTTCCTTTCAAAAACAAAATTTCGAAACTCAAAAAATATTTTGAAAATAATCGTAAATAAAAAAAAAACAAAATCAAAGAAAAATATTCAAATAAACATGTTCTAACAAAGACAGCTTTGATACGAATGATCTTATTACCTTGTTGTCAAAAATTGCAATGACAACTTCAATAATTCAAAATATTTTGAATGTGATGACATCAAATGTCATTCGTAACCAACTGCACTACTACTTTGAGTGCAACGATGCACTTATCGAATGACCACAAAAAGACAACACTTAGCTTCGGATCCCGACGAGATGTCAAGGACGCGCAGCCGCAAACCAAACTCTCAAGACAACTTCTCCAAACAGATTGAAAGCCTTCGTAGCAGATGACGGGGCTCACAGGAACATGCACCCGCGTGAAGTGCATTAAAATACAGAAAGGTTAAGTTTACAACTAAAATTCCCTGAACTACGAAAGTTTTCCCTACTCTGTTATTATACCCTGAAACACAACAATCACTCAACTATAAATTTATCACCATTCGGAACCCCTTCTAGACAATGACTAATCACCCTTCCATTCGTCTTTCAGCTCCTCAACCAGAACACTCATCCTCAAGCTTCCCTATTCTAAATGATAAGACATGTATGAATAATTAAAATACCTATGAGAAATCACTAGTTCACTTTTCTTGTTCTCAAACCATTAACCAAATTACTCATGAACATGATTTCTTATAGATAATTGTTTCCATCAACGGTAGGACTACAATATTTACCTTTTTTAAGCAGACTTTGTCTACATGAAAAACTTACGAGAGCCTTCGAACGTCTCCTTTCAATATTCCTATAGATCACCTTTTTATATGTTATTCACAATTATACACTCCGCACATTATTAATTTTAAAAGGAAAATTTTGTGGATACAACACTATTATTATAAAGAAAAAGCAAAGAAAAATATTCAGAAATACATTTTTTAGAAGCCCGTCCGTAACCAAGTCATCACTCCCTAGCAACCCCCACACTGCTTCGCACGTTTTCTAACCAGTCAAATACCAAAGACAATTTAATTCTTGCTTGAAGGTTTGATTCGAGATGAGGTCAGTACAGTACCTAGACAAATTCATCCATTTTTTCATAGTAACACTTCAAAAATAATTTAATCGGTAGATAATATTATATTGTCAATAAACCTAACTATCACCGACTAACCAAGGTTTGCCCTACATCATATGAAAATACCGTACTAATAAGAGGGTATTCAGTTATTTCCAAGCAAATTCAATGCATAGAATGAGAGTTTTGACCTTGGGTAATGTTAGGCAGATAAACGCAGTACCGTAAAACGGGGTGTGTAGGGATTAAGGGGTGAGTGCAACCTAAAATAAGTCATAACTTGTCACAAATAAGAACAATTATTAAATGAACAATAACGTTACGTCTATTGGAAATAATTTCAGTCTTATAATTAGTAACATATGCTTCATTTTAGGTTGTGTCCCTACTCAACCCCTTAATCCCTATTCACTCCGTTTTACGGTATCACCCTTCCCAACATTGCCCATACAAACCTAGACGCTAGGGTTGTCACTATTTTATTACTGCTGTAAAGGTTACTTTGTCCAAATAGAAATCCTTTATTTACAAGCTTTTATTTAACTTGCAATATTTGTTTGTGTGTTAGTAGGTGTTGAAGTCAAATCTTGTAAGCTGAATTAGAACTACTTTCTGACGTTCGATTGGGCTCAAATTTGGTACCTATACTTATGTTAGTTCGGTGACAATACAATATTATGATACCATCAAGCTGCCAAAAATTAGTCAGAAAATAAAAGCTTGTACCAAAAAACTATTAAAAAAGACATTAAAGTAATTAAAATTATTTCATTTGATTTGCGGCAGCTATCAGATAGCCTCAGATATTTTTGTATAAAGATTTTAGAAAATCTCTTCCTAACATTGCTCACCCAATTTGCAGACGATCCGAAATGAGTTATTAAATTTTTAGAGTGGCCTTCGCATCTTTACCCAATTTTGTGTGTTAGCTTCAAACCTCAAACATATATCTAAGTCTTAAAATGGCTTAGAAATTGAAGAGATGCAAAGTTGGGCACTTTTGTACTAAACTTTGCCCACCTCTTCATCCTTCATTCATAGAGAAATTATAAAGAAGATAATGTTTTCAAGCATAATTTTTTAACCCAAATTTAATTTGCTAAACAAATATTAGCAGCGATTCTGATATAATTATATTTAATATAAGTATATTTTTCCCAGCGGCCGAAAAAGTGTCAAATGCGGGCAAAGTTGGAGGGTTTGACGGTATACTTTCGATCTTAATGTTTTTTTTAATTTATTTTTTTCATCTCAGAATCCTGGATATAGTAACCCCTATTGTGGAAGTTGCTGACGAAAGAAATACCCTGTATGATTAGAGTTACCCCGTCTCGATATCGGGATAAAATTATGTCCAGAATCCCGGATATCGCGTCAGCTTTCTTTTGCACTAGGTATACGTAATTGAAAACAGCAGTCCCTTAATAAATAAATAAATACCGATGTCTTTAGATAATTAATTTATTTTAAATTAATCCCTAAACGAGCCCCTGAACGTCCGAGTTACATGAGTCTTCACCAAAAAGACCACGACAATTCAAAAAGACCACGACAATTCAAAAAGACTCAAAAATAAACTCCAACGACAAACGGCAGTGAGCTATTTGTAGGTAGGTCGGTAGGTACACGCTTTTTATGCCTCGTGGAGTTGTTTAATAGTGTTCCGGGTGGTAAGTTTAGCGGAGCAGGTATCAGCCAGGTCAAAACCAGAATAGAGGAAAGGCATTGTTCAAACGTCTTTTTAAAGCCCTCTCATTGGACGGGGTTACAGAATTAAGCTTAGTACCTACCTACCGGGAGTATTTTTTTACTTATTGGCCTTTACTTTACTTACTTGTTTCCCAACTGTGTCGAGCCCGTCAGGATTAATTAGCGTTAAATTTTATTACGTGTTAAAACATTTACGGAACTCGTAGTGCCGAACGAACCGTGAAGTGAGCAGGCATTCGACGTGGTGAAAGCTTATACTAAATACCTATGACTAAATGCGTTTTTAAATTATCTTTGATAAAAACGAGGCGTTTTAAAAATAGGTAAAGTCGAGTTCATAAATATGTATAAATTTCAGTACCTACCTACATTGTCTATTTAATGTCTGTTTAAACTGCCATACATGAATTTTCACAGCGATTAAAATGACAAGGTACTAAAGTGTATACATATTTATGAACTCTACTATGCAAGAGGTAAACTTGCATGGGTCATGCAATCCTAGTATTGAACAGTTAATGAATGAGCAGTAATGGCATCAGGTACATAATTAGTATTAGGTACCCAATTATTTACGATTCGACCGCATAACATAAATAGGTACGAGGCGGCTCGCTCGCGCGGCCGATCGCAGCTTGATATTGCACGTACTGCCTAACAATTGGGATTTCAAATTTCCAGGACCGAAGTATATTTTTTTTTTTTTTTAATCAATGTTTTGCAGTATGGACGTTTGACTTTATACTTGTTTATTTTGTTATTTGGTTTCCTGTGACTTGTATTTATTTTTTATTATTTTACAATAAAGAAATTGTTCCTATCTCTTTAGAGCAAAACAGAATTTAACATGCAGTTTATATTAGAGACTAGTTATTAGACGTAACAGTGCATATCGGATCTCTCTTTCTAATTAGCAGTTTAAAATGCTTATATCATCCCTATTTCTTGGCCGATTTTAATTTCACACTGTCACCTCTTATTTACGGTATTTTCATAGATATTTTCTTGAGAAATGCAATTTAAAAAATCCATGCGTATTCCTTATTGCGGCTGGCCGCCGCCAGGTGGTGGCGGGCGGGCGATGTGGAGCTGTCGTCTAAATTGATAATGTGTGGTGACCCACAGGGGCACGTTTTATAAAGCTACAAGTAACAATTTTACAGGTCTAAACTGGCAACACTGCTCAAATCTGGTCGTCATTGGTCGAGGTTGTGTCAAATATAGGGAATGCAAATTAACCGGTTATTTTCATACAAAAACAGTTAATAACCGGTTAATTTGCATTCCCTAGTCAAATAGAAACTTGTGACCAGTAAATTGTAATTTGTAGCTTTATAAAACAGGCCCCAGCTGTAGCCGGCTGTACGAATATTGCCGGCCGGCAGTATGAAAATATGGATCGCAAAGGGTTCCCATGTTGATGCACCAGAGCAAATGAGTATAGTATGCGCGCTCGGCATGGTTTTCGCTTTTTTTCGTATCGTGTAAACAGGGGCTTCCGCGTGGCAGGTCGTGCCACCGCGAAGCCGAGCTCGCCGCGCGCGCACTTTTCTTTTGTTTTACAACCCGGGGTGGTTCCCACGTGCCCACGCATTGCACCCGCATGCTCACTCCTAGATAAATCAAATCTCTGCAACCAGCCAACGACGTTTATAATCCCTCATCACATTCACGACGAGCTGTCTAATGGCCGAACCCTAATGTCGGACTTTTATTCCCACAGAAAAAATGTAAACAAAGGTGTTGCCGTTAACGAAAAACATTTGCAGTTTTCAAAATATTTATACTTTCCACATTTATAAGAAATCGACTTTCTATAAAAAAAACTATATATTGTAATCAAGATTGAATAATTTAATTTGTCGATTGTGAACTTAATTTTGATATAAATTCTTTGTTGTATTAATTTAAAACGAGAAAACTGTTTTTGTATGCATAATTTATTTATTGCACTGGTATCATTGACTCGATACACCTGTGTCAACAAGTTGAGGGCCGCTTGATTGATGTGAAACGTAACTTCACTCGCTTCGCTTCACAATTCGTGCTCCCGTCGTAATCGCTTTCCAGTGACTCATTTGTGCGATTTTAATTTTAATTATTTCTTAAATTTATTTTTATATGACTATACGAGCGAAATGATAACTTAATTTTATATTTCTTAGTTACCCAATCTTTAAGATTTCCTGAAATGTCACTGTGGCAGTGACGTAACTTTGTTTACATTTTTTCCGTGGGAATAAAAATCCGACCTTATTATATTCAAACCGCGGATAGATAGGCTTACTTAGGATTAAAATTTGACACATTTTGTGAAAGAAGTAAGCGTTATCTGTCCGCGGTTTGAATATAAGTTTCGGCCGTAAGGGTCGAGTTCACGTACTACAACATAATCATTGATTACTTAATCACTCCGTTATGTAACCTCGCTACCAGGGATTCCAGGAAACTTCCTCTGACACTTAAGTCGTCCGTGTCTTCAGATTAAAACGCTTTTGTTAACTCACAAGAACTGTACTTAATAACTTTTTAACATAAACTTTACAAGAGACGCCTCAATCTATCGCGCCGAACTCATTCCAGAGATAATACAGCACAGATAATATTAAAGGTATTGCTACTAAAGACTGTAATAAATGTAAGCACTCAACAGTGCTGCCGATCACAAGTATTCAATAATAACTACTATCGAATAATAAAACAATACTACGATATAGGTAATGGTGATATTAAAAAATAGGATTTATATGAAATTTCTAACATTCGGCTAATCCTGACATTAAACGCGACCCCGCGTTTCAGATTCTATAAACTTAAACAACAAAAGATAAATTAACAAAATGTTCTCATAACGCTACATTATAACAATAATAATCGTAACTACTTCCTTAAAAACTACATTGTGACAGGTTGTACCTGCAACAACTCACTCTTATAAACTACATCATAACAAGCATTCGCCTGCAATGACTCACTCTTATAAACTACATCATCACAAGCATTCGCCTGCAATGACTCACTCTTATAAACTACATCATCACAAGCATTCGCCTGCAATGACTCACTCTTATAAACTACATCATCACAAGCATTCGCCTGCAATGACTCACTCTTATAAACTACATCATCACAAGCATTCGCCTGCAATGACTCACTCTTATAAACTACATCATCACAAGCATTCGCCTGCAATGACTCACTCTTATAAACTACATCATCACAAGCATTGGCCTGAAATGTTCACTCAAAGAAAAGGCATCATCACTAATGTTTACTTTATCACTTATTTCTCTCTTATATGTCACTACTTTGCCATTAATAACTTTATTTTTCTCTCTTTTGCTGTTTTATAATATACTCTAATGTATCAAAGCTACTTTTCTCACATCTCATTTTACATAAAAAAAATATATCTTAATATTAATAATATTACTTAATCATCACTGGTAGTCATTCTAATTATCACTTGTTCCATGACTTTTCTTTAATTATGTCAACTTCTATCAAAACATAGTATCACTTTACAATGCACAATTACATGAAACAACAGCAACATTTACTTTAAAATATCAAGTCATATTATCAAGTAGCTACAAATAATCTTCTTATATTTATTATCGAATTGCTACAAATAATCTTCCTGTATGTATTATCAAATCGCTACAAATATATTCTTTTTTTTAATGTAATAAAATCACTTTTTTGTGTCATTGACTAATTGTTAATCTGAATCATTAGAGATAACGTCATTATTAAATACTAACCAAGGATACAGTTTATCGACAGCGTAAATGCCCTTATACATCTTTCTCCCGTTCATACGTATGATGGGTGTAGCCTCCACTTCATAACGGTCGTTTCCTTATACTTTTGGTACTCTATACGGTCCACCGCACTTTTGTACCAATTTTCTGCTTGTACCTCGTTCTGTACGTACCTCTCTCTCTACGCGGACTAAATCACCAACATTGTATTCTCTAGCCTGTTTACGGGTTCTATCAAAACGTTATTTCTGATGTTGTTGACTATTTTCTATTTTCTGTTCCACATCTAATCTAATTCTATCAAGATCCTGAGGTGGTTCTCCTTCCGCAACCACTTCATTCATAAAACCATCCGAAGAACCAGTAGTTCTAACTCCAAACAGAGTTTCAGCCGGTGTACGTCCAGTCGTCTTGTTTACAGTATTGTTTAACGCCCATTGTACTTGCGGAACAGCTATATCCCATAAATGCTTTACCCCTTTTTCACTAAGGAATTTCGCAAATTCTTTACTAGTAAAACTGGTCCCTCGATCAGACACGATACGCCGCGGAACTCCAAAAATCGCGGAATATTCAGTAAATACTTTGATCGTGGTATTAGTTTTAACATTTTTTATGGCTTTAATAAAAATGAATTTAGGAAAGAGTCTATTATGCACAGGATATGACAATTCTTGTCTTGCTCATGAGGAATGGGCCACAATGATCAGTATGTAACGTATCGAACGGTTTGCTTATCTTTGGAATTGGATGAAGTAAACCTTCTTTGGGTCAGGAAGGCAGCTTATTGTGAGCGCAATTGAGACCTGCCTGACAGTACTTTTTAATAAATCGCCTCATTTTACTGAACCAATACACGCGTCTAACTCTTTCATATGTTTTATCAAATCCGACATGTCCCATTTCGTCGTGATTCATGCGAAAAATTTGCCATCTCACCGATTTCGGAACTACCCACTTAAGGTTTACTTCATCATTTTTATTTATTACGCGATATAGATGACCATTTTTAACAGAATAGTTTTTATGAATTTCGACAACGTCTTTTGTAGTAGAGTCATTTAGGATATTTATAATACGTTGTAGTTCGGAGTCTTGCTCCTGAACTGTTTGGTGCCATGCATCATCATCAATTTTTAACATGTCCATTGGTCCATTCATATGTAACTGTTCAGATTGTACCGGGTTGCGCAACAAAGCATCTACGTGCAACATTTTTGTGCCCTCTCTATGTTCTTCGGTTAAATCATATTCCTGCATCAGTATATACCAGCGAGCAACTCGAGGGATCAAATCACGCTTCGTCATCGAACTACGTATAGCAATACAGTCTGTTACAACTTTAAAGGATTTGCCCAAAACGTATACCCGGAAACGATCTAAAGCGCTAACTACAGCTCATACGAGTGTAATTTACTCTTATCTGCAGTCGTTTGGCGGCTGTAATACGACAATGGTTGCAACCCGAGCGTTAGATGACGTTGCATGAGTATGGCGGCAATTCCAAGTTTGCTGGCGTCCGTATGAATTTCAACTTCTGCATTCGGTTCATACAAAGCTAGAACTGGACGACTTATTAATTTTTGTTTGAGTTCATTAAAAGCAGCTAACTCGGTTTCACCAAACTCGCACGTCTTATTTTGTTTTGTAAGAGCTGTCAAAGGTCGAGCTATCAAAGAGTAGTTTTTTATGAATCGTCTAAATTAACTCGCCAGACCAATGAATTGGCGTATTTCATGAACATTGGATGGTACTGGAAATTCCTTGACTGCTTTAATATTCCCTAGTCCGGGCCGTATTCCTTCAGAACTAATCTCGTATCATAAATAATCTATACGAGTCTGAAAGAAGTGACACTTTTTCAGGTTCAAGGTTAGTTTAGCAGATCGGATAAGCTGGAATATATTTCCAATTTTTGTAGCCCTTCTTTCACTGTCTTAGATGTTACTAACAAATCATCCATATAGGCGAGGGCTAAATTGCGTCCGAAACCCCTTAACATGGCATTGATGGTTCTTTGAAACAAGCTGGGTGCGTTTGCCAGTCCAAACGGCATCCGATTGTATTCAAACAGCCCGTCTGGCGTAACGAATGCCGTGAGGTGTTTACTATCGTCATCCATCGGTATTTGATAGTACCCCGAGGCCAAGTCAAGACTACTAAAAAATTGATTACCTCCCAAACTATCCAACTGATCCTCAATGCGAGGCAAAGGGTATTTGTCCTTGAGCGTCTTCCTATTCAGAGCTCTGTAATCAACACATAAGCGCTTTTCTCCGTTTTTCTTTTTTACTAAAATCACAGGGCTCGAATAAGGAGATGTGCTCTCTCTTATGATATCATTCGATAACAGATCATCGATTATTTTAGATAATTGTTCACGTTCAACCAGCGACATTCTGTAAGGGTTATGAACAATAGGTACACTATCTGTAAGCGTAATATGCATTTTGGTTAAATTTAAAGCGAAACAATCCCTATATTCCTTTAATAAACTGAAAAACGCTGTTTTATCTAGTTCATCTATTTCTAATCCTAATTGTACATCATGAAATGGAAACTCTACATATTCAGATGTCTGGGTAGTTACACCCACATATTCATTGTCAATTTCTTTGTATTTGTACCCCCTAGCTACCAATAACTTATTTTCAAATTCTATAGGTTTGCTTGAAAAATTTGTAACCGGTATATACCCAACTCCTTGTTGAAAATTGTATACACCAGGCAACACAATATATTCACAACCATTTACCACCCTATGACTATACTGGATAAACAGTCCTCCAGTATATTGGTCACCCACAGTCACATTAAGTGGTACTGTAGTATGTGGCAATATATTTACATTGTTTTCCACAACTTACTGTACTTTATTATCCTCCTCCATAACTTCCGGTTTCTGCATCAATATCAGCTGGTCGTTAGTTTTATATACTATGACATTTGGTTGTTCAGTAAACGACTGTCCAACTAACACTGGTGTGTTTAAATATTGATCAGACACTATCAACATGTCAACTTCAGCCCTAACATTATTTATTTCTACCATTGCCTTTATTTTGCCTATAGGCTTAACTGAGGAGTTACAACAATGGTGGTTCCTTGCAAAAATGGTGATTCACAAGTTTCCCATTCCTTAAAAATCGTTTTAGCTTCAACCTCTCTTATAAGGGTACACCTGCTGCCGAAATCTATATATGCTTGTAGTTCTTTACCATTAACAAAAACAGATTTGTAGTATTTATCGTTTTCATTAATCCCATTATTAATACATAAAACTGGTTTGTTTACATCTTGATTAGATTCGGACAGTTTTTTGGTCTCTGAACTGACGTAAGATTTTTTACGAAACTCCTTTGCATTTCTTTAAAGGTTTACTACATTTGATACTTATGTGACCAACTTCATTGCAATTAAAACAACGAGGTTGGTTAGATTCATTGCCTTTAATTGGAGGAAGTTTGTTGAAAGTTGTATTTTTATTCCTCATATTATTAATGTTTACTTCAGTCGGAGACACTGTACGCAAGTAGTTAAGGAGATGTTCCGGTTCTTTAAACATACATGCGCCAGCACTCATTCAAATTTATCATCAATGCCATGGATTAAGCATCCCACAGCTTTTCGACCAAATATCTCACATTTGTTTATGAATGCCATTTTATCATAATAGTAATTTTCTAAGGGCTGACCTAGCCTACAACGCACTTTCAACATGTTTGTTAAAAGCTCACCATAATGAAGAATGTCAGTAGGTACGCCAAATCGCTTGAAACTTTGTAGCAGTAAAGTTTATAAATAAACAAAAATACTACTTTTTATTTTATTCAAAAAGACTCAGTAGTTTTGATTCTACGACCGTTTAAAATTTGGGTCAATAATATTAAAGCGCGCGGGCGCCATCTTGCTGGGGTGACGTCATCGCTTAACAGCGGTACACGCCCTTATATGAAAAAGTAAGTTTACAGGGCTATAACTTTTTAACCGTTATAAGTAGCCAGTTGAATTTTTCACAGAATACGTGTTATTATAAAATCTATCGTTTAAAATTGTACAATGAACAATAAATCAAATCCCAAGAGGGCTCCCCATACAAGAAACATGAAAATAAATCTTTTTTTTTGGCATTTCAATACGGATTGTAGTTTTATAATGGCTTCTTATTTTGATGCTATTTTGAGCTTAAATTGCAGTCTATTTTTTGTTGTTTACGACTAAATAGCAATGTCAAGTAAAACTGCTACAAATAAGTGACAAAACTGATTTTATCAACACGATATTTTAAGCGGTCACCCATCCTGTTTAAGACTACGCGTGTAGTTGCTTAACTTAGGAAGGCGAAGTACGGGTTGTATTTGTATAATAGCTTTTTATTTCGGTGTCACATTAAGTTTAGATAATAATCAAAACTCTATACAAACATGTATAGTTTACGACCAAACAGTAAACTGTAGTAAAACTCTTACAAATATGTTAAAAAGTGCCTAGTTCAAATCAACACGATCGATCTTTAGGTAAGCGGTGGTTGCTTAACTTTGGTGGTAGGCCTGTCTTTACAAATTTCGTGTTAATTTAGAATTAATATCACTACCTTATAAAAGAGTGAACTATAAAACATGAATTTTTGACTGACTTAGCAGTAGTTCTGGTACTTCGTGTATTCATTTCATCGATTTCAAATTTCGCGCGCGGGCGTTACCATGTCGATAGACGTACCTACCTACATACTTACAACACTCTCGCTTTGCTAGGTCTAGGCATTATTGCCACTATCCCAAAATTTAAAGTGCTTGATTATTATTCTAATTTTATTTAATCAACTTATTCGACAAATATTACAAATAGAAAAGCCAGCCAGTGACCGACAGTTAGTTATGTAATACAAAATAATAGATAAACATAGCTGCCATAGTAACATCAAAACGAATATTCGTAAAAATACTTACAAAGTTAAGCAAGTACAAGCGTAGTCTATAACAGGATGGGTGACCGCCTGAAACATCGTGTTGATAAAATCAGTTTTGTCACATATTTGTAGCAGTTTTACTTGAGATTGCTATTAAGTCGGAAACTATGAAAAATAGACTACAATTTAAGCTTAAAATAGCATCAAAATAAGAAGCCATTATAAAAATACAATCCATATAAAAATGCTAAAAAAATATGATTTATTTTCATGTTTCTTGTATGGGGACCCCTCTTGGGATTTGATTTATTGTTCTTTGTACAATTTTAAACGATAGATTTTATAATAACACGAATTCTGTGAAAAATTCAACTGGCTACTTATAACGGTTAAAAAGTTATAGCCCTGTAAACTTACTTTTTCATATAAGGGCGCGTACCGCTGTTAAGCGATGACGTCATCATCCGTGAGCGCTAGCAGCCGGGTTTCGAGCGCCGCATATGAAGTTTAAAATTTAATATCTCGAAAACTATTTGACGTATCGAAATGATTTTTTTACAGCTATTTTTAGTTTTTAATGAATAATACGGTAAGCCAAAAATCTAAACTGGCTGACATTCTCTATTCTCATTGGACAAAAATGCAGTTTTACGTTTCTCAGTCCATTCTGCCCATGTAAACAAAACTGAAGACAGACCCTGATACCATTTCTGGACTAAACCTCCTAATTTTGGTATCGCATAGTGACAAATTTGGCGATCATTCCAACAATAAATTTGTGCGCACTCATTTACTTTATTTATCCAATTTTCTATGGTTTGACTATTATTGCTTGGGTTTGACCCTCTGGAACCACACTATGTGAAACAGGAAAGTTGTTATGTCCCCAAGTATTTGAATTGGTCAGTAGGGGTGATGTACCAGTTTGTGGTGTCTGAATCGGTGGCGTTCGGGTCACTTCACAATGTACATTACGAGTAGAATGTTCACTAACATGTGACTTATGATGATGTTTGTGTGAGTGTCTCGAACGCTCCCGATTGTGTCGCCTACTTTTCCGCCTACGCTCCGTATGTCTAGAGCGACTACGACTGTATCGCTTAGTTTCGACGCTTTCAACACTACTGTTACTGCTTGTACTCCTACTCCGCGCCTTACTCCTTTAATGACGCCTACCACGACTGTGCGTCCTCGGCATAATGAAACTTCGTAATTTACTGACTTTCCTAAAGTAAATTGTTGTTATTATGCAGAATTAAAATAATCACACGAAATCTCTTAGTGATTCAGTCACAACCACAGCATCACTCAAAATACCGCAGTACCATTAAAATTAGGCAAATAACGCAGACATTTGATACAACGGCACTAAGGAATCAAAATATGAAGTAAAATATAAAAAAAACGGCAAGCAAAAGAAACACTATAAAGTCTGATATTAGATAATGTAGGACAGAATTTCACACTCGTAACACTCAAGACGGCATCACCAAAAGTTAACAAACACAACCTTCAAACTTTCCGCGACCGTAAAGCATTCCCAACCAATGTATTTGTTATATATGAGTTGCAGAAATAGTTATTTATAACTCATAGCGGAGAAAACAAAATATGTTAGGTTATTAGATACACCGAAAAACTTCACTTTCTCACTTTCCTTATCACTGAGTGAGCCCCAAAACACTAATGGGTAACAATAAATCACATTTTCGATGGTAAAACAGCATTCATAGGTATAAAAAAAGTAATTCTCTGACCTTTAGCGTGCAATTAATACTCAAAATTTCGACTCGGAGGGCGTCGGTTTAGGCCAGACGGCCTATGTCGTATCCCTTCTTCTGAAATGTAAGCTCGCTACCAGGGATTCCAGGAAACTTCCTCTGACACTTAAGTCGTCCGTGTCTTCAGATTAAAACGCTTTTGTTAACTCACAAGAACTGTACTTAATAACTTTTTAATCCATCCAGCATCCTTTTCTATTTTCAATATCTAAATTTTACGTGGAAGTTTCATTGCAATAATTATGTTTGTTTCAGCTGACATAGGTTCAAATGCCCTCGGGTTCGGGACACAATGGTTGGACTCGTAGAGCGATTGACAGAGACTTGTTTTGTTTACGATTTACGGAGTGTCGTATGTTTAGAATTAAAAGCTATACTTCTATACTAGGTAATATTATAAAGAGCTAAAGTTTGTGACGTTGTAAGGAGTAATCTCTGGATCTAAAGAACCAATTTAAAAAATAAAATACTAATGGAAAGCCACTTTATTTGTGAGTATCATAGGTTACTACATATTAACCCAAAAAATATATGTTTATTGCCCAACGAATTGGGCAAGGGAACAGCTATCGTGTATAAACGAAATCTTGTACAAAATGCTTTCTCGTCATATTCCTCTAAATTATTGCGCTGTATTTGGAATATACGAGGTGGGCGTAAAATTCGCTCAATACCTTCAAAATCATATCATCTGCCCACGGACCTAAAAAAAATACGGACGTAACGTTACACTAAAAAGGTGTGAAGTATGCAAGGTCTGTTATTTCGTTCCGTCATACACGATCTACCGTCTCACAAATGCACTAGGTCTGTTAACCCGCCGCCATTATGCGTCGAACCGCAGCACGAATGACATTTAATTTTACGCCGAAGAAAATTTCGCATTGTGTTGTAAAATCGTGTAAAAACTACATTAGTAACTATAAAAAGCCACACGGTATCACTTATCACGTGTAAGTTATGATTATTCATGTTATTTTTCTCAAATATGTGTTTATTTACTTTGACGCAAATTACAAACAAAAATGAAAATCAGTGTTGCCAGTTTTTTCACGGATTTTTTTTCCTAAAAGTTCAAGTTTTTAAGTTTAAATAATACATTGCTTTATTCGTTAAAATTATTTTGATATATCAATATTATTAATATTATTCTGTCGTGCGACCGTTGAAATTTAAATTGTCATATAATTTTCTCATCTCTAGTTCCCATTATTTTTTAGTTGAAATTGGTTTTGTCTCGCTGCAAAAAGTTGCAGTTTGTAAAAGGCCTTAAAATAGGAAAATTGACGATTTATATGGCAACCCTCAAAGCACGCACACTCGTAAACGGACGGCCATTTTGTGTGCTTCACTCATGATTAGACTAGGTTACGTCCGTATTTTTTTTAGGTCCGTGCATCTGCCTAGTAAATTATTTTCTTCAAATATATATTCAAAGCGTCTTCCATTTTGTTGTGTTTAACCTAAAAGTGATGGATAAGGTACAATTTCATTTTAAGGAGCAGTTAACCGATGGTTAAAGAACATGTCTTCGTTTAATTTAAACAGTCGGTTACGGCACTTAATTTGACAACCGTCAAACCGGTAATCGTCCGTTTAATTGTTGGTGAACACTGTACTTAATGGCTAACGCGTGGTGAACACTAAAATATCGTTAATCAGTCGTTTAAGGTATAAACAACCGTTTAAATTTTAAACATCTGTTGATGAACTCGGCCCTGTGCATTTCTTTTGTAGCGTGTAGGTCATGACATGTAATGTACACCTTAAAACTATAGCCTACGTTAGCCCGTGGTTGAGCACGCCGCCGCACGCCTCTCAAAAAGAGAAAGGACTTTTCTGCTTTAATAGGTTATTACAGGTGAACAACAAAGTCCTCTTCTAAAGATTTCGGTTTTTTAAATATAGTAGCTGTACGGAACCATAAAAATTAATGGTCTTTGTGCCGTAGGTACCTTTAGTAATGCATATACCTAAACCTACCATCCGTGTTTAATTTATCTTGTAGGTAGGTACCTACTTATAGATAAGTGTCAACCGTACGAGTTAACTTATCTTGATAAACAAAATTAAGTATGTTTCAGAGTCAAAGTGTTAGGTAGGTACCTAAACTGGACGTGTGGCAGGTCGGTCGACTATGAAAGCGGGAGGTAGCTGGTAAGCTGGGGCCAATTGGAACATTTGTTATTTATTTGAAAAAACCTCGAAAGAAATCAACAAAAAATGCGGGCATGCTACTGAACTTGGGTACCAATATGAAAATCATAATAGTCAGATTTAGTAAAGAAACTAAAGGCTGCATTCATAACTATGAAAGAAGAAATGCAGTTTCGTATGACCAAAATCGGGTCCCCAGCCCCCATGTTCAGTTGTCGGACGACCGGCTTTTATCCCTGCTTACTTCGCCCATGTTAAATGAATGTTATTGCCCTTAAACGTACTTGTTTTTATACGAATAAATTGAATACTTTGATAGTACCTACGCACAGTACAATAGTACATTACTGCACAGACCGGGAAATAGGCTGTTGCGGGACGAGTAGAGTTAGCGTGGCCGAGACGCAGTCGAGGCCGCGCTATATACGAGTCCAGTAACGGCCCTTCCCGGTCGAGGCTTGTATAGTTGTTTTCTCCAACAATGTGAGGAAATTTAACACAATTGTTAATAATATTAAACACAGTCCCAACATTTCCTTGAAAAAAAAGAACAGAAACGTATGATTTAGTATAACACTGAAATCAAGCATTACATAAAATCACAAATTTAAACGTAATAAATTCAATTTAAATAAAATATAGTTTAAACTATAACATTTATTACGCGTTTATGTTATTTCGGCAATTTATTTTGTTTATGAACGCAATTTCTATTTAAAAAAGTCAAACTGTTTGACACACTCTTAAATACGTTGTAAACGCTGTTTGAAAAGGCTTAACTTTTTGGTCTATGACATTTAAAAAGTAAAATATACTGCAAGAATTTTGATTGCACGAGTGTTTGACTGTTTGGAGATAGTTATCCTAGTCCAAACATGGTTTTAAAAAGTAAAACATCTGGTACGTAATGAAATTTCATACATTTTTCGCGGCGGGTGCCGTTGGTAAATAATAACTTTGTTTTTTTTAATTTTGCCTGGACCTGGAACTCAAAACTTCGCGGACTGATTTTACAACAGTAAGGTTAACATTTCCGAGCATGTGGGAGAAAATGTTTTTTTACAGTACAAATGTTACTTTACGAGTTACATGACGGCAATATATTTGCCGCTGTCCGTCTGCGACGCCTCCAAGCAGTACAGTGACGTAACGTTTTTGATTGACAGAGCATTGAGTGAAATTCGGGCGACTATTGAGAATAAAAAAAGTTTGAAAAAAAACAAAAACCCGCCTTCAAAAAGCAAAAATTACTTCTTTAAAATGGTAGGTAATAGGTCAGTCCAACTGAAATCTGCTTTTGGTTAAAATATTGTAGGACGCCGATGTATATGATTATTATTATTTGCTTTTTGAAGGCGGGTTTTTGTTTTTTAATCTTGTTTTACTTTTATACGTTTTAGTGATCATAATTATGCTGTTGTTCTCCCACTTCTCATTTACTAAGAAACTAAAACATTTCAATCCCGCCGGAAGCAATGCCGTGGGAAAGTCATCTTCTATTATTATACATAAAATGCTAAGCTGATTGTTGATATATCAACGCACAGCCCAGACCGCTGGACCTAGAGACTTGAAATTTTGCACATAGTTACCTTATATAGTGTAGAGATCCACTAAGGAAGGATTTTTGGAAATTCCACCCCTAAGGAGATGAAAATTTGTATGAAAGTCCGTCAGTTTTAGTTTAAGTTAGACTATTCAAATTTTGTGTTTAGGTTGAAAATTGAAAATTAATTTATACGTGTTTCAGCGAAGGTGATGAAATTATCAAAAAGATAATTTCATCCCCTAAGGGATGGAAAGGTGTAAAACTGACTGACTGATCGATCAACGCACAGCCTAAACCGCTGGACCTAGGGACTTGAAATTTGAAGGGAATATTCCTTGGGTACTCTAAGGGTACACTAAGAAAGGAAATTCATCCCCAAAAGGGTTAAAATAGGGGGTAGAAATTTGTATAGGAGATTAGTTATTTTTAAAATAAGCAATTTGGAAATTGGTATTTAGGCTACTATTTATAAATAAAAAATACTTCTTTCAGCGATTTAGAAAAAACTACCCCTAAGGGGGGTAAAAGGGAGTTTCAGTTTGTTCCTCCTTCACGCTGCAATGGCGCTGGATGGATTTGGATGAAATTTAGAATGGAGATAGCTTATACCCTGGATTAACACATAGGAAAATCCCATCCCGGGAAATTTAAAGGTTCCCGAGGGAATAACGACAATATCTTTGGTGTTTTTTGAAAAAGTCATCATGGATGTCGTTTTCTTATGTTGCGTTGACGCAGATTTCGAAAATGATATCAAATTTGGGATTCAAAATGGCCGCCATGATGTTTATTGAAAAAGTCGTCATTGGTATCATTTTCTTACATTTTGGGGACGCAGATTATGAAAATGATGTCAAATTTAGAATTCAAGCTGGCGGCAATGATGTTTTTTGAAAAAGTTGTCACGGATAACATTTTCTTAGTTTTTGGGGACGCAAATAATTACTAATATAGAATAAGATTAGTAATTATTTGACAAAATTGCGCAATTGAATAATTTATTTCTCCTATGGCTTTTGTTATCCAGTGTGACAACATGAGACAGGTTTTGTACCTACATTCAGTTTTGTTAGTCTATATCAAAAGGAGCGGTGTCAGATTGAAGTTGTCAGCGTTGACATATCCAGATTTTAACATTTTTTTCCGCTATTTTCAATACTATTCACTATTCACGGCGTATTAATTCTACGGCTGTTATTTAATAGTAGAGCGGTTATTATGATCACTTGAAAATAATTACGGGCAGGCATTTAATTTTTCGGCGAATTGGTCGGTTATTTAATTCTAAAATGTCATTTCAAACAATACTCAAGGGGTAAAAAAACTGTACATCGATAGGTATACATAATATTGCTGTAGAAGGAAAATCCATACTAATATTATAAACGTGAAAGTAATCATGTCTGTCGTCTGTCTGTTTGTTATGCATTCAAGGATAAACCGTGGAACTGAATTAGATTAAATTTGTATCTCGAAAATCACCCCTAAGGGGGTGAGATTTGGGATGGTAGTTTGTATGACTTTTGATTTTTTAGTTGGAAACGTGGTAATTGGTGTTTAAGCTACTGTTTAATACTGTTTAACATAAAAAAATCTTTCAGTGATTTCGGTAAAACTCCCCCTAAGGCGATAAATGGGGAGTAGAAAGGGTATAGCCGTGTTAGGAAGGCAGTTTCGCCTTTGGCGAGAAAATGATTTTCCTTCTACTTGGATAATTTGCCTTTGTTTACTTTGTAATTTCACCAAATATTAGCCCCAAAATGGCCGTAGTTTTTTTTTTATAAAAAAAAAAATGAAAATCGTTTTTAATTTTTTTTTACTAAACTAGTGGACCGATTTTCTTGAAATTGGTATATATTACGTAAATAGTTAAGGATGTTGTTCGAAAAAAAAAAAAATTTAATTTTACATTTCAGTGAAAAAAAATCGATTTTAAAATTTAAAATTTTTTTTTTTTCTACTTGCAAGGTGGCGACACCTTCCAATATTAGATATTTTGTGAACCATTTAATACTGTACCACATATATTTTTTCCAAAAAATATCACGCGGATCCAAAGGTTTAAAAATACTAATTTGTAACATCTCGTACATATCTTTTCCTACACTACATACGTAGGTTCCAATAGCCGTCATTAAGGTAGTTTATGTACTAATAAATATCAGTGACAATGAATCTCACGCGTACTTTCAGCATTAGGTACAGGTAATGATAAATAGTCGTATGATTTCTTTGCATTCTATAATTTCTAGAAATAAAATTGCTGAAATATAACAGCATTCACATTAATACTAATAAATAGTACATGAAAATATTTCAAATCAAATGACGGCCTCCTAGTTCAGTGGGAAGTGACGCTACTTAGGAAGAAGGTCCCAGGTTGGAATCCTGGTAAGGGGATTTACATATTTGTGTGTTTATTACAAATATTTGTTCTTGAGTATTCCATGTGTACATAATAAGTATTTATCTGTCATATGTATTCCTATTACATATCGTGGCCCACCAGTACCCACAACATAAGTTTTATTGAGCTTACTGTGTGAGACTAGGTCGATTTGTGTGAGATTCATCATAATCATCATCATCATATCAGCCGTAGGACGCCCGCTGCTGGATAGCCCTCCCTCTTGAAATTTCTGAACCTTTGGATCCGCGTGATATTTTTTGGAAAAAATATATGTGGTACAGTATTAAATGGTTCACAAAATATCTAATATTGGAAGGTGTCGCCACCTAGAAAGTAAAAAAAATATATTTGGAAATTTTAAAATCATTTTTTTTTCACTTAAATGTAAAATTAAAAAGTTTTTTTTTTTCGAAAAACATCCTTAGGTATTTACGTAATATATACCAATTTCAAGAAAATCGGTCCACTAGTTTAGTAAAAAAAAATTAAAAACGTTTTTCCTTTTCTTTTTAATAAAAAAAAAACTACGGCCATTTTGGGGCTAATATTTGGTGAAATTACAAAGTAAACCAAGGCAAATTATCCGAGTAGAAGGAAAATCATTTTCTCGTCAAAGGCGAAACTGCCTTCCTAACACGGCCTCCTCCTCCCTCTCCCTCTCCTCCTCCCTTTGTATGGGAGATATCGAAATGGCTACATTAGGAAATTGATATTTAGGCTACTGTTTATAAATAAAAAATACTTCTTTCAGCGATTTAGAAAAAACTACCCCTAAGGGGGTAAAAGGGGGTTTTAGTTAGGTAGAGTAGTTTAGTTACTCCTTAACGCTGCAATAGCTAGATGGATTAGGATGAAATTTAGAATGGAGATAGCTTATACCCTGGATTAACACATAGAAAAATCGCATCCCGGAAAATTTAAAAGTTCCCGAGGGAATAACGACAATGTTTGGTGTTTTTTGAAAAAGTCATCATGGGTGTCATTTTCTTAGGTTGCGTTAACGCAGATTTCGAAAATGATATCAAATTTGGAATTCAAAATGGCCGTCATGATGTTTATTGAAAAATTCGTCATTGGTACCTATCATTTTCTTACATATTGTGGACGCAGATTATGAAAATTATGTCAAATTTAGAATTCAAGATGGAGGCCAAGATCTTTTTTAAAAAGTGGACAAAATTGTCATTTTCTTAGATTTTGAGGACGCAGATTTCGAAAATGATGTGAAAGTATAGGTAGAAATTCAAAATGGCAATTCAATTATGTCTGTCGTCTGTCTGTTTGTTACGCTTTCACGGATTAACCGCGGAACCGAATTAGATTAATGGGCATTGGGTAAATTTGTTTGAAGAATATTGTCTTTTTTTTTCAGCGGCCACGGATGATGTTTGGGAGTACCGCCATTTATAATGATAGATCCCTACATTATAATTAGTATTAAGACTCATAATATAATATATGTAATATTGAACTATGATGGATATTTTAAGAGCAACCAAACTATCATGGGAGGGATGGTGCTTTGAGACGGCGAATTTAGACAGATTCTCATCTACCGGTGATAACTAGGGGCACACCAGCGGACAAAATAAATGCATTTCGGCATCTACGATATGGGTATATATATAAAAAATATACCTCACTACATATATGCCAGGAACTACGAGTACACCATGGTACACAGTCGGGGCAATTTATGCGGTAGCTCTACTAAAAATTGGCGAAGATCGTATGGCGAGAGATAGTAACGATTTGAATATATTAAACCGCGAATTCTGTAATATTGTACAAAACACAGATGATTTAAAAAATAACGTGTACCCCGATCTAAAAAACAATATAAAGAATAGAGAATGTTTGTGCGAGAGGGCGATATTAGCACCGACAAACGAAATTGTCGGGCGGATAAATATAAAAATATGTCTCATGTAGAAGGCGATGTTGCGGAGTATCTCTTGGTAGACAATGTCATAGACACAGAGCAAGTCACGTCCTACCCTTAGAGTTCCTGAACTCTTTCGAGGTATCGGGAGTGCCCTCCCGTAAGAGTTAATGGTTAAAGTTGGTGTCCCGGTAAATTTCGAGCTCAATATTACATGTGTTTGAAAGATCATTCTTGCCAGGGAGGACGTCAAACTATAGAATTACTTAAAACTATTAATTTACTTAACTGCGATAAATGAGTTCTACGCGGACGAAGTCGCGGGCAAAAGCTAGTAGTCATATATTTAAACCTAAATATACTTCGTCATAGTCGCTCAACTATCTTAATCGAAATATCTTGTCGCCACCCTTGAAATATATACCGTTTAGGAGTTCCGGTGGCCATCTGTGGTCTTCATCATCAGTTCCACTTCACCAAATAGTGCTTTACATGAGCAAATACACAAGTTACAATGAAAAATACCAAAATCGCTATAGGTGTGCCTATAAATTTTGAAGAGTTCCGTCGATTCCTCATGGACTCCATCATCAAATCTTCATTTTGATAAGAATGGGACCAAACGGAAAGCACCAGCTTTCAAATAAAAAAGAATCATCAAAATCGGTTCACCCAGTCGAAAGTTCTGAGGTAAGAACATAAAAAAATACAGACGAATAAAATTGAGAACCTCCTCCTTTTTTAACCGACTTCAAAAAAGGAGGAGGTTATACGTTCCACTGTATGTATTTTTTTTTATGTATGTTTACCGATTACTCCGTCCATTGTGGACCGATTTTAAAAATATTTTTTGGTTTGATAGAGTATACTTCCGAGGTGGTCCCATTGTCACCAAATCTGTATCTGATGAGGGGATCAGTGAGGAATTGAGGGAACTCCTCAAATATTGTAGGCAAATATATAGCGACTTTAGTATTTTTAGTAACAAGTCCAGCATTTGCATTCAGAAAGTATCATTTGGTGTAGTGGAACTGATGATGAAGACCACAGATGGCCACCGGAACTCCTCAATGGTACCGATTTCAAGGGTGGCGATAAGATATCTCGATTAAGATAGTTGAGCGACTACCTACAACGAATAATATTTACTTGTTCAAATATGACTATGACTTTCCCGCGGCGTTGCTTGCGGCGCGCTTGATATAAGTTAAAGTTTCATTTCAACTAAGAAGTGGGACTACGTAACAGCGTATTATGATCTCTAAAAAGTATAAGATAAAATAAATGTATTAAAAAACAAAAAACAGACTTCAAAAACGCAAAAAATAACTTCTTTAAAATTTTAGTCACCTAATAGGTTAGTCCAACTGAAGTCGGCGACCACAACATTTTCAACAAAAAGCCTACATCAGTTGGACTAACCTATTAGGTGTCTACAATTTTAAAGAAGTTATTTTTTGCGTTTTTGAAGGCGGTTTTTTGTATTTTAAAACATTTATTTTGAAGTCTGTTAAAAATAATGTAACTAGATATTATAAGAAATAATTCGTTTTATTTTATTTATTCTATAGAGTACCTATACACAACATTGTGCTTTCGTGAACGGATTACAAAAATTCAAACCCGGGAATGCAAAACTGAAAGGGCATGCGGTGGTTAACGTCAATATTATACCGAAACTAAAGTTTTGAAATGCGGAAAGCTTACGCTAAGACGTGAAAATCATTTAAGTATCTAATTCTGATGCGGTTTTCACTAATACGTACCTATGTTGCTAAATTCTAGGGGTTGGTACTAGTATAATATAAGTTATATAAATTATATTATTTCCCAGTCGGTATCGTAATCTGAGCAAAGCACGGGGTGGGTCGCTAGCATGTAAATAATAATTTGAAGCATTAAAGTATGTCATTGTTCCAAATTAGGTAATAGCTAACCCAAACTACTCTTTCATTCAATAAATGTCAGGCGCTTCACGGACAGCGGCAAATATATTGCCGTCTTGATTTCATAGAATTTCCAAATGACAGATTTTTTTCTCAAACCTTATACCGCCAAAATGATTTCTGGAATGTGAGTGTTACGCCGGAGCCCCACTGCTGCGCACGCTACGCACGGACACGCTATACATGTCGCCCAAGTGGGTCCATTGCTCTGGATAGGTGTGTCAACATTTTCACAGCAATCAATGCCCGCACACGGAAAACGGCTACGTTGGTCAGCTGCGTGTCTACATTCCCCACTGCGGGCCACGAACATCCACGCGCGCGCGGTGGGTGCGACGCCCTTGAAGCCACCTGCAATACACGGGCAGCGTGGGTCGCGGTGGGGCTTTGCCTGCCACGCGCGCTAGCGTGTGCGTGGCCTGCACTTCGGAACAGACCACGCGTGTATCAGTGACGTCATTTCGTGCGCAGCGTGCTCGTGGACTACTGTGGAAGTATCTACGTACATTTTCATACAAAGCGTTTTTGTACCCACGTGTGTAACTTGACCGTGCGCAGAAGTGGGGCTCCGGCCTTATGATTATCATAAAAAAACGAGGAAGGCAAATTTTTATTTATAGACTTTTTTGTTCACTTAAGTCTTAACGGGACATTGCAAAACACCCCAAATCTTGTCGAAAGTGACTTTTACTACTTCCATTTTGTTTCTTGGATTAGTAGGTTTATAATTTCGGTCTTTAATACTTAAAAATGCAAACGGAAACGGTGTTTTTCTGTTAAAAAATTAAAATGTATGACGGCAAATATATTGCCGTTATCCACCATTAAAACCATCTGATACAGTTGTTACATCTATCCTACGGCACTACGACCATGGTTGACCTGTGGTAAAGCATGTAAGTACCTATGTATGTGAACAGTGAACACTTTATTGTACTAAAATAATTAGGTAGGTATAGTTCAGGAAATATGAATTGGCCGTCTGTAATCTTGACTAACATAATTTTGTTAATATCAAACAAAAGGTGATTTTAAAACTGCCCTCGTACTTCAAACAGCACAGTGGGTTGAAAGGTTAAGGTCAAAATTAAGGTCCGGTCCGGTAAATGTTAAAGCAGAAAAAAAATCGCAAAGTAAATAACAGAAGGCCAAATCAGATTTCCTGAACTGTACCTACATTACACAAGTAGGTGTTAAAGAGAAAGCTTGGAACAGGGAAGAATGGAAACTGCTCCACCGACAAGAGCAGAGCTCTGAAGTAAACGACGAGGACGCAACTAGGTACTAAAATTACAGAAATAAACTTAGTAGTACAAAGGCGAACTTAACCCTTTAATGAATTTATTTCAGTTAAACTTGAGGCGATTGAGAAAAAATAAACGTAGCAAACGATTTACAAATACCTAATAAAGTATAAAATATAGACAAGAGGAAACAACAAACGTAACTACGTAACGCAAAGTTACGTACCTGTCTTTAACCACGATGATACTCTGGTAGACATAACCACAGTATAGATATAAAGCAGTAAAGAAGCTACGAACAAACGTTGGAAACGACGCAATCACACAGACGGACGTCTCTACGAGACCGCTAAGCGGACATGGCGGTGCTGTTAAACACGAGTGTCGTCGCGTCGAGACGAACGGTTTCCTTCGCATTTTATATTCTTTCTTCGGCTTTCTTTAGTAATTGGGCTGATTGTTTCCAAAATCTTTCGATATCTGGGGATCTGTGTGGTCTCCGACAGCAAGTCCGTTGACAGATTGTGAAAAAGTAGCCTCCATTTTGAACTTTTTAGTTATTCGACTGATTGCTTACAAAATCGATATTTGGGGATCTGTGTGGTTTCCGACAACGAATCCGTTGACAGTTTGAGAAAAAGTAGCCGCCATCTTGAACTTTTTAGTTATTCGACTGTTTGCTTCCAAAATCGATATCTGGGGATCTATGTGATCTCCGACAACGAATCCGTTGACAGATTGAGAAAAAGTAGCCGTCATCTTCAACTTTTTAGTTATTCGACTGATTGCTTCCAAAATCGATATCTGGGGATCTATGTAGTCTCCGACAACGAATTCGTTGACAGATTGAGAAAAAGTAGCCGCCGTCTTGAACTTTTTAGTCATTCGGCTGATTCTTTCCAAAATCAATATCTGGGGATCGGTGTGGTCTACGACAATACATCCGTGGACAGAATGAGAAACGTAGTCGCCATCATGAACTTTTTGGTTATTTGACTGATTGCTTTCAAAATCTATATCTCGGGTTTTGTGTGGTCTCCGACAGCAAATCCATTGACAGGTGACTCAATTTCAAGAGTTATACGATACCACACAGATCCCTAAATCTCGACTTTCAAAGAATTCGGCCCAAAAACTGGAAAGTTAAAGATGGCGGCTACTTTTTCTCATTCTATCAAACGGATCCGTTATCGAACACCACACAGATGCCTACATATCAATTTTGAAAGCAATCAGTCGAATAACTAAAAAGTTCAAGATGGCGGCTACTTTTTCTCATGCTGTCAACGGATTCGTTGTCGGAGACCACACAGCTCCCCAGATATAGAATTTACAATTAAAGATGGCGGCTACTTTTTCTCAATCTGTCAACGGATTCGTTGTCGCAGACCACAGGTATCGACTTTGCACTAACTAACTGAGATACAATAAAAAAAAACTTTTTTCAATTTTACAATATGTTAGTTGACAACCCTTACGCTCAATTGGAGAGTAGTTATTTATCTTGAAAAGCAGGCCTAGTTTCTTTACTGCTTTATTTATATACTGTGACAATTACGAACCGACGCGTATTGTAAAATCAAAAAATCAAAATAATTGAATAAAGCAAATCTAACATGTACCGTAAAATTCTGCAACTTTACCTGGATTTTGACGTTTTTGTCGTATATATCTGTGAATCTATTTTTCTTATGGCGTTTAATGAGTATTAGTCTGAAAACAAACCCTATGCCTTGCCAGATAGAACTCAAATCTCATTGTAATCATGCAGTATTTCCGAATTATAAGTAATCAAAGTGGCAGGTCAAATTGTAGGCCCAAGACGTAACTTTGCCTTCGGATATCTCAATAAATAATGTGATGCTATTTGTAATAATATTTCCTCGTGTACATGAAATTAATGCCAGAAGCTGTAGTTGTAGCAGGTTCCACAAACTTTCTATACAAAAATATCGTTAACGTTCGTATAGGGTTGTGCCAAAAAAAAGATTATTACAAAAAAAAAATGTACACTGTGTTTTTATTTTATTTACGTTAACTTTAAGGGTTAGGTCAAATAAAGTTAATTTCTCGAAGACATACAGTACATATACCTACTCGTAGTGCTTTAAATATATTAAATTATTAAATTATCAGTTAATCACGTTAAACTAGTGTTAAAGGCTCTTATATGAATATATGATATATTGCCGACGCCACACGACTGATAACGAATGCCGACATTTAAATCACGAAAAACCACGTCCAATCAGCAAATTCAAACTAAACAACCGCCACTTTTAGTTAAAACTGAACTCAGTCTTTATTGGTCTTTACAAAAGAGTTGCTATGGTCACGTTTAAACAACAGCTACTATTTGGTCAAACTAAATTCAGTCTTTATTGGTCATTCGTTACAAAAGGGTTGCTATGGTCACGTTTAAACAACAGCCAATATTGGTTCAAAATGAACTCTGTCTTTATTGGTCGTTACAAAAGGGTTGATATGGTCACATTTCAATTAATATAACAATGTGACAGAATTGTCGTGGTTATTTCTATGATTAAATGACATATTTGACACTAATTATTAGTTAACTCAAACTCAGGCAAAATTGTGTCACTCAAGTTTCCAAAACACTGCCCAATATTGCCTACTCCGTTATTATGATGAAATCGCGTCCTTTTCTTGAAAATATTACACTTACGGAAAATAATCAGTCATTACTTGTCCTGGGACGTTACTACTTTTCAAAAAACACCTTTTTTGTAGATCAAAATTCAAAAGCTGTGGGACACTAAAATAATGCTGCCACACACTCCAACTTATTATGCACAACTGGCGGAGCAACAATGGAGTTACCAATGTAAAAAAAAAAAATATGTGTTGCCTGAATAATGAAAATTACTACCAAAAGGTAAAAAACAAGAAAAAACTAAGCAAATGCGAGATGTCGTAATCATTGAGCTTAAATGACAAAGTTGCAGCATGTTACAGTACCGGCCTAGTTCCTGCCAATGTACTAAGCGGCATACATTACCTATATAAATAATTATAAAGGGCATTGGGTAAATTTGTTTGAAGAATATTGAATTTTTTTTTTTTCAGCGGCCACGGATGATTCTTACATAGTTATTTAGAGGACCTCTAAATACATATAGATATATATATAATTTATGGCGTTAAATAATATCGGAGCGGAGATTTTAAAGATTTAAGTGTTCAGTTTTTAGTACAAAAGTACGCCCGAGTATGAATATTTAAATCAGGGATCAATACCGGTATTAATTATAATTGAAATATCTTCCTTAATTTGCATTATTTCCTTGATATTTTCGACTGTAATTTAGGTAATAACACTATTCTATAATATAAATTCATTGAAGAGCAAAAATATTCAATAATAAGCGAGATACCGAAATTGAATACCGGTATTTTTGTATGAAAATAATACCGGTATACGATCCCTGATTTAAATATATCAGCTCCGATGCACTTAAGAGTATTACATTACATAATAAAATATGTTTATTTTTAATAATTCTATCATATTGAAAATGTATGAATGACAACACTTTTACCCAAACCCCTTTGCATTAAGCAATATTATCTGCAGTAGATATCGAGATACAATTGCGTATAGCAACGAGAAAATCGTGTAACTAATACAACGGCAGTAGCAGATTGTTACCAATTAGTTGTAATAACGACCCTCCGCCGCGGTTGGGTGCGCCGCGCGGACTGCGCGCATGCGCGGTCCCCACCGCTCACCCGACGTGCCCAACAATCACCCGCTAAAAACATATTTAAAATAGGTAATTACATATTCTAATTAAGGAATAGCTAGCATAGCGCTTAACTTCTGGGTTAATACGTTACGACCCGCTATTACGACTTCAGTACGAAAATAACTTACCATTTCTTTATGTCATTTGCCATAATTCATATTCCCTAACGATTCATATTCCATAATGATCATTTGCCATATTTTAAGTGCCATAACAATATAAATACAAAAAGGCAAACATCGCAAACGCGCATTCAACTACGATTTTTGTATATGGATGAATTTCAACAAGCGTCAAGTTATCCTAATTTTGTTGGTATTTTTTTTTTTCTTAGTAGGGTTTACAATTAAACGTTTAAGTGACGTCATTAGTCATTATAAAAACAGTGTTAAAATGGCCCTTTATTATACCAAGTGTTTTTTAAGATATAACGATTTTACTAATTATGTACCACCAAAATTGTTATTATCCACCAAAATTACTTTTCTTAGCAAAACTCACGATCAATAATAACATATCGGGCTAATTAAAATATAATCGTTAGGGAATCTTCCTTGTTATTTTTGAAAATCCAAAACGTAAGTTTCTAATATAATAAATAATGATGATTTGTTGTTTAAATAATTTTGGTGGAGACCAGAAATTTTGATAATTTTGGTGTTTCGCAAAAGCCACCAAAATTGTACCACCAAAATTATAAAATTTATCATTTTTTTTAAATTAAAAACAAATGTTTTAGTTTAACAAAAACTTAACTCGTTACAGTTAAAAACACACCATAAACATACTTGAAAAAACTATCACACAACAAAACTTTCTGCGAAATAATGACTTATCTAAGTTATCACGATTAATAAAGTGTATTTCATACCACCAAAATTAGATACTTATGTGCTTAGCGGGAAGACGCAGAAAGATGGTACAAATCTTAAACCGTCTATTGCTGGAGTGAAACTGAACGAACATCTGACGCTATATTTGTTTGTTTAATCACGTTTCGTTCGATCATAAAATCAATTTCAATATTCACCACCAAAATTAACAATTTCGCTTGGACAGTTTTATTTACACTGCTCCCAGTTTCCTTTTACTTGCAAATGCAATAATTGATACATTTTAAAATACCTCAACTAATAAGGAATACAGATAACTAAAATATAAGTCTAGTTGAGGCTTAATAAGTTTGTACCACGACATATCAGTATATGCGGGAAGTACAGGACACGACACCAAAATTGATTTTGGATTGAAAATATTTTTTTACGATAAATATAATAAGTTAATAATAATTTTAACTATGGCTCAATATGGTACTTTGAGTAAGATTATTTATAAAATAAATAGTTTTCCAATACATGTACTTTACACCCCAATTATCACGTCCGCCGCTCAAAAAATGTGGTTGAGATAATTACCCATATGTTGTTAGGTTCGTTTAGAGTAGTTAATAGCCAAGTTTGCAACCCTGAAAACCCTGTGCTATTACCATGGTGCTCAAAAAAGTGCGAAATTTTAGCACTTGTTTTTTTTTTTCGAAAAAGCTACCCTAAGGAAGCGTTTTCAAGCATATTTGTTACTTTAATGAAGATAATTAAATTTGCTACAATTTGAGCGTAATTTGAGCACAATATGTTTATTGGTTGCGGAGATAAAGCAAGTCAAAGATGGGCAATTTTGTTCAAAAAGTGAAAATGTTGTGGTTGGGTCATTTTCCAAGACACGTACGGCTAAACTAATGCTCCAAGGTAAAAATCACGTGAGAATAATTTGTAGGGAATTTAATTAGCTTTAATTTTTTATCAAAGTGGTGCCTCGAAATCTCATATTTTTCTCGAAAAAATAATAATTGTTAAATATCGGAATTTGGGCTAAATAAAAAACATTGTACTGAATAAAGTTGGTATTTATTTAAACAAACGTGCAAGTATGTGAACATAACGTTCTAGATGTAGCATTATGGCTTCAAATAAACACACACTAAAAAGTATTTTGATTGGTCAAATTAAAATGTTTTGTAACTGTAAATCATTCTATTTTCCATTTCATATTTTCCCTAGGGAATATATGAATATTATGTATTCCCCAGGGTCTATATGTACTACTTTAGTCTCGCTTGATAAGTCTAATATGACACACTTTTTGAGCATGAGAAATGAAAAATAAGTTATTATTTGCATTTTTGAATGCGGTATTTTGTTTTGAATATTATAGAAAGTAAATATTATGGAAAGTGTTATTTGTGCGTGGAGGTAGAGCATCTAATATCGGAGCTTTTTTCTAATACCGGTATTTTTCGATATTAAAATTTTAAATACCGGTTTTCCGGTATTTCGATATTCTTACAAAAAAGCCAAAAAAAATAAAAACAATTGTTTTTGAACTGAACTATATTACTACTTTAGGTGGGCGAAATTTGAGGCCCCAAAAATAATAAATCGGCTCATGCGTAGCAAATATATGTATATTTAGTTGTTATAAATCACAGCCCATTCATTCAAAATATCTTGAATTTACCTAAACTTAAAATTCTTTTTGCATATGCCTTTATCTCAACTTAATAATCAAAAATATCAAAATAATCTTCTTAAAAACACTCAAAACAGAACAAGAGAAATTAAATTATTAATAAAACAAAAAACCCGCCTGCGTTCAGGTATGATTTTAACTGTAAAGTCAAAATCAAGATTTATTTCTTGTAGGTAGGTCATTATAATCTGTTATAAGAAATACTAGTGATCATTCCAAATAAGTTAAAAGTTGCATCGCCGATATTTAGAATCTCCTCTAAGAGACTAGACTATACTAATATTATAACTTTAACTGTAACTATGCAACAAATGGTCGGGAACTCGGGAATGATACATCCTATAGCTATGAAAAGGGCATGCCGGTAATATCGAAATACCGGTATTTTGCGAGGGGTAATATCGGTTTTTTAATATCGGAATTTTAGTCCGGTTAATCGATAGTATCGAATACCGGTATTCATGCTCTACGTGGAAGGGTCGGAAGGGGGCGCCCTAGGCGTACTTTTTCGAATCAAATCGGAGAAATACTGGAAAAGGGCTGAATCTTAAGTACCCGAAACCGACAACGTGCGTGCATGACTCGATGTATGAATGTGGAAGAAGCGAAAGAGATTTGTCAGGATCGTAGCAGGTGGAAAGAAGTGGTAATCTGCCTACCCCTCTGGGAAACAGGCGTGATTTAATGTATGTATGCACCTAAGTGATAATATGGTATCTTATATTAGGGAGGTTGAAAATTATGACACTTGAATATTATGGCACTCAAAAATTATGGTATATTATATTAGGGGAAATGAAGATTATAGCCAGTGACAACTATGGGAAATGAAATTAGTACAAATTAATTTATAGAAAATGGCGGGATACCCTTCGTGACTATTTCCAGTGCCTTACATCAGATAGGAACCGAGAAGCCACGACATATTTTGCTCCTTACATCAGTCCTTTTTCAAACTTGTGTATGAAAAATCAATACTATGAAATGAATGAGGGGTCGAAGCTGAGCGTGTTGGAGAACTACAACCTGGGAGGTACTGGTAGTTGGGAAGGGAGTCTGTTATCATTGTAGTCACTTATATTCGTTTAAAGAGCTCATATTAACATAAATGTTTAAAAAAAGTTTAGTACCTATTATGGGTAGCTAAATTGCCTGTTACTTGATACAAGCGCATGCTTTGTTCACCTGTAATTAGTGGGACAATTGTTATACATATAGACTAATTTTTTATATTTTTAACTATAGTAGGTACGGGCGGTAGTGTCACCCAATGTAATGGAGAGGTCAAAATTTGGTATCGGATGAATTCCCTTGGCTCAGATATATCCTAGGACAAACTGAGCTGATTTAGCCCGGTAGCCATCGGCCACCCCCTGGGGGGTAAGGAGGGGGGGGGGGATTCGAATTTACAACCACCGCGCTTCAGATAAAAAATTATATCGGCTTCAGTTAACCTATGACCTCGAATGTGGTGGCATTTTCTGATAAACCAAAAATAAATGTGGCTTTCATTTTTGATATAATAATTACACTCCGTCATATAAATTTATTAAGATAAATAAAGAAGTTTCACAATTGCACAAGCTGATGAGCTTGTCGTTTTCGTTTCAACACGCAATATTTTATAATATATGCATCATATTCACAAAAATACGGTTGAAAAGCCCAATTTATGCAGATTTAAAAAAACATATATTTTAATTTATACCATTTATTCACAAAAATACGGTTGAAAAGCCCAATTTATGCAAATTTAAAAAAACATATATTTTAATTTATACCATTTATTTAAGACGAGTAAAATAAATCAATACACCCGCGCGGCGGCTCGAATTAATACAGCGGACGGAAGTAACTGAGACGCAAATTCGCCACGAAGGATTGAAATTTATCTACCTACCACCTCGAGTGTGGTGTCATGTTTCGATAAACTAGGTATGAGGAATTCATTTTTGAGAAATTTAATATACAGTTTTCTAGAAAAAAAGTAAAATATAGTCGAAAATATCAACACTGGTTTATATTAAATAGTCCGTGTCTTTGAAAATACTGAAGTTTTTGCAAAGAAAAACATAATATGTTAAAGGACATTTATACAGCTTTAAAAAAATACATATTTTATATATAGTTATTATACAATGTCTATATGAAACAAAAAGTCAAACTTCCTAGTCAATATTTTAAAATTAACTTCTAGCAACAATTTTAACATCTCACATTCACCTGATGGTCTCAAGCAACCCTCCTCGTAAAGTACGGTAAGCTTGGCATTTGGGCTACTAGTTGTTCTTGTCCGATACAGAGGATCCTTGGCGTGTCTGTAACCCTGGTGAGAATTTGCCAGGCGAAAAAGCTAGCCAAGCAGCATGGGGCAAATTTTGCCATCGCAAACTTTTGGAAAATAGTAAAAATTCATCCGAGAAGGCCCGTTGCTCCCTTCACGAACCCTAGGAGGGTCTCTTTTAGATCCTAATACTTTCAGGATAACAGTGTGCATCCGCCACGGTCTTAAAGTCTACGAGCCGCATCATTGTTGCCGTTGTGGAAATGTAGTCGGCCACTACATTGAACACCACGGCCTGTGTTACCAATCTAGTGCTGGTCGAGTTTACAGACATGCATCGATTACCTATTTGATCCGTCGGGCTTTAGCACAATTTCATTCCCGGCTTCGCTTGAGCCCACTGGCCTGTCTGCCTCAGATGAAAAGAGACCCAACTAATGCACTTTAGTACCGTGGCATCTTGGCTTCCCTTGGCGTGGGATATCACTTGCGTTGATACGCTAGCACAATCTCATATCCAAGGTTCTGCTCGCAAGCCAGGGACCGCCGCAAACCACGCCCAAGCCATCAACTGTCGCAAATACGCTTTTTTAAAGCCAAATTACTTAGTTGCTGCACTTGCTATAAAAACTTTTAGGCCGTGGTCATCTGACATAGAGAAATATATAAAAGAAGTGTCAGATAAATTAATCAGTGTCTCTGGCGACCACAGGCAAGGCTCCTTTTTTGCCCGAGGCACGATGCCGCAACGTTTAGTCTGTTACTTTTATTAAATTGGTTTTTTTAACTGATTTTTATTAGATATACAGTTTATGCTGCAGTTAAATAAAATTCTTAATCCCTTTACACAGTTTGATTTAACATACAACGTTTATCTGAAAAAAAATCGGTCTTCAAGTCAAAACAGACAGACTTGATCGCAAAATGATCAAATCACAAAATGACGTCGTGACCGTCAAATATTAGATCTCAGGCCGACCAGAGGCCCGTTTCACGAAGCTACAAGTTACAAATTACAAGCGGAAGTCTCTTTCTGAACCCTTTTGCTAGAAAGAGAGTTCCACTTGTAATTTTTAACTTGTAGCTTCGTGAAACGGGCCACAGGTGGAAACACCTCCTTCCATACAGTACAAAAAATGCCATAAATTACAATATGAACCATAAGGACCTAGGCATAAAAATGTATCTTAGAAATGTGAACTATTGTCACATTAAGTCGTTCCAGACAAGCTGTAGCGGTGCAGTAGTCGAATTTCAATTGGGATTCGATTGTATAATTCCCATCCCCAACCCGCCGGACTGGGAAGAAGAATCGGCACCATCGCTTGGCCCCATACGTGCACACCCTGGTAAACATCTCTTAGCAGATGCTGCTGGAAACTGGCATGCGTAGGCGGGATATTCTTTAGCTCTCGGTCGTAAAATAACTCCGTATTATGAATTCACCTCAACTTTAATTTGTTAATTACGAAACTAATACCTATGTAATATGTGATATCAATAGTATAGTGCAGTAGGCTGCGCGGCGAGTCCTCGTCTGAGTTAGTTCCGCCCGCCGTCTTAATTCGCACTGCCACGCGGGTATATTTATTTATTCTACACGTCTCAAATAATAGTTTAAATAAAAACTTTATGTTTTTTAAATCTGCATAAATTGGGCTTTTCAAGCATATTTTTTTTTATAAAATATTGTGTGTTGAAACAAAAAAGATAAGCTGATGTTGTGAAACTTCTTTATGGTCTTACCTTAATAAATTTATATGAAGGAGTGTAATTATTATATTAAAAATGAAAGCTACATCAGAAATGGTAGGAGATCCGAATAGGAGAGGATTTGCACCGGGCTGTTTATTCGATAAAAAGTATCTTATATCAAATTTAATATGTTAAATAATATACGGTGAATAGGTTGACTGAAAAATTTCAGTCCAGTGTATAATTAATTAAAAAAAAAAAAAACTTTTTTGTTTGAAAATTGCAACAGCTTGTTTATTAGGCAAATTACATACCAATCGAAAGTATGAAGCCTATAGAATATGCAACCGTTAGGTTGACTATTGTTTTCCCGTCATAAGTATTAAGGCGTTTAATAGTAATTTTAGGGGTTTTGATATGTAACCATGCTGCCTCCTCTTCTATCGCACTGGATTTTTCGCTGGGATCTCTCTGTCACACGTATTCATTCGCATCAATATTTCGTTTTTTAAAACGCGGCAACCCGGAATCGAGACTGATTTTTCGCAGTCAACCCTATTATCACCATGTTCGCAATGAAATGATTTTCATTTTGGTATAAATTTTATTCAATAAACAGATCGGTGCAATTTATTAGTACCGACTTCCTGTTTGTACCTGCCTACCCAATAGTTATGACGGGAAAACAATAGTCAACCTAACGTTTGCATATTCTATAGGCTTCATTCTTTCGATTGGTATGTAATTTATCTAATAAACAAGCCGGTGCAATTTAAAAAAAAAACCTTTTTCAATTTTTCATTAATTATATACTGGACTGAAATTTTTCAGTCAACCTATTCAACATATATTACTTACCATATTAAATTTGATATAAAATAGTTTTTATCCAATAAACAGCCCGGTGCAAATTGTCTCCTATTCGGATCTTAGACCAATAGCAGGCCTCGCTATTGCTCGGCCTGCTAACCACCTCGTCAGGAAATCCCTTACTTTCCGCGCCTAGGCAACAATGTACTATTGTACCTACAACATGAGAGCAAAGTTGGTTTTTGCTGCGAGTGTTCATTTTGAATCCCGAGTAAGCGAAGGATTCTATAATTGAATCACGAGCGTAGCGAGTGATTCTAGATTAGAAGCCTGAGCGTACTGAGGGATTCAAAGACACGAGATGTAAATAAGTTTGGTCTCGCGTAACACATACAACTTTTCACCTAAGCAGCGAGAACATACTCGTATTATATAGGTAAAGAAAAAACCACATGTTTTTATTATATTTGTAAAACAAACAGTATCAAAAATTAAAAGTTAAAAGTAAAATTATTGCAGTTTTGCAGTTTAAAAGTACCAGTTCTGTTTGGAACTAGGGACTAACTAAGTAGGTCGGTACCTACTATGCCGAAAGCTTTACAAGTGTTTAGTGTGCACGTACATAAATATTTTTATACTGTAATGAATGACGGACTTACTTTTGCTGCGAGAAAATTGCAGTCCGGATCTTCATAAAGAAACTTTGGATTTTTGGATTTGTGCCCTACATTCTTTCCAAAAATGCAATAAGTTTGGGATAGGTTTCAATGTGCACGTCATCTTTTGTCTTTACTGTGGATTTCAACATTGAGTAAATACTCCAGATTGTAGATGGTTGCTTCCTTAATAATTATGTAAATTACGCTAACAGTACGGTCTCCGAAAAAGTGTATGCACCCTTTGCAAGTCTCCATTGCTTAAAAATATCGTAAGCTTTTATTTTCAATGCTTCCGGTGTTAAATAGCAGATTTCGTCACTGGACTCACTCATATTTATTTATTACTAGCGCCCCGCCCTCGCGTCACTTCGGTTAATATAAGTAGAAATAATCCAAGTTCATCTGGAATAAGATACTTTTCAAATGGTGAAATATTTTTTAGATAGGTGCATTTGCATAGAGGTTTGCAGAGGAATGCAGAATTCACTATTTGGCCATAAATTAGAAGTATTTACTTCATGTTCAGTAGAATATTCGCTGGCTCTCTGAGATCTATATCTATCCCTTTCGCCTATAAGCCGAACGTCACGTTCAGTAGAAGATTCCCTGGCTCGCTGAGATCCCTATCAACTCTAAGACGAACGTCACGTTCAATAGACGATTCCCTATTTCTTCGCAAATAATTAGTTTCTCTTCTATTACACAGCCTGATTTCCCTTTCTCCTTTGATTTCATCAATAAGACGTAAATTGTTTCTATTATTATCTCTAATTCTGCGATCTATATTAGAACGACTTCTTTGCGTCATAGGTAATTTTGGGGTTTCTCCTTAAAAAAAAAACAATATCTACCTATTAACCCAAATGCACAAAATTTATCTACCTGCTTCATTGAGGGGACAAATACTAAACTAACACCAGCCAGGCTAAGGTAATATGCTAAAAGCATAAAAGTTTTTTAAATTACAACAGGAAAAACGTAAATACCTTTATTCGAAATATTTACAACACAAACAACCTTAATATAAGAAAATAAATATATTAACTAATCAACACACTTTCTCATTGATCTTCTTCTTCTTCTTCTTGATGTGCCTTTCCGACTAGCGAAGGTTGGCAGTCAGCTCCGAAAACTTTTCTCTGTCTCTCGCGAGGCGAAACAGTTGGGCAGCACTCGAGACACCAGTCCACTCCCGGAGATTCCTCAACCATGATTTCTTCCGGCGGCCTACATGTCTTTTGCCAGCGACCTTTCCCATCATTATCAGTTGTAAGAGGTTGTATCTGTCATGCCGTAGTACATGGCCAAGATATGCAACCTTTCTTTGGCGGATGTTATCCCAAAGACATCGCTTCATGTTGACACGTAGTAGGACTTTCGTCACCTTCTGTGTCCAACTGATCTTTAGCATCCGTCTATAGCACCACATTTCGAATGCCTCTATACGTTTCCTGAGGTCTTCTTTTATAGTCCAGGAGTCACATTCGTATAGAAGAATTGGCCAAACATAGCATTGGAGGAGACGAGTTCGCATCTTAATGTTCAGACTCCGGCTGGTCAGTACCTTCTTCATGGTGTTAAAGATACTTCTGGCGACTTCTATGCGGGTTTTTATCTCTGTATCGCATTCCCAATTTTCAGTCAACCAGGTTCCCAGGTACTTGTATTTAGTGACTCTTTCCAACCTTTGTCCTGACACTGCTATTATTTGGTTTGGTTCCTGGGTGGGCTCCCGTGACACAATCATAAATTTAGTCTTGCTGATGTTCATTCTTAGCCCAGCTCTCTCACTGCACTCGTTTACCCTATCCACAATCATCTGCAATTCAGACCTTGACGCCGCTATCAACACCGTGTCGTCAGCATATCTCAAATTATTAATAATTCGTCCGTTAATTTTGACTCCACAGTTGAGATTTTCAAGAGCTTCGGTCATCACTGCCTCTGAATACAAATTGAACAGGGTAGGAGACAATATACTGCCTTGTCGAACTCCTCTTTCAATTGGCACCATTCCAGACTCTTCGCTACCCACACGGATCGTGGCACGCTGATCCCAGTACAGGTTCCTGATTATCCGGATGTCCTTATCATCTAATCCAATGTCTCCTAGAAGTGCAAGTAGTCGATCATGTTTCACTCTATCGAACGCCTTTTCATAGTCGACCAAACACATAAAGACATCCTGTTGCATATCTCTACACTTTTGGACCAAGACCTGCACAGTGAAAAGGGCCTCTCTAGTGCCCACTCCAGACCGGAACCCAAATTGGCTGTCCGCCAGTTGCTCGTCGCATTTGCCTTTGACACGTTCGTGAATAACACTAAGAAATAGTTTCAATACTTGGCTCATTAAGCTAATAGACCGAAACACTTCGCATTTCTTAGCGTTACTTTTCTTTGGGATGGTAATAAAGGTGGAAGTAAGCCAGTCTTCTGGTAATTGGCTAGTATCGTAGATCAAGTTCATAAAATGAACCAGGGCGTCTAGGTGATCTTCTTCCAGTAATTTTAAAACGTGTAGGTAACGGGTTTTTTTTTTTAAATGAAATATCTTATCAAATATTCCATTGAAATACAATCTAGTCTTATGACTAATAAGTATTTTAAATCTGACCTAAACTTCTAATACAGACTAATCTAAGAATGTGTCCATTAACACTTATCCTATTGTCTCTGTTAAGGGGAAGACACTTTGTTAATGTGTTCTTTGTGTGTAGTACTCACTGCACTAATTACACTATCACTACACTATACTAACTCGAAAGGCTTTGTCCTTTTCAGTCTTCGCTGTATATCCGTGTTGTCGAGGAGCTGGATGGCCTCGACATTCACATGGCGATGAAGCCTGCGTTCATGGGCTTCGGCGTATCTTTTGATAATATTACTAACATATTCCACTTCAAGGTCCCGGTGGAGGTTGTCATTTCTTATGTACCAGGGTGCGTTTACAATACCTCTAAGTACTTTATTCTGAAAGCGTTGTATCATTTGCATGTTACTCTGTTTGGTACAGCCCCACAGCTGAATACCGTAAGTCCATATCGGCATTAGGACTTGTTTGTACAGTAGTATTTTATTGTGTACTGACAATTCTGAGTGCCTCCCGAGCAGCCAGTACATCTTCCTGTAGCGAAGTTCTAGCTCGTCGCGTTTCTTTTTGACGTGAGCTCTCCAGCGAAGCTTGTTGTCAAGTGTCATGCCCAGATATTTGGCTGTATTTTCGTACGGTATTGCTTGGTTATTTATAAATACCGGGTGATATGAGGTTTTCTTGTTAGTAAAATCTATATGAGTTGACTTCGTCTCATTGAGTTTTATTCGCCATTTCTTTGTCCAATCATAGACAACGTTAATAGCAATTTGTACATTTTCCACTGCTTCTTCGTGGGTGATCCCTCCAGCCATGATAGCCGTGTCATCTGCAAAAGTTGCAATGGTGTTGTTTTCTAAGGTTTCTAGGTAACGGGTGATAACAAAAAAATGAGAATCATTTTCAGTAGTCTTAAAAAAAATATCTATGGTCATAGACAAAAAAGTTGTTCATGAGGTAATTTTTACCTCTTTTGAGATTCTTGATTTTCATTTGTTTTATTTTTTCAATCATTTATAATTGTCAAAATGACGTCGAAACAAGAAGCTCTGCGAAAACGCGTTGTACATTTTTATAATAAAAATATAAACATGGGGAAAAAGTACACAGTAGATCATTTTACCAAAGAAAATGTATCAGTTTCTACTATATATAGAATTCTTGCATCCTTCTCGCAAACGTGGTAGCGGCCGACCAGCTAAAATAATGACCAAGGGAATACTGAAGAAACTCCATACCACTTTCAATGATAGTGATTCCATGAGCCAACGAGATGCCGCGAAAGTATTTAAATGTTCTCAACCGTACATTTGGCGGTCTTTAAAAAAGGTGGGTTTGGAGTGCCGCAAGAAGGTACGGGCACCGGAATACACCGATCAGCAAAAACCTAACATTAGTTAGATGGTGTGGACTGTGGAGGTTTTGGTCAGCGACCGATCATACTCTTGATCTCTTTATGCATATGGAACGCATCGTGTTTTCCTTGAAGTTTTTCGACATATTCGCACTTAGTTGTATACCAGAGGGTGCGGGCAAACCTTACCTCTTTTCTTATTTGCCTGTCAATTTCGTGGTATTTGTTGATGTTTGTTTGTTTATATGTCCGCCTTTCTTCTATGAGATCATGAATTTTATCGGTCATCCAATCATGTTTAGGCACCCACTTTTCTGGTTTCAAAAGGTCTCTGTTTAACGTTTCTATGCAAGTTCTCAATTTACACCAGTTCTCTTCCACAGACTCTGATGGTTCCTTTTTTGCTTCTATTGCCCATCTATTAACCCTCCCATGCACCTCAGGTCGGATATTCGGGCAGTTGACTTTTATTATGTCCACCCTTTTGTTCTGTGTTTTTTTCTTAATTTTCTTAAGAGTACATGAGAGGCTAGCAACAACGGGATTGTGATCCGATCTTACATTTGCCCCTGGATAGGTTTTAACACTCTTAATGCAGTTTTTGAAGCGGCTGTTGATGGTTACATAGTCAATCTGATTTCGCATGATATGCTGAGAGCTATGCCGCGGTGATGTCCATGTATAGAGCCGACGGGATGGAAGTTGAAACAATGTATTTGTTACTACCAGATCTCTTTCCTGACAAAATTGCACAAATGTCCCAACTTTCGCATTCATATCTCCCATTACTATTTTTATCTCATGAAACTTTGTAACATAAAGCAGTTGTTCTGCCTCTTTGTAGAAGTTAGCCACATCCTGATCAGACCCATCAGTGGTGGGAGCGTATAACTGAATAAGGTTAATATTTATTGGCTTTGCCTGTATTTGAAGCATCATGGCTCTATTGGACATCGGGATAAAGTTCAGGGATGTATTAATGGTTTTAGTATTTATGAGAATTCCCACTCCGTGTCTGTTGGACGACTCACTCGAACCAGAGTAATACAACACGATTGGCATCTATTACCTGCGTTCCACTATCCTTCCATCTAACATCACTCAATCCGAGAACGTCCACATTCATCCGCGTCATTTCCGTGCATAGATTATGGACCTTTTCGGGACTTTTTAAACTCCTTACATTCCAAGTTCCTATTTTAATGTTTTTTTGCGATTTCCGCTCAGAGATTCTTAGCACCCCTGTCCCATCCAAGGCACGCTGAGCACTCGGGGCCGTGGCTGATAATGACTTTTCCATGATTTGTTGTGTCGTCAAAGCTGACAGACTAGGGAAATATAGTGCAGTGGTTTCCCGTTGCCTTCTGCACCAGACATTTTAGGGATTATTTACACCCCAAGGTCGCTGAAGCCTCTTCTGACTGGTTATCCAGGCAGGATAATGGTTATACCGCCATTGCCTCGGTCGCCAGAGCCTCGTCCGTTATCCAGCAGGGGGACCGCGTCAACTCTGGAGTAAACGCTGCTGACTATTCATACGAACCGTCAGCACGGGCAGGTGAGGTTGACATTTGGGGCCGAAATTGATGTTAGACTCGTTCTCCCCCTTACTCTCTCATTGATATGATAACCAAATAGGAAGGAAATATGTAGGTAAATACTTACATATTCTGAATATTTACAACACAATCTTAAAATAAGAAAAATGGAGTTTTATACCATAAATCCACAAAATTAAATAATAAACACTACCTCTCGTTGGTATCCTAATATTACTTTGTATTCAAAAATATGAAAAACAACATAAAAATAACTTTTAATTAAAACCTAAACTCAATCTAACTACCTACCCATTTCCCTAATCTAATAATTTGAAAAGCTTGTATTTCTTTATTAATATAAATATAAGCAAGTAACAGGAGAGCTCCGGTGCACGTCCGATAATTCCAATTTTTTAGGGCTCCGTAGTCAAACTAACCTAACTAAGGAACCCTTATAGTTTCGCCATGTCCGTCCGTCCGTCCGTCCGTCCGCAGCCTAGCTCAGAGACTCTTAGTACTAGAAAGCTGTAATTTGGCTTGAATATACATATTAGTTACGCCAACAAAGTGGTAAAATAAAATATTGCTTTTTTTAATGTAGGTACCTACCTCCCCTGCACTTATCTTTGAGATGTACCTATTTTTTTTCTCGTCTACCCCATAGTGTGGGGTGTCGTTGGATAGGTCTTTCAAATATTGCGGGTTTGTTGGAACAATTTTTCTATTAAGAGATCCGTTTATGAAATATTAAGCTTTTAAGCGCTAATTTTTGTTAGAGTCTAGTGTCCCCCCCCACTCCCCCGTACAGTCAAAACTACATATACTAAAAATCTGAAAAATATCTTATATGAAAGCTCATATAATCAATTTGATAGGAAAACTATCACGACTAATAGCCTGTTGTTTGATCGGTAGTTAAACTAACTAATGATCAAAAAACGTTACTAATGGTTAATAAAATTCGAAAAAGGAATGGAAAATTTGACACATTTCCTTGAGATTTTAACCATTAGTAAACTTTTTTGACCATTGGTTAGTTTAACTACCGATCAAACAACAGGCCATAAGTAGACTTCATTGGTTCTTGAGTTACAAACGGTTTAAATGTTTATACTTACCGAAAACTCATTCATTGCGGTGTTGATAAACTGACCGCGACCTATGTCAATGTATGGGGAGAACAGTTTTCCGACGGCAAAGTTAAGTTTGTCGCGAGGTCTAATTTGTTTGTAGTAACGGCTTCGGAACACTGAGCATGGTCGGACATGCTCTTGCCCGGTTTTTGTTACCATAGGATGCTGTAGGCTGTAGGTACTAAAGGACGAAGCGCGGCTATAGGCCCGGCCAACTGTTTCAATAATACAGATTTAGGTTGCGCGTAATTTTGAATCGGCCATATCTTCTAAAGTACTTATTGAAATAGTATAGTGTACAGGACAGTTTTAATCTACATTAAATGCCCAAGGTAACTAACGTATTTATCTGGATAAGAATGAGTACTGAATTGGAGAAAATAGCTTCGCGAATAACCTAATATCTATTAACAAGTTCAGCGCCGGTGACACAACGTCTGTCAAAAAATTCTGACTCCTATGCCGGTGACACATATGTTGTGTTTTTATTTTCAAGCCTTTTTCTCGACAAATTCCAATTTAAAAAAAAATAATTAAATGTACAGTTATGTTATTGAAATATTAATCGAATTCCGCTTTGGTTTTAAAATCTGTAAGTTTTTTAGATTTCATAAAAGTTACCCTTATACAATGCCGATGACACAAATCTGTGTCATTTTTCGACACAAATCGGCGGTTCTCAAAATTTTCAAATATTTTACAGTATTTTTTCCAGCACTAGCACCATTTGACTACACGTTAGAAAGACGACTGACGCCGCAAAATAAAAATAAACGCATTTTAATATTTTACCTATAAACTATGCCAGTTGACACGTATTTGTGTCCATGTAATTCGTACTCCTATGCCAGTGACACAAATACGTGACCACGATAATTTCACCCGGCATAGCTTAGGGCTCAGTGAATCACAGCCGGCGCCGAACGTGTTAATAATATTTTAAAAATAAAAATTGTTACTGTGACCCAACCTTAGGAGATAGACATATGCCATCGCGGACTTTTCTTTAGTTTTTTTGAAGAACTACAATTCGTTAGTACATTACTTTGATATATCTCTTAAGACCGGCATTACATCTGTAAGTTATTACCTAAGTTTTGAAACAAAGCTATATGCAAGAGAGAGATGCAGATATTTGCCACTCACTCTTTCCCATAGTTGCGTCTATCTATTGGAACACTACTGCAACACTTTCAATTATAAAAATAACATTTAGATATTTTGTGAATATTTTGAAGGAGCTAAGAATAGTTAATCAGTTATCAATAAAAACCTATCTGGTTATTTAATTCCCAGTAACCACCTAGATTGTTCGGTGTCAAATATTCGTGTTAGGATAAGGTTACCAAATTTAAGAGTAATTTTATTTATTGATGCTATTAAAAGTCCCTGCTTACCGGATCATCGCTCGCTACATGGTGAGTTGAATAAAATTAAAAAAAGACGTTTAATTAAGACGGCAATTTGAAGATATTTCGCTTATTGATGAAATTCAGGCTCAACAACATACTTTATTTTCGTTTTACACGCAAGTAAAAACTTAAAGAAAAATTGTTAATTTCACACTTGTTGACGTAATAAACTAAATTTTAATTGATCCTGTTATTTGTAATAAAATATATACCGAAGATTTATCATTAACAAGGGCAGTGTTTGGAATAGTTCGTAAAAAAATATATATTAAAATTCTATTGGCTTATGGGCCCGAAAGTTGGAGTTTTAAAGTTGAGTTTACTGTGATAGTACAAGAACTAATTATTTTCTTAAAAATCGGTAATACTTTTGACCGTGACGTAAACTGGAGACTCGAGATCAACTATTAGACTACCAATAAAACAGAAATCACAGCTGTGGATCCAACTATTTAGATTGTTCCAGTAACCTTAGATGGTAATAGAGGGTGTCAGTAAAATTTAACAAAAACCTAAATAACATACATGGGAGAGAAATCGATAGGTCTTGACCGTCCTCTATCTACCTGCTTCATTTAATTTTGATCCACTCCTCATGTTACACCCTGTATATTAGTCACTTAATTAAAAAACTTATATTTAGTTGAATATATTATTTATTTATCACAAAATATTAAGTACGAACCAAATGTAACAAAATAGATTGTTTATTTCGGAACTTATTAAAAATTGCTTCATTTTTAATTTCGTTTATAAATTGGTAAGTAACAAAAAATATATAACTTCTTGCCTCGTTCCCATAATGCAAGGGATGGATACTCTTACGTGTTCTTTTCTCTGCAAAATAAAAATATCAAATAGTTTATTTATATACTAATATTATAAATGTGTAATTTCGTCTATTTTTGACGGCGTAAGTCGTCTAAGTTTGAAGGCATGGATTGTGATCGTTGGACGAACTAGAATTTTATCTGGATGATATCACGGGAAGAACTTGTCAAAAATAAAAATCTCAGCTGAGAAAATATTTAGAATTTAAAAGAACCCATTAGCAAAAACTCGTGCAAGTTCACATACTGACATAACAAACAAAATAACAGTTTCAATTTGTCAGAATCAAGCGTTTTGTATAATATTTAACGCATTTTATACAGGAAAAAAGCCCCAACTGCCATTAGAGCCCAAAATTAAAATACGCAAACGGACAACTTTAAAATTCACATTTTTATCAAAAAGCAATAAAATCATTTCAAACATTCGTATAGTTTGTAAGACACCCAAATTATATCTTTAAAAAGCGAAAATTAAAACAATAACAAAACAAAACACAATTTGAAAGTAGAAAAAGGCCACAAAGGTCATTGTGGCCACACATTTGCCATACAATGGAAATTAAGCTATTCCGTAAAATGAGCCACAATTACCGTTCGGGCTTTAATCAACGGAATATACATTAATTCATTAAATTGGGCTAGTTTCTGACCCTAATTATTTTAATATGTCAAATAAATACATACATACATAAACTCACGCCTTTATTCCCAGTTTGGGGTAGGCAGAGCTACAGAATTGCCAACAACTGAATTGTCAAATAAATATTCTTTAAAAATTCATTGTAAATATATAAAGTTAAAAAAATACTAAATATTACTTCAACAATGAAAAGAATATTAAAATCCATTTAATTTAACTTACTTGTACATTCCGTTTGTGTTCACCATCGTTTTTTACCACAATTTTTCCTGGTCTGTGCCCTCGACGATTCATTTTGTATTTCGAACATACAGTTAACGAATAAAAACGATCTTCCAAATGTAAATTAAAACTGTTAGAACGCCAAAATACTCAAGGCCGCTGTCCGCCGAGTACTGGAGAAATGGCGCTTGCGCCCCCTGCTTCCGCACGCGCCGTTCGGTATCGCACGTTGAAAAAGGACATTAATATATTAATGGCTTTACTCCGCGTTAAAAGTAAGTTCAATGCAATTGTGGCTTATTGCAAAACTCAATTAACTATTGAATAAAATATGTTTATACACAATTTTTTGATGTCATCTTTTGTAACTTGAGACGTAGAATTCAATTTTACAATAAAAACAAAAAGCCACTGTGGTGGTTGTGGCTCTTATCGTAGGATAGGACGATGTATGTATACACCGTGCCCGGGACGTACCCGAAGGATTTTAACCATCGATTCTAGGTCCTATTTGGAGTATATAATGTATAACATGTAGTCCAATAACCAATAACGCATAATTTCCGAGATTTTTATTATTTAAAAAACAATTCCATAGTCAATTTAATTTGATAAAAATCTCGGAAATTATGCGATATTGGACTACATGTTATACATTATATACTCCAAATAGGACCTAGAATCGATGGTTAAAATCCTTCGGGTACGTCCCGGGCACGGTGTATGTATGTATGTGCAATATGTACGTATGTAGTACAACATATTTCGATACAAACAATAATAAAAACGATATGATTTTTTCGAAAAAACAAACTTTAAATCGCTCTACTATAAAGTTTGACAAATGGACGTTAGTCAATTATCCTTTCCAGCGTCGATATATATGTTGCACTACAAACTTGGTCAGGGTTTTAATATCTATTGATTGGTTTTTATTGTAACACTTGAAAAGTGCTTGTTCACGAAATAAATGTCCCGTTAGACAATGGCTACTTTGGACCGGCGAGGAAGAACGGTTAACAGCCACTTGTCGAAATATTATTCGCATGACTACAGCCGACAAACCTTCAATCGGTCGCGATGGATCCTATTCAAAGGTATAAAAAGGTCTGACGTGCCTTACAAGGTTAATGGGGCCGTGGTAAAACGGCTGACAAACCTTTGGGTTAATAACTACGGACAGGAAAAATACCTAAATGTAAAAACTCATATTAATGATGGATTAACGGACAATTTATGAAAAAACTATAAAAATATGGTCTGTAAGGCCTTGCGGTTTACAAAAAGCTTCAACTTTATAACGGCTAACGTGCTAAAAAAAACTGCTCCGATCGCCCGCGCCGAGTGACCGGCGCGTGGGAGAAAACAGTTCGCTGGTTCTGACGATAGCATTTATAGCTTTATATAGTGCTAGGCTAAGTAGTACCATTGTAATAAGAAATATGTTTAAAAAATGACTGACTGCTGAGTTTCTTGCGGCGTTTCTTCTCGGCAGTGGTCTTCTCTTGGGAAGCGCTGGTAGATTCTTGACGTGTAAAAGTGCCCGTGCGCCCTACTTACTGAATAAATTTCTTTTATCTTTTTATCTTTTTTGATATACATAAGTCAATATGCCCTTAAATGTCCCGTTAGTCAATTTACCTTTCCAGCGTCGATATATATATGTATTATATATATATACATTATTGAAGGTATATTGATTACTTTTATAATATTCATCGTGCACCTATCGAAAGTAGATAGCGTAACAAAAGAATAAACAAAAGCAATAAAAATGATCCCGCTATTTTTTAAAGATGCCTTCTGAAAACTGCACCCGCGGTTTATGTCACAAAATTAAACATTGTTAAAACGATAAATAATTATGTAGATACATGATAAACTTCGTATTTTTTCATAAATGTACTCTTTATTTCATTATAAAATAATATAATACGATTATGTGCATAAAAATAAAATAATCACATTTAAAACTTTGAACAGATAATTTTAAATTTTATGGTGACATGTGTATCTGAACGTTTTATTGTTTGTTTCTTTATGGGCCTACTAGTTATGGAATTTGAAAATCGAACTTCGAATCAACTTGTTTCTATCTCTAACTTTTTTCGTATCTAAGTGAAACTGACAGTACAAAGTTAAGTTCAATTCTTTCGCAGGTTGTGAGTAGCACTGATCTCGGCATTTAATTTTATTTTATTAAAAAGTTACTTTATCTCACGCTCGCAGCAAAACCGAATTTTGCTCACTGTTTTTAAGCAGCAAATCATGCTTGTTTGAGCTACTGAGTGAGCTTGTGATAGTACATTGTGCATCAAGGGCGGTAAGAAGGGGATTGCTAACGAGAGACTATTAGAAGCCCGACGCCGAAGGCGGAGAGCTTTTTTATGACTCGAGTATGTACCTAATCCCCTTTGTGCCCGTGATGCACAATGTTTGACATCTAATTTGCGAGGAAAAAAATATATATATAGAGAAAATAAACAACGATCAAACAAATGAACTCGGATCGCTAAGAGTTTGTCAACTTTTTTCAATATAGTCTTCCACGGATAATGCTTAGAACTGCTTTAGTTTTTAAACTTGACAGACAATACTGCCAGCTTGTACAGTCAAGGACTTTAATTGTTATGCTACCACGGAACCCTGTCGCATAACGTTATTCATTCATTTAAGTGTAATTTCTGTCCTGTGGTTTGACGCTGTCATTATGACAGGGTTCCATAGTGGCGTAGCAATTAAAGTCCTTGACTGTACCGATTATCAAAATAAAATTTACTAAAATAATTGCAAATGCCTCTGAAATAATGGTAAAATATAAATATAATGCTGATAAATGTACCGTATAAGTTTAATTATACAGTAAAGTTTGGTTTGTAGCCATGTTTTGAATATAGGAAATAAACCTTGGCGGCTTTTACACCTCCTTAGTCTGAAATGATGTACGAGTGGCTTCTATATTTTAACTCATAACTCCCTAGGGAGTTATAAAAATCTATAACTCCCGCGGGATCTAAATCGGCTATAACTGCCCTATACGCCTGCGTGTTATAACACCCTTTCCGAGCAAGTGTGATGAAAATAATATTTGAAGGCTCAGCTACATTAGTGAATAGCCCGCATGCTTGTAGAAACCCATTGTGTTAACTTTATCGAGCCGGGAGCTATTGCAGCGTTGCAGTAAGTATACCTACCTATCACGCAATCATGCGTCATGCGGGCTATCGACCAATGGAACCGAGCCTTTAGCCCGATCAACAAATAAACGTCGCAGGAAATGTTTTTTTACGTGAAACCAAAAATACATTTTTAAATGGGTTTATGACAATTTTTGATTAATGTAGGTGCCTACCTAACAAGTGCATTTCGCTATCAAGAAACTGGGTAGGTAACACTCTGTTTCATCTATACTCGAAACTGTAATTAAAGACCAACGTGGGTTGCCACAAAAAAATAATATTTGCCTTAGTATATTTCCACTTTTTAAAAGACCGCACTAAGAATATTTATTTGTAGGTAGTTTTAAACCTTCAATTTAAATAAACAAATTAATTCAAGTTACTTACACAAATACAAGATGGACTATTAAATATTTAACCATAGAAGATTTTTGGTAGCAAAACTGTTATTGCACTTGTAATACTTCAGGTATTAATAACATTTGGTACGATAAATAAACAATAGTTGTAAACAACGTTAGATGCAATTTAAATATTACATACGTTTAGCTATTCGACAAAATAACAGGTCAAAAGCGTGTAGCTCACTTTATAATGACAATTATCGGGCATTTTACCAGTCATGACACCATGGGGTCCATGGGTAACTGTCAAGTTTAAATCAAGCATAAGTCTAAGGCATCCGAATTTAGCTTTTCATTTTGTTTTAACTGTTAAAAAAATTGCCATTGAACACACACACCCGCCATTTAATGACTTAACACACTATATGAGAAAATATTTGTTTTGGGATATTTTAATGTATTGAATATCGGGTAGAAAAAACATTGAATGCATATTCCCTATTGTTAAATATAACTTTTGATATTGAAAATGTTAGAATTATCTAAAAATATTTACAACAATTTGATTATGAATGCAAAAATGTTGGCGAACTCTGAAATGTTCGATTGACACTGTCATAAGTGACTTTGACACTTATGACAGTGACGTATCTGTCGTAGTTTTTTTGGTCTTTAATTAGATTTTCGAGTATAGGATGATTTCTGTGACAGCCGTATTTCGTAAATTCAAATACTTACTAGGTATACCTAACTACTCACTGGCGAGGTAGGTATTTAAAAGTAGGCGATTATTTGTTTAACCTTTTCAACGCCATACGTCGAATACAAAATGTGCCACCCACACGCCAAACATGTTTGCTATGCTATGCAAATTACACCTTATTGCTACCAAACAAAGTCTCTTTTAATCTTGAACTCTTGTCGGCTGTAGCCGACGTGGCGTCAGTGGCACGACTTTTAGTTGACGGCCAGAGCCGACTGTGGCGTTGAAAAGGTTAAATTCCAGAACGGCGTCGCTAGGGTGTACTAATGTAGTATTTATATAAAGTTAAAGAAATGAGTGTAATAGGTACGTGTTTATACCTATGAACTGTCACAGGCATCATCTTAGGTGAAACAGATAGTAGGTACCTAGGCAGGTAAGTAGGTACCTATATTTAAGCATAAAAAGTGTGTTGTTTCATTTTGATAGGTAGGTACAATGATATAATATAAATAAATGTTTTAAAAAACAAAAAACCGCCTTCAAAAATGCAAAAAATAACTTCTTTAAAATTGTAGGCACCTAATAGGTTAGTCCAACTGAAGTCGGCGACCACAACATTTTCGACAAAAAGCCGACATCAGTTGGACTAACCTATTAGGTGCCTACAATTTTAAAGAAGTTATTTTTTGCGTTTTTGAAGGCGGTTTTTTTGTTTTTTAATTGTTGAAAATGTTGTGGTCGCCGACTTCAGTTGGACTAACCTATTAGGTGCCTACAATTTTAAAGAAGTTATTTTTTGCATTTTTGAAGGCGGTTTTTTGTTTTTTAAAACATTTATTTTATTTTATACTTTTTAGTGATCATAATACGCTGATACGTTGTCCCACTTCTTAGTTGAAATGAAACTTTAAGTTATTTCAAGCGCGCCGCAAGCAACGCCGCGGGAAAGTCATAGTCATATTTCAATAACCTCCTTTTTTGAAGTCGGTTAACAAGTAGATATTCTTCGTTGTAGTCGCTCAACTATCTTAATCGAGATATCTTATCGCCACCCTTGAAATCGGTACCGTTAAGGACTTCCGGTGGCCATCTGTGGTCTTCATCATCAGTTCCACTTCACCAAATGATACTTTCTGAATGCAAATGCTGAACTTGTTACTAAAAATACTAAAATCGCTATATGTTTGCCTACAATATTTGAGGAGTTCCCTCAATTCCTCACGGATCCTCTCATCAGATTCAGATTTGGTGACAATGGGACCACCTCGAAAGTATACTCTATCAAACCAAAAAAAAAATTTTGAAATCGGTCGACAATTGACGGAGTAATCGGTGAACATACATAAAAAAAAAAAAAATACATACAGTGGAACGTATAACCTCCTCCTTTTTTGAAGTCGGTTAAAAAGAGGTAGATATGTTACCTATACGGTATTCCGCGTGTAAAAACGGCCCCGTAAACCCGCGGAATACCGTATAGGTAACATATCTACCTCTTTTTATATTATATCATTCACACATAATCATACATATTTCAATTACAAACTAATTCATAAATGACAAGTGAAAGCAGATGGTATGCTAATTTCCGGGAGCGAAACAGAGACGAGTGTATGTTGCTCTGCAGACTAGTTCACGGTTCCGTTGACGGCGTAAGACTAAGTAAAGTAGGGTTGTGTAGTACATGTACTAAGAGCCAAAAAGAATTAATTCCCGTTACTGTACTAGAACGAACTATTCCGTTAAGTTTCTGCTCTTAGTTCATTTAGTACACGCGGAGCAAGAACCGAAAAAAGCAGACAGAGCAGTGAGTGACACTGACAGCAAAGCCGGCCATTCATTCGGTCAAAAGAGCATAAACAGACCAGTTTCTTTCAGTGTACTAGTATACATTAGAGCGATTGTACTAGTTTGGAGCGATCCGCTCAGTGAACGAGCACGCACAACCCTCAAGTAAAGGTGTACCAATTGGCTTGGTTTTAGGGTGCCACTATAGAAGTCTGTATAACATATCTACCTCTTTTTACTATATTATGTCATTGGGTAGGTGTAGGTTAATTACTTTTCAGCAATCTCTCGTAACCTACCTACCTACCACCTATGGACTTAATTAATATTTAGTACCTACCTAAATCATGCCGTTTATTTATTTGGAACACACATTCATCAGCATAGATTTTATTAGTTTACAAGGATAAATGGTTCATTTACTTAATTGATTCATAAGAAATGTAGTAAGTAGGTTTGTGGCGATTTGTCTAGGTAGGTAGGTCAGGTTCAGGTACTAAAGTTACCTAAACAGGTCGCCGAGTGTTGATAACGGACAGACCCTTACGGAAAACTTGAGCAACTACACCTAGGTATATACGTAATTGCACAGTGAAATGGTAAAATAGACAAAATAAAATATACGATTTCGCTGAATAGGCACAAAAACAAAATGTAGGTATTTTATTTAGATCTATTGTTGATTACAAACAAATGAACATAGAAAAGCGGATGTATGGTACATTGTAATGATAGTCTATTGTGAGAAAAGGTGAGGCGGGTCGGGGGGAGCAGGTTGTCGGCCCCGGCCCGTGACGTCACCGCGCTGACCGCTCGCGCCGCGCGCCACCGAGGGCCTTCTCGGAAGGAGCCCGGGGCAAAAACGCAGTGCGCCCTGCCCCGCGCCGCTCGAGTGCTAGCCCTACACACAATTTATTCACTGGCACAAAAGGGTTATATACACATTAGATACGTATAGGTAATCTGGCAAGTCAAGACAAAATTTAACACTACAGATAAGAAAGAATGTTCTCTTCGGCAGCAGCATAAAGTACCTACTTAAAAATCATTTTTCTTAAATCAGCTTCGCAGCGCTTAGCTTATTTTAAACGCAAAATAAGTGCGGCTGGCAGCCGCCACAATCAGGAGGCCGCAGCGTACCTTCGACGCGCGCCGGCCGGCCCGGCCACCTCGGCGCCGCCGCTGTGCGAGCCCCAAACACTTCGTGCTCGCTCACATGTTCCACGATGAAATTCGCAACTTCCATGGATGAGTGTGGATCTAGTCATGATGTTGTATAACATGCACTAAATCTCCACTCATCGAAAGAAATTGACCTTTTTGTTGGTTGTCGTCGGTTCGCAGAAGTTGTCGACGCACTGCACGCACTGATTGTTAGCGACGTTACGTTGTACACCGAACCGAACATCACGACCGTAAGCACGTTTAGCTTTAAACGAGATATAGGTTCCGGCCGACTAGACTGCCGGCCACGATCGAACGTTCCGACTGCTCAACACGAAATAAACGGTCGAGATTTGAAATCTGAGAATCTAGACGCTGTGCGTGCGCTTTGAGTGGGGAGACGATGGGCGGCGGTGGCCAATGAGGCGCGAGCGCGCGCAAACAGCGCGTGGACTGGAGGGGCACGACGCACCGCGCGCCGCCACCCTGCACCGCCGCGGCCAACTGCCACCTGATATTATCTTATTCTATAAGGACGTTATTTTCTTTCTGTACTGCTATACTCAAGGACCTTCCATCAACGGAAATAAAATACAAACAAAACTAACTATACACCTACCTACCCCAAATCCACGGTAAATATGATGGACTCAAAAATGTCGAATTTCAACCGCCATTTGACAGACGATTCCAGGCGCCCATTTAACAAACGCTTGTAACTTGTATTACAAGCGGAAATCTCTTTTGAACAATATGTTTTAATTAAAAAGAAACTTCCACTTGTATTATAAGTTACAAGCTTTTGATAAACCGGCCCCAGATTGAACAGTAGTCAGTGTATTGATAGGTAGGATGTAGGTATTGAGTATGTATTACTTAGTTAAATCCCTAAAACTCCCTGTGCCAGTGAACACTTAGGGTCGAGTTCACCAACTGCAACATCATTACTGATAAATTAAGTAATCGCTCCGTTAACATTTAACAAGTGCATAAACAAACCGCGTTTTTTTGGTGATCATCACCAACCGTTTCTAACGAACGGTTAACTAACCATGTTTCAACTGACATAGGTTCAAAGGCCATCAGGTTCGGGACAAATCGATCGGACTCGTAGAGCGATTGAGAGAGACACCATACAAACACACCGTATGTTCTTTACTATCTTTGTTTACGATTTACGGATTGTCGTATGTTTAGAATTAAAATCAAGGCAAAAATCGTGTATAAACGAAATCTTGTACAAAATGCTTTCTTTCTTGCTTTTCTTTCGTCATAGCCCTCGAAATAATTGCACTGTATTTGGATTATAAGTACGAGGTGGGCGTAAAATTCGCTCAATACCTTCAAAATCAAATAGTTCATTATTTTCTTCAAATAGGTATATAATTCAAAGCGGCTTCCATTTTATTGTGTTTGAACTAAAAGTGATGGATACAGTAGGTACAATGGTTAAACTAAGTCCATTTCTTCGTTTAAGTTAAACAGTCGGTGACTAACGCGTCGTAAACACCAAAATACCGTTAATCAATATCAATACAAAGGTGTAGGTAATTCGTTACGATAAATGTTAAATGTTTATTTATATTTCTGTTGTACAGTCGACAAAGAGATTGAACCTTATTACAATGCAATAAGATGAAGAAGTGGATACCTGCATTTTTGGTAGTCGACGGTAGGTACCAAACACTACCGTTTCGATTGTTGTCGTTTATCGTTATAGTCATTGATTTAGTATATACTAGATACACAATCCCGCACAAAACTTTATTATAAACTGTCCCAAATGACATTGACAGCTGTATTCAGATACATGCTAACATCGCTATTTTTTACATTAAACATTCATGCAAAAAAAAACTCAATATACTAGCAGTCAAGTGTCAAATTTGCAAACTAATGTTTTAAAATATTTAAAACTCTTTAGTGAAATCGCCATTATCATACTATTTATGACAAAAGTGGACATCGAATGAATGGAGACGAATTTCTCTATTTATATTGTATTAGTTTTAACAAAATTACAAATTACAAAAAAAAACTTTTGAGATGTTTTATAAATGCTGTCATTGTATTACACAACTTAAGCTATATATATACAATAATAATAATGAATAAATTAATGTAAAGCAAGGTTTAAAAACCCGACCCGTCGATTGTTTTTATTCAAATTTTAACGTTTAGGTATCCTTTGTCACCTGGAATGGTGAAATGATTCTAACAATACCACGCACATATAAATTGGCTCAGGTGTTTAGAAGTTATGTTGGAATAAAGAATTATACATACATACATAAATGAAACATAAAAACATTAGACTTTACTCCAAACAAGACAAGATCTTATCCTATCATAATCAACCTAGCCTAACCGGTTACGTATCATAATATGTATATAAAGTTCAAAATACATAATGGGTGATAATTCATAATGGTCATAATATATAATGGTTTTTTTTTTGAAACCCTGAATTTTTCAAGGTTGTTATACGACAAACCTAACCTAACCTAATTTCTATACGATGGGCTTTTAAAAATAAGTACTGAAAAGTTTACTTATTATGACCATTATGTATTTTGAACTTTATATATTATGATGCGATCCCAACCTAACGTAAACTAACCTAATTTCCTTGAAATAAGTTTAGTTTATTATATAATTGTCTTTTAGACCTACATTTACTTAAGATACTTTCTTTTTTTGCAATGTAATGCAAACGGACGGTTAAATATCGATCGGTAATAGATTTAATCAACAGAATTCTATGACTATTGTTGTGGTCTTCTTCCATATTCGCATTAAAAATATCTACTTCCATAAAAGTTTTTAGAACATTTGATCCTATTTTGTGATGGTTCTGAGTTTCTCCCGGTCGTATGTTGTTTCTAATGAAAGCTTCTGTTTTCTTGGACACAGCAAATACATCTTGAGATGCGTAAAAAAGCCCACCTAAGTTTTTGATTTCAATTAATTTATGAAAATCGTGCCTTTCCTTGTTTTTGTGCTTATGTTGCACCGAATCGATTTTATTAATTTCCGAACTACGTATCCGGCAATATATCCTATGACTTGTTTGATATAATCACAACAATTTCCAGACTCATCGAGATCTGAAGACATAATGTCACAGTTTGCTTGAATATTTGTTTCTATCGCTCATTCTTCCTGTGAATGGGTATTAATTTCGCTTTCGGTATCCTCGCGGTACCCAACAGACGTAATGTTTAAATGGGACATTGGGTTCTGACCACTTAAAATTGGAATATTTTCCAAAGGAATGGCGTTACCAGAAAATTTGGTTCCAAGTTCTAAATGCATTAAAAGCTTTTTGTAGGCCGCCTTGACTTGCACGGTGTTGGGGTTGTTATTGTATCCTCCCTGACTACGTATGTTGCCAAAAAATAATTCGATATGATCTTGGCTTAACTTATAGGACAAGAGAAACGACATGCTTTGCGATTCGACGAGACAAGACGAGACAAGAGATCTGTACAAATATTCCATGCTTTCTAGACATACAATAAGTCCGATAATGCCCGTACCCGACTGAGATTTCCAGAGCGGTGTTTCTTCTGTAGAGTAAACAACCCGAGTTTATTTTTTTGTTTTGATTGTCCTTTTTCGGTGCACTCTAATAGTTAAGGAAGTAAAATAACATTTGGCTTCGGCAATATATGCAAGAATATCTGCGGCATTGTCTTTACCGAGTGGTTTTTTGAACCCATGGTCCTTGAGATTTCTTGTGTTAAGAATGTCAAATATATTATTTACAAACATGATAAACTCAACGGTTGGCCCGGAATCTTTGAATTCTGATAAACGCAGATCCTTTTCACAAAATTCCATTGCCTTTGCTACACTACGACTTGATAACTGTGTTGCCAACTTAACTTTCATTATTTCGTTTCTAAAAGCTATGTGCCGATGTGTGAGCTTGTTAGCTAAATGCAATTCCTTATTTTCCTGTAAATCATGAAGAGCAGGAATGAAATCCCATTTTATAGGTGTTTTATCGGCGTTGTAAAAAACATTTTTGCTCTCTAGCGTGTTGCGAATCAATTTAATCATGTGACAGGCATCCAGTAAAACTACCACATCATAATCAGCTGAAGAGTGTTTGAAGTGAGTTTTATGTTTGCAGGGTCATCAAAATGACAACCTAACACTTTCATTGTTGAAGTGTTCGTTTTGCACCCATCAAAAGTAACAGAAACTACTTTGACACCTATCGAATGACACTTTTCCAAGGCAATATTGGATTAAATTTGCCTTCATTTCCGCTTTCATACTTGAGACCAGAAAGTATGCAAATGGGATTTTAAATGGGTCATTTAACCCTACTAACATCATGACATATACCTGAGTCGCAATTTCATTTGAGGCATCCGTTCCTACACCCATGTCGACCAGCCCTTCATAAAGATTACCCGACTTATGAGTTTTTTGTGGTCTTATGTGCATTTCATCAGCAACCAGAGCACAAATTACTTCTTTTTTGCTGTATTTTACTTTATCTTTAAGTCTATCAATAGCTTCAGCTGTAAAACCAGGTTCCGCGTCTATACTTCTGTACCAATTGCATAAAGTATTCGGATGAGGCAGCATGTGTCAAACATTTTTCGAATATACTTATATGCTGCCGGGGAGTAGAAATTCAATGTCAATGCAAATTTCCTGGCACCTGGCGGATATTTAGCAAAGGGCCTCTTTTTAAGTTTGATATTTTTTAAATACAAGGCGTTGAATGTTACGGCCACTTCTACGTGTTTTGATAACTCCTGAAATACAGAATACTCTATATTTTCGCGTTTATTTAAAATTGACATGAGATTCTTCAAACTGGAACATATTTTTTTTAATCTCTTGTTTTGTTTTATTAAATTGTTGATTGTTGATTGTTTTATTTTTATCTTTAATCACTTTACGGCAAAAGCGAACTTCATTCTTCTGAATTGTTTTTCTAGGGCTGTCTAAAACGGAACCGATACTCAACGATGTTGATGGTGTTGGGCTCTTTATTGGAAATGGTGGGATACTTATTTCCCCTGATCCGGAGGCAATAGAAGCAGTCTATGAAAGAAAAAAAATTATTCTTGATAAAAAAATATAGCACTGGGACCTTCTACGTTTATAGGAATATTTATTTTTATACGTACTTGTGAAATTTGGGCGTCATTTATAGTTTCACTATTTGATGTTTGAACCTCATGCACCTGCGACATCTATTAAGCAAAGATGAGAAAAGAAGTAAGGCGACGGACCAACTTAGCAATACATCTCTAAAATATCTCTCTTTTTGTCGTTAGATTTCGCCCTTTTCTTTACATAACAAACAGAAAGGGCTCACTTTAACAGACATATACTTTAACAGACAGATACTTTTATCCGATGATTGTAAAATCAAGCTTTAATGGTCGTTTATATTTTTTGAGATTAATATGACAACTATTGTGTAACATTTAAGTAGGTACTTACATTCAAGACAGGTATTGCAGATTTAGTCAGTCTACTAAAGCCTTTATTTGTGGTATATACGTCAGTGGTACGAAAATGGGTCAAGCACACAACAGACGACTTATTTGCCTTGAATAGTTGATCACCCCTATCTCGTGCTAATATTGCGACCCATTTTGCACGTCGTAGAGGATTTCGTGGAAAGCTTTAATTTAAAAATAAAAAATATTAAAATTTAAAAAGTAATAGCTACTCCATAATATTTTTGTTCCTTGGTAAGACATAATGTGTGCACAAAATAAATTCCTAAAAATCATGAAAACATTATAATTTTAGCTAGAAACGGTTTATAACTAAATAGAACTTACGTAAAATAAGACATTCCATCCTTTTTATTTGTTTTTTTGCTATTATTTTTGCAGTTTTTCACCACACATTTTGTCATGATTGACAACTGTCACTGTCTGTGGTCGGAACAAGACTAATAGCAAAACTACGGCCCAAGTCGATTCGGCATTAGTTTTGACTTGCCATTTTTTCGTGCTGATTGTGTATCTAGTATATACTAAATCAATGGTTATACTAGTCAGGGCGCCGGCTTTTAAAAAACCTCGTGGGAGCTCCTGATATTTAGACTCCTATGCCTACATACCTATACATATATTTAAAAGTAGTATTTCTTTTCTTTCGGCGTATTTAGGTACACTTCGGTAGGTACTTTATTTAAATACGTATGAGTGAGCGTGTAAATACTGTATTAATTAAGTTTAACAAAAACGTACCTAAAAATTAAACCATTATGGTCTAAGATCCGAATAGGAGACGATTTGCACCGGGCTGTTTATTCGATAAAAACTATTTTATATCAAATTTAATAAGTTAAGTAATATATGGTGAATAGGTTGACTGAAAAAATTCAGTCCAGTATATAATTAATTAAAAATCAAGAAGGATTTTTTTTTGAAAATTGCGCCGGCTTGTTTATTAGATAAATTACATATCAATCGAAAGTATGAAGGAAGCCTATAGAATACGCAAACGTTAGGTTGACCGTTGTTTTCCCGTCATAACTATTGTGGTAGGCAGGTACAAACAGGAAGTCGGTACTAATAAATTGCACCGGTCTGTTTATTGAATAAAATTTATACCAAAATGAAGATCATTTCATTGCGAACATCGTGATATAGGGTTACTGCGAAAAATCAGTCTCGATTCCGGGTTTCCGAGTTTTAAAAACCGAAATATTGATGCGAATGAATACGTGCGACGGAGATCTCCCAGCGAAAAATCCATTGTGATAGAAGAGGGGGCAGCATGGTTACATATCAGAACGCCTAAAACTAATCTTCCACACTATTGAGTCTGTAATTTGTTGTTCGTGCAATATGTAAAAGCATGTTATTATGACGAACCAAACGTTCCATATCAAAGTCATCTCCGTATAGAACTCTTTCAGATAATTGTTGCTTGTATCATTATTTTGTTCTGAAAGAAATAGTTCCATGTTGATCAAGTTTGTCATAGCATGATGACTTTTATTTTAGTTATTATAATGGTCATGATAGTCATGGGTGCTCCGCACCCACTAATTAACTGTCATGGGTGCTGGAGCCCCCGAGCACCCACGGAGTCGGCGCCCCTGCCGTGTAAATGTTATACGAACAAATATTTAAAACTAAACGTTGGTTATAGCTCTAAAAGATATGTAAAGAAGGAATGAAGAATGTCAGTAGGTACGCCAAATCGCTTGAAACTTTGTAGCAGTAAAGTTTATAAATAAACAAAAATACTACTTTTTATTTTATTCAAAAAGACTCAGTAGTTTTGATTCTACGACCGTTTAAAATTTGGGTCAATAATATTAAAGCGCGCGGGGGCCATCTTGCTGGGGTGACGTCATCGCTTAACAGCGGTACACGCCCTTATATGAAAAAGTAAGTTTACAGGGCTATAACTTTTTAACCGTTATAAGTAGCCAGTTGAATTTTTCACAGAATGCGTGTTATTCTAAAATCTATCGTTTAAAATTGTACAATGAACAATAAATCAAATCCCAAGAGGGCTCCCCATACAAGAAACATGAAAATAAATCATTTTTTTGGCATTTCAATACGGATTGTAGTTTTATAATGGCTTCTTATTTTGATGCTATTTTGAGCTTAAATTGCAGTCTATTTTTTGTAGTTTACGACTAAATAGCAATGTCAAGTAAAACTGCTACAAATAAGTGACAAAACTGATTTTATCAACACGATATTTTAAGCGGTCACCCATCCTGTTTAAGACTACGCGTGTAGTTGCTTAACTTAGGAAGGCGAAGTACGGGTTGTATTTGTATAATAGCTTTTTATTTCGGTGTCACATTAAGTTTAGATAATAATCAAAACTCTATACAAACATGTATAGTTTACGACCAAACAGTAAACTGTAGTAAAACTCTTACAAATATGTTAAAAAGTGCCTAGTTCAAATCAACACGATCGATCTTTAGGTAAGCGGTGGTTGCTTAACTTTGGTGGTAGGCCTGTCTTTACAAATTTCGTGTTAATTTAGAATTAATATCACTACCTTATAAAAGAGTGAACTATAAAACATGAATTTTTGACTGACTTAGCAGTAGTTCTGGTACTTCGTGTATTCATTTCATCGATTTCAAATTTCGCGCGCGGGCGTTACCATGTCGATAGACGTACCTACCTACATACTTACAACACTCTCGCTTTGCTAGGTCTAGGCATTATTGCCACTATCCCAAAATTTAAAGTGCTTGATTATTATTCTAATTTTATTTAATCAACTTATTCGACAAATATTACAAATAGAAAAGCCAGCCAGTGACCGACAGTTAGTTATGTAATACAAAATAATAGATAAACATAGCTGCCATAGTAACATCAAAACGAATATTCGTAAAAATACTTACAAAGTTAAGCAAGTACAAGCGTAGTCTATAACAGGATGGGTGACCGCCTGAAACATCGTGTTGATAAAATCAGTTTTGTCACATATTTGTAGCAGTTTTACTTGAGATTGCTATTAAGTCGGAAACTATGAAAAATAGACTACAATTTAAGCTTAAAATAGCATCAAAATAAGAAGCCATTATAAAAATACAATCCATATAAAAATGCTAAAAAAATATGATTTATTTTCATGTTTCTTGTATGGGGACCCCTCTTGGGATTTGATTTATTGTTCTTTGTACAATTTTAAACGATAGATTTTATAATAACACGAATTCTGTGAAAAATTCAACTGGCTACTTATAACGGTTAAAAAGTTATAGCCCTGTAAACTTACTTTTTCATATAAGGGCGCGTACCGCTGTTAAGCGATGACGTCATCATCCGTGAGCGCTAGCAGCCGGGTTTCGAGCGCCGCATATGAAGTTTAAAATTTAATATCTCGAAAACTATTTGACGTATCGAAATGATTTTTTTACAGCTATTTTTAGTTTTTAATGAATAATACGGTAAGCCAAAAATCTAAACTGGCTGACATTCTCTATTACATTAATAAGTCCAATAAATTTAGCGTAATTAATTATTACATTGTCCATCGAGTAACAATGTAGGGAGGTATGTGCGCTGCGGACTTGAGAATTCACATTGTACAGAGCTACCGTAGCTATATCGATATCCAAACCAGTGTCATTGCGGTATTAATCGTAGATATGAACTCTTCTCTTATAAAAATGATTTATTTAGTGTTATTATTGATTTAACGACGCCTAATTAACCTCAGTGATCATATTCATGCACGCCTCCATTTACATTTTACTTATCTCACTGTCTGTCCAGTTCATCCTCTACCCATTACATCACACATTATTGACACATTTTAATGGTACCGTGAAATAAATTACGCCAACATTGCCACCAAGGGAACCATTGCCCATAATGTCATTTAAAAACAAATCCGTTAATGTGGAAACAATCTTCTTTTTACGCCAACATTGTCTACTATGGTAGAAAATAAACTATACTTGTGACAACACTGCGGTTTTCATTCGTCTCTAAGTTCACTCAAGTGATGTGTGTTTTCGCGGGAAAATTTTTGGCCTGAAATGCATATCTACTGTTCATCACGGTGAAGATAGCTTCAAATTTAACATTCTAGGTTTTATACATAACTAAAGATATGATCATGGGCCGTAATGTAATTCGTTAATTTTTGAATGTGTGACCGACAACTTTGCCCGACGTCGAAAGAGCGTCAGGGTTGACACATTTCATAATTCTTTTAATGAGTAGTTAAAGCCAAAATGGGACACGTGCTGTAAATACTCGTATAGTAAACTATATTTTCTTGAGAAAGAATCTTTAAGTATTATTGTATTCCTACCGGTTGTGATTTTTTTATTTATCAAAATAGATTGAAAGTGTCAAATCTTTTTTCGTGAATTTGTATAATGTCCAAGTAACCGAAGCTTTACTAAATTTCATGAAAATCGTTGAAGCCGTTTCCGAGATTCAGATTATATATTATATATACAAGAATTTAAAGGTATTAGATATCTTTAAAAAAATTATTGATCTCATTACCTATGGAGAATAAGTGAAGTGAAGAGGTACAAGTGACCTATAAGAAGTTATTTGGAGTTTGTTAATTATTTTTTTATATTTTGTTAATAGAATAAAAGTTAAACTTTAAAAATACCGTGTTTTATTTTGTTAATTTTCAATATTGTATGTCCTGAAACTCGAAAATGAAAAATAAATAAATTAAAGCCTAATGTGACAACCTCTAACATTTTGAAATCGCTTTTGATGACTTGTATGGAAATGAGCAGAAATGCCTAGATAACATTGCCCACTCATTTTTAAGGGGCCGGTTAGACGAGCAACATTTTCATAGCAAAGTGTGGCCGGCAACTATACGCCTCTTGCTCTAACCTACAAAATTAGAGTAAGACAGCAAAAAAGTTGATCGTGTACCAGACCCTTAAGCGGAAGTTAAGGTGATATGTACTCAACTATTAAAATAAACGGTATCATTTCCCTAATTCGTGACCTGTTGCTCATTTCAACTGCGTAGGGGCTATTTTTGAAAAGCAGAGTTTAAATTAAGACTTATTTTTCAACATGAATGGGAACACATGACCATATAGCTTCAGCAAAGATTCCAAAAAAACCTAGTCGAAAAAAATGTTTTTTTTATAATATCGGGCAGTGTTGACTGGCGTATTTCACGGAACGCATTTCGTATTAATTTAGTAGTTTAATGTATTAGGTATATACTAAAGTTATTTATCAACAACATACATATACTAGTAGTGATATCCTATCACACTATCAGATGGCCAAACGGGTAGACCAAGAAGTTGAAAGTATTTAGTACTATGTACTGTATTAAGTATCAAAATAGTATGCATAACAAGACAAGCAACTCGATACAAAAAAACCGAGACTAGTAAAGCAGGATCCCGGAACAAGATTTGTCACAATATTGTTAGGGCTTGTTTACGGAGACGCGGAGCGTCGCGCGTGGCGTGCGGCTTGGCGTTGCGCGGCGCGTCGGGCGTTTTTTCCGTTTACAGAGAGGCGGCGCGTGCAGCGGACCGCGTTGCGTTTGTGTCAGTTTAACATTGTCAATCTGTTGTATGGAGCCTCTCCGCGGGTCTCATTTAGTGTGCCATTTGAAGTTGTAACGGGTGGACGCTAAGCTCAAGTGCAAAATAATGTGATAACACGAAATAGTGCTCTTTATCTTAACAAATAAGTAACTTCGAAGTTATGTTTTTTTTATAAAACAACGTGCTATGTTCAAATGTTATGTTTGATGTTAATATATCAATATTATTTTCCTGCAAAAGTTATCTCCAATACAGTTTAATTTCGAAATTTAACACTATTTTGGATAGTTGACTGTGAAATTTGCATTATCCATGTAAAAGTGTATAGAAATAAACCAAAATGTTACGGTAATAATATGATTAATTTACTAACAAATTTGTCCCCGTATTTCTTTTAAAAACAGTTTTATTTGAGAATATAAGGATAAAAATTAAATTACAAAACAATAGATTTTGTCATTATTAAAGTGTTATTATACTTTTTCGTTTTTTATTCTTAGTGGCATTTACTGATATTTCAAATTATGTCACTATTATTATCAATGGAAAGTCTTTCCATTTCAAATAGCCTTTTAGTTATCTTAATTAATTTTACTGTAAGTAAAATAAAAAAAAGGCTATTTAAAATGGAAATACTGCTGGTTAACAACAAACCAGCAGTCTTTCCATTTGAAATAGCCTTTTTGGTATCTTAATTAATTTTACTGTAAGTAAAATAACAAAAAAGCTATTTAAAATGGAAAGACTGCTGGTTAACAACAAACCAGCAGTCTTTCCATTTCAAATAGCCTTTTTGCTATCTTAATTAATTTTACTGTAAGTAAAATAACAAAAAGGCTATTTGAAATGGAAAGACTGCTGGTTAGTTGTTAACCAGCAGTCTTTCCATTTCAAATAGCGTTTGAAATGGAAAGACTGCTGGTTAACAACTAACCAGCAGTCTTTCCATTTCAAAAACCCGTTTTGGTATCTTGCTTACTATAAAATTAATAACTTAGGGCTCTTAATTCGCTAATTTGTCGGTTCCATCAAAATATATCTAGGAATGAAACTACGTAGTAAACTAGTAATTAATGCTCGTTTTCACCCAACGTTAAGCCTCATACCTACATATTTTTTCCTAGAATGTAAAGAATATTGTCACAAGAGGAGCAAACATATTGACCTTAGGTATCACTTTACTGTTAAATATTTACCATCTGAGAATATGATAGCAGATGTACTTACGAAGCCATTGGGTAGAGTTAGTTAAGCATGTAGAGTTCACTTTATCAATGAATGTACTCGTAAGGCCATGAGTTTAATCATATATGATCTCGTAGTATATAGAGCTTAAGGGGAAGTGTTAAACCGAGTGTGTATAAGCTCCACATACTCTCTATTATTGTCTATGAATGATTATAACGATATAAATTTACATCTCTGGTCGCTTCTCTCTTCCCTATGCTGCCAAGCCGGCTGCCTGTACTTTTTCATGTCGTTACTGTGTTTTATAAATCTCATGACATCAAGATGCATTTCATGCTGTCTAGTATTAATATTTAATGTAATAAAAGGGTTTCTCTTTGTGGTAAGCTTTGTAAGTAAAGTTTCGTTCACCGCACTTACCGACTGTTTTATTTCATCGCTGCACCACGAGCCTCTCCACCAGGCTAGGACACCTGAGGAAACCTACAAGTGCTGCCTACCCTGGATGGAATACAACAACAACACTCACCTGCGTCTTCGCCATGATGAATAGTAGACTTGCACTTCTGACCAAATTTTTGCCCGCAAAAACACACATCACCTTCAACGATTCGCAACAAGCTAATGAGTGAACTGAGAGTTGAATACCAACTGCTGTTCTGTAACAAATATAGTTTATTTTCTACCATAGTAAATAATGTTGGCATAAAAAAGAATATTTTTTCCACATTAACGAATTTGTTTGTAAATGGCATTATGGGCAATGATACCCCAGGTGGCAATGTTGGCGTATTTCTCGGTTCGCATTTGTAGTCCCCACGGATACTCAGATATCGATTTTCAAGACAATCGAACCAGCAGGTAACAAAAAAGTTAAAAATGGCGGCCACTTATTAAAATCTGATTACGGGTTCGCATTTGTAGTCCCAAGGGGCCCTCAGATATCGATTTTCTAGACAAACGAACCAGTAACAAATAACTTAAACTAATCACTTCCAAAAACCGTGATAGTTTTAGGTTATAATTATGCTCACTGTCAAAAATATTTACGCTTAGAAACGCAAACGCGAGGACGTTTTGCGAAAGGGCCATTATGCAGGGGGGACGTTCAGCGAAAGGGGCTTTCACAGAAATGACATTTTGCGAATGGGATGGGACCTTTTTCGAATGGGGTATTTTGCACAAGGGACCGTTTGCAAAGAAGGTGTTTTGCGAATGGGACGTAATTTCGGTGGAGGGACATTATGCCCCGAAACCCCGTAGACTACAGTAGAATAAACGCCACACTCGTTAAAGTACTTACTTGGTTTACTAGTGGCAAATTACTACTAAATGGTAAGAAAACCAAATGTGTTATGTTCGTTTTTCCTAATGTTAAACCGGTAGATTCTAGTATTTTTCTAAATGACGAGTGTTTTCCTATGCATAACAATGGGTAGGTACACTACACAACTCCGAAGACTAAAAAATTACTGCATTATCAATTTGAAAACAATTCATAGTAAAATAAAATACCGTTTGTAGAATTTACACTGCTGATTACAGTAAAAATATTTTTGGATTTTTTTATGCAGTAGTTTTTTTTTATATTTAGGAAAAACAGTAAAAGAAGTTGGATTGTGAATGTTAGGAATATTCTTATAGTGCCCTTAGTCCATTTATTACCATAGGAATTGAAAAAAATATGCAACTGTCATGTCCATTTTTCATCTGTCTGAGGCGGGAACTTCCGAACTGTTTGGGCGGCTGTTATTAAAAATAATTTCAAAAATAAAATAAAAGTTAATTATTAGAGTTTATTGAAGCAACAAGGCGTTGCTTGAAGTCGTAATGAGTCGGATCCTGAAGGTTTCGCGGAGGCGGAGTCGGAGCAAGACTCCGGTACCGACTCGGAATCTCTAGCGTCGCAAGAAGAAGCAGACAAGTTTCTGCCTTTCCGCATTCAAGACTATACCAGGTGTTATCCGGAAAATGGTGGTAACTTTGAATATATCGTTTTTCTGGAAAGTACTGATGCTGATAAGCCTATCGGCAACCGTGACCTGATGCCCTTGGCAAATGGTATTAAGAGGTATAACAACATAAATAAAACAAAGATTGGTGTTATATTTGAAAGGCCGGCCTTAGCTAACGCCGCCTTAAAGAACACTTCGTTCTTAGAAATGTTTCGGATGAAAGCTTCAATCCCGGGTGCCGCCACCGAAGCCACTGGTGTCATCACTCACGTCCCGACAAACATGTCAAATAAGCAAATATATAAGTCACTTACTAGCAGCAAAAGCATAGTATGCATTCGTCGCTTCATGAGAAGAATTTCTACTGATGGTGTAACTACTTTTCAGCCCACAAAGACTGTTTCAATCACCTTCTCCTGCCCTGTACTTCCTGAGAGCGTGGATTTGCATAGCTGGCGGTTCGAGGTGCTACAGTACATCCCTCCGGTAAAGCAATGCCTGCGGTGTTTGAGGTATGGTCACATAGCCAAGTTCTGCAAAAACTCAGTAAGATGCTCCATATGTGGTGAAAGTCATAGCTATACTTCATGTCAAACTTCTGCTGACCAAGCCGTCTGTTGTCATTGCAAAGGAAATCATATCGCAATTTCTTCTAAATGCCCTGTTAAGGAGCACAACATACAGCTTAACAAAGAAAAATACAAAAAAAAAACTTATGCCGATTCTCTCAACAAGGATCATTTTCTTTCTTTAAATAAAACTGACCAATTTCTGTCACTTATAAATAATATTATCAGTTATAACTCAAACTATCGTGCAGCTTATTACTGCAAACAAAAATAATGACACATCTATTTGCTCCAAAAACATCAGAGATGTCCTTCTAGAGACTTTAAAGAAATTAGATTCTGGTAAATTTTAATTTATTAGCTTTTATGGATACCTTGAATATAGTACAATGGAACCAACAAGATGGAGTGACGACCTTGTAAAGATCGCGGGAACGCGGTGGATGCGAAAAGCACAAGACCGGTCTGAGTGGAGAGCCTTGGGGGAGGCCTATGTCCAGCAGTGGACGTCTTTCGGCTGACATGATGATGATGATGAGTACAATGGAATGCTCAGAGTCAACATATTTGCTCTTATTTTTTATGGGACAATAATATTCATATTGCAATAATCTGCGAAACTTGGCTCAAGCCTAGACATAGCTAGATATAGCCTAAGTTTAAAGTTCGTAATTTTGATGATGTTCGTTTAGATTCAGGTAACTCCCATGATGGTGTAGCCATATTAGTTCACAAATCTATTTTCATCACGCTTGCTCGTAAATAGTGTCCTAACATGCTAGAAAAATCGACCGTAAATACAAAATAATACCCGTGGGCCTTTTTTTTACCATTACGCCCTGCGTACGAAATAGCTTTTTTTAAAAGTATTATACGTAGACTCAAACTATCATAATACGCCAGGACCCCAATTCTTGTGCCATTCGATATGAAGTTTCATTCGAGATGAAATGTCAGTTGCATACAATTTTCAAAAAATCTCGCATATAAACTATTGATCTCGACTGTCACTAGAATCGGACTCCTGACCACGTTTGACATTTTCTGTGGTAAGTCATAGATAATGATGTAGTCTGCCGCAAATTTATAAATACGGATTATAAACTGTGTGATTCCAAAATAATAATTAAAAGGGTGTCTTTGTGCAAATATTAAAATTTATATATCAATAATAGTACATTACTGCACAGACCGGGAAATAGGCCGTTGCGGGACGAGTAGAGTTAGCGTGGCCGAGACGCAGTCGAGGCCGCGCTATATACGAGTCCAGCAACCGCCCTTCCCGGTCGAGGCTTGTATAGTGTTTTTCTCCAACAATGTGAGGAAATTTAACACAATTGTTAATAATATTAAACACAGTCCCAACATTTCCTTGAAAAAAAGAACAGAAACGTATGATTTAGTATAACACTGAAATAAAGCATTACATAAAATCACCAATTTAAAAGTAATAAATTCAATTTGAATAAAATATAGTTAAAACTATAACATTTATTACGCGTTTATGTTATTTCGGCAATTTATTTTGTTTATGAACGCAATTTATATTTAAAAAAGTCTAACTATTTGACACACTCTTAAATACATTGTAAACGCTGTTTGAAAAGGCTTAACTTTTTGGTCTATGACATTTAAAAAGTAAAATATACAAGGAAGAATTTTGATTGCACGAGTGTTTGGCTGTTTGGAGATAGTTATCCTAGTCCAAACATGGTTTTTAAAAGTAAAACGCCAGGTACGTAATGAAATTTCATACATTTTCGCGGCCGCTGCCGTTGGTAAATAATAACCATGTTTTTTTTATCTTTCCTGGACCTGGAACTCAGAACTTCGCGGACTGGTTTTACAACAATAAGGTTAACATTTCCGAGCATGTGGGAGAAAAAACATTTCGTCATCAGAAGAAATGGATAATGCGACTCCGCCGGACATCGCCAACGCGGCTAAAACTATTAGTGAGAATCGTAAGTTAAAATATGATCTTTTGTCTGATTTTATTTCATTTCCTCGCAATTGTGATGAAAAACATTGTATGTTACACGGGTGGTAAAGGAAATACAAAGCTCGAGTCATTAAAGCCCTCAGCCTTCGGCTTCGGGCTTCTAACAGACTCTCGTTTGTAATTCTGTCTTTACCACCCTTAATACAAAATGTACTATTGTTACACTGTACTTGATACCTACATATTATGATGACTCATTACAAAATGTAGCGATTCGTATTCAATATGGTAATAATAAAAATCTTTCTATTGTTAGTTTTTACAGCCCATCTAATTGGGTTATCCCATAATTTTGTAATGTATAGTGATTCAAAAACCATTTCGAGAAAAAGGGTGATAGGACCATTCCCTGTTATCAGATTATTTTACAAAATTAGTATTAAATAGTTATTTCTAATTTATCATTTGACATTATTTGACCTGTAATGTAGTGACGTCACGATCTTCATTGGTAAGTTGTGTCTTATCTGTGACCAACCATAGTACTGCATATAATATGAGTCCGAAATGCAGTAATATATAAATAATGTATATCGAATTTTGTCTTATTTATTTCTGTTTTATTTTAACGCTTATTAAAATTAAAAGAATTTTTAACTGTATATAAACATGAAAAAGTAAGATCTTTAAAAAAATGGAATGATTGAAATACAAGTCCGTTTTGGAACCTCCGCCCGTAGGCTAGTCTGTGGGTGAAATTGTCAAACTCAGCAAACGGCCGAGGGAAATTACATGACTTGACATTGACATTTTACGTGATCTGACAGAAACGCGTACTCTCAAACGAATTCAATAGTTTTAAAGCATGTCTCAAACAAACCAACTTGTAGTAACGTCATAAAGCCATTTTCTTTAAAAATTAAAATAAATTAATATATTGATTTAAATGCAAAAACCGTGAAATCAATGTCTTCAATTAGTCTATTCTATCGAAAAATAAGATAAAAACTAGGGTATTTTTTTTTGGGATAACCCATTTGCAGTCCATCTTTTTCTAAATCAAAGTTACATAGACTTATTAAAAAAAAACCGCAACCTATATTTCTTTCTGGCGACTTCAATGGTTTGAACACATCTTGGGGGTGCTCAACCTCTGATTGTAGAGGCAAAGACATACTTGATTGCATTAACAACAATAATCTTGTCTTTCTCAATGACGGTCAAATGACCACCGTTGGATCTCACATTTGGAGGCAGAATGCTCTTGACTTGACCATAGTTTCTCCTTCTTTGGCTTTGGAGTGTGACTGGTCAGTAAATGACGATCCTCTAGGCAGTTATCACCTCCCTGTAATTACAAAAATAATAATTAATACTAATAGCATCATAACTCCCAATATTGCTGATAGCATTCCTCGGCCCTTTACTATCAATTACAACAAAGTTGATTGGAAGATTTATTCTGATAACATTAAATTATTGCAACTTTTTTATAGACGGACAGGATGCTTTACTTAATTATTCAAACTTTATTAATCTCTTACATTTAGCTATTATGAACTCTTCTCCACATTTTTTAAATAGACAGACTAACGGAATTTCACCCTTACACTTGTTTTCTAATTCAGGCAAAAAGGAAAGAATTCCTCTCCCCTGGTGGAATGCTAACTACTCAGCAGCTGTTGAAATTAGCAAAAAAGCCTATTATTATTTAAACAGGATCCTTCTGAAGTTAATTACATTAATTTTAGAAAATTACAAGCTAAAAAGAAGTATATAATAAGATTTGAGAGAAAAGCTAGTTGTAAGAGTTTATGTGAGTCTTTTAATAGAACTACACCTATGGCTTTAATTTGGTCGTATATGCGCAGATTCAATAAAAGTTATTCAAATACATACAATTCAAATAGCAATCAATCCTGGATTTTTGATTTCCTTAAAAAATATACTCCAGATACTGTTGAGCCAGCTTTTAACGTAGATTCATTCCCTATTTCACCTAATCATAGGTATCCTACAAAACCATTTAACTTAGTCGAAATAACCACAGCTATTTGATCTAGAAGAGATTCTGCAGCTGGCCTTGATGGTATTTCATAAAAAATGCTAAAACACTTACCTAGTCAATGTAAATTACTTTTATTAGAAATTTTTAATCTTCTCTGGGAGAACTCTTTAATCTCTGATGCCTGGAAAGTAGACTTTCTTGTACATATCCTGAAACCAAACAAAGACAAAACTCATTTTGATTCTAACAAGCCCATTGCTTTAACATCTTGTGTAGGTAAAATATTTGAGCAGTTAAAACAAAGAATTGAACATTTTGTGGAAAAAAATTGCATCTTACCTTCTAATCAATTTGGTTTTAGAAAGGGCAGGTCGTCAAGGGATAGCATTGCCCACTTACATTTTGATATTTTTAAGGCTTTTCAGTCTAAAGATGCTCTTGTTAGTGTATTTTTTGATGTTCTCGGGGCTTTTAATAATCTCAATCATCATGTTCTTTCATCAGAGTTAGCTGCAGTTGGTTTTCCATTAAAAGTAGTGAAGTGGATTTTTTACTTTTTGCATGGTAGAAAAGTTTTTGTTAAGTGCAGTAAGAGGCTTATTGGACCTAGATTTTCTTTTAAAGGTACATGTCAGGGAAGTATTTCAAGTCCCTTATTATTTACTCTTTACATCCGTAGAATGAACATAGTTTTAGGTCCTCATGTTTCTAACCTACAGTTTGCAGATAATCTAGTAGTCTACTGCTCTGGCAATGATGCTAATAATGTAAACCTTAATTTAAACAATGCTTTGAGTAAATTATCCTCTTATTTCAAACATCTTGCCTTAGATATAAGTAGTGAAAAATCAAAAGTCTTAGTTTTTAGCAATTGGTTCTTTTAAAGCTAATTTTTTTTACAACAATACTTCACTCCCTATAGTAAACAATGTAACATTTTTGGGTATCCTATTTGTAAGTAACCTTTCCTGGGGTAAATATGTTGATTGTATAATTGTTAGAGCCCAAAAGGCTCTTAATGTCTTAAGGTCTTTAGTTGGGGCATACTGGGGCTCTGACCCAAAAAATCTTTTATCTCTTTACAAGTCTCTAGTTCGCAGTCATTTTGAATATGGTTTTTTGTGTTTTTCCTCAAATGACAAGTTGGTTCAGAAACTGGATGTTGCCCAAAACAATAATCTTAGACTAATTACAGGAGCTATGAGAACAACACCCATTAACTCATTACAAGTCGAGTGCAACACGCCACCTTTATTATTTGGATTTAAATATTTGAAACTTCATTTTATTCCTAAACTTTTCTCTATAAAAAATCATCCTTTGATCAAGAAGCTAATTTCATTACATGTTAGTCTCCTCGTTAATTCTCCGATGTCTTCTAACATCCCTGTCATTCTATATGAGTTCTCTTACATGTTTAATTTATTTAACCAGCATAATATTCATAATTCTGGCAACTGGCTGTGTTATGAAAAAGAGTTTGATAGCACTTTTCACCAACTGGACATTAACGTTGATTGTGAGCAGAAAGGACGACAAGAAGTCTATAATCTTATTTCTCAAGTACCTAATCATAAACATATCTATACTGATGGCTCGAAAAAAGATGATAAAGTTTCATTTGCTTTTTATATACCTCATTTGAATTTTGGTTACGGAATTCAGCTCAACAAGGAATCAAGTATTTTCACCGCTGAGGCTCATGCCATCCTTGCAACTCTAAAATTCATCCAAGATAGACCTGAATTGTGTTGGGTAGTTATCACAGACAGTATGAGCCCGCCATTTAATGACTGGACACACTATATGAGAAAATATTTGTTTTGGTATATTTTAATGTTTTGAATATCGGGTAGAAAAAACATTGAATGCATATTCCCTATTGTTAAATATAACTTTTGATATTAAAAATGTTAGAATTATCTACAAATATTTACAACAATTTGATAATCAATGCAAAAAGGTTGGCGAACTCTGAAATGTTCGATTGACACTGACATAAGTGACTTTGACACTTATGACAGTGACGAATCTGTCGTAGTTTTTTTGGTCTTAAATTAGATTTTCGAGTATAGGTACTTCTACAAAAAAAACACATAGTACACGTACCTATGTACTGGTTACAGCAAAAAAGTGTACCAATGAAACCTAAAGTTGCATTTATCTCAAAATGAGGTCGCTGTGGGTTGGAACATTATTGCATAACTACATCCGATTAGTCTAGCGACATAATCGCGTCCATCCAAAATTACGGGCCTTTTCATGTGCATGCCAACTTCCTTTACGGCATCGATGCGTCCTCCCGACTCTAAGGAGGCCGTCCTCCCCAAGAACTGGGGTCAAGGTGCGTAGTCGACTGTTGGGCTCGATATTTTTATTTTGTCTCAATTGATTTAGTTCAGTTTTTTTATCAGTGTGTGTTGCCAGTGATGTCGTATGGATCCGAGACATGGTCGCTTACAATGGGCCTCATAAGAAGGCTCAAGGTCACTCAAAGGGCGATGGAAAGAGCTATGCTGGGTGTCTCCTTGCGAGATCGAATCAGGAATGAGGAGATTCGCAGGAGAACTAAAGTAACCGATATAGCTCACCGGATTGCAAACCTTAAGTGGCAGTGGGCGGGGCACATTGCTCGTAGAACTGATGGCCGTTGGAGCGGAAAGGTTCTAGAGTGGCGACCGCGAACCGGGAGACGAAGTGTTGGCAGACCTTCCACAAGGTGGACTGACGATCTGATAGAGGTCGCGGGAAACCGCTGGATGACAGCAGCAGAGGACCGATCGTTGCGGAAAACCTTGGGGAAGGCCTTTGTCCAGCAGTGGACGTCTTGCGGCTGATAATGATGATGATGAGTTTTAAAATAAAGTTCCTGTGAATATTGTAATAGCAATAACTCAGCCCTTTCCATTAAATTGTTGTTAATCGTGGATTTGCGGCTCACTTTGCATTTTTTTATAAACAACAAAACGGTAGCCGTCGCGCGACGCAATTTGAGCCAAGACGAAAAATGCGTAGGATCCGGCACAGGTAAGTTTGATTTGTAAATATTATTTATCACGGTATGAATATTTTTAACTTCTAATTGTTCCCTATTAATATTTTGTATGTTTACATGTTCAAGCGGCCATTGCTCAGCGGGTGAGCGAAGAAAATCCGGACCTTTAAACCATTCGCAGCTATCCGTTAGACGGTAATTATTGTTCTTTGTCGCATCGTCCGCTATGTTCAATTCAGATGGAACGTAATGCCATTCGTTAACGCTGCTCGTCGCGTCTAGTTCACCGAGTCGGTTTGCGACAAACGTGTTATAATTGCGAAGGTCATTACGTATCCATAACAAAACGGTCGGTCCAATAAAAGGTTCTGTCGATCACTAATCTATGCTCACTTTTCAGCGTATTTGCGAGACGGCATGCAAGAACAGCTGATTGCAGTTCTAAGCGAGGAATAGACACGCACTTCACCGGGGCCAAACGACTTTTACTCATGACAAAGGTCAAGCTAATGTCGGCCTTATGTTCTTCGCAATAGGATCGCCAATAGGCTACAGCGACATAAGCGGCCGGTGACGCGCCGCAAAATATATGTAGATCAATTTTACGTGTGTGTGCATAGTTATTATGATTAAAATAACATCTTGGAATGCGAAGCTCATTTATAAAACCTATTTGGTCCATCCATTCCTTAAAACATTGTTGCAGAGGATAGAAAATACGCGATTTTTGGACGAGTCGATTTTTGGCCGAAACGTAGTTGAGGCCCTCTAGTGTACGAGTCCGTAAATTGCACTTTCTACCGAGGCAGACATAATGCTTTTCACAGCTACTGAGAGGAAATAAAATAATAATTCATATTCAAAACTCAAATTTTAATTCATGTTAATGTGACATCACCGCCCATTTTACCATAGATAACGTTTTTTTAAAATCTGGACCCCTATTCTCGTGGCACTCGAGATTAATAAACTAACATGCGATATGAAGATGTCAACTCCATATGACATTGTATTTGTTTCGCCATATCTCCCATGTAATTTCATCTCTAGTGGTCCGAGATTAGGGGCCAAGTTTGAATTACATTAAAAAAAAAGCAGTGACATAGTTTTTAATCTGTGTATCTTTTAGCAAAAATACACCTAACATTTTACGACACAAAATGGTGTGTTCTGATTGGTCGATTTAAATTTTTCATTTTAAGGAGCTATGACACAAACATTGATTGATTGATTTTCATTGGTTCTTAAAGTTGGACAACAATGTTCTCGACCAATCAGCAAACTCGCCGACAAAAACATTCTTGGTCTGTCCTTATAAGTGACGTTTTGTGCCCCCAAACAAGACCATCTATGGCCATATTTCCTAGCAGTGTTGTGAAAAAAACATTTCATCAGTCAACACCCGATCCCAATCAATTTTCTGTCTCCAGGTAGACTGTAAAAGTATTTTTGCTTTCATAGTGCCAACAAACCGTAAATATCGAATATACTCATAACTATGCGCAAGAGCTCCCTTTTAGTTGTTTTTTGTTGACCTTTTAATACGCGCTCATTAACGTTTTTGAACGAATGGTTAAACCCTAATAGGCAATCTGTACTCGGGTACCACAATAACCGAAGTGTTCGTTCAAACAATTCGTTTCCTTGGAAATCCAGGCTTACGCAAGCTGCGCTTAAGGTATTTTTTGGAGCGACCTCACAAACAGCGGGGCTATTAGATGTCCAGTTCGTAATGTCGAAACCTCCTTGTGAATGTATGTACGTTATTTCTTTCATCGACTTAATGGCCGCGTCTTCGGTAGTGAAAGAGTCAACGTAATCATCACAATAGTGATTAGTGATTATCGCATGTACCGAATCGGGCATTGTTTCTTTAAAACGTTCGGTGTTTATATTTTTTACGTACTGAGCTATGAAAGGTGAACAGTTAGCGCCAAAAATTAAAGATGTCATAGCAAAATGTTTTATTTGGCCGTCTATTTTCCACAGAAAACGAAGCGCATGTTGACCAGCGGATTTTATATTTACACGTAAAAACATATCACGTATATCTGCAGAAATTCCCATTTTATTCTCACGAAATCTAAGCATGATACCTATAAGAGATTCAAGCAAATCTGGGCTTTGCAACAAGTAGCTATTGAAACTAAATCCATTAGTGGTGGCCGCGGCGTCGAAAACTAGTCTAAGTTTTTTCTTATTTGGGTTATCGACGCCGAAGTGGGGTAAATACCAGACTCGCAGTCTTGACTGCTGCGGATCGATTTCGCGAGCGTAATTGTTTACAAATCAGCGTTCGATTCTTTCTTTGTACCGTTGAGCAAATCCTGGGTCACGTGACATCTTACGTTCGATAGATCTCAGGCGCGAGAGTGCCGTTGGAAGCGAGTCGGGCATAATGGTACTACTTTTCCACGGGAGACCTACTTCCCAGTGGCCATCAACTAAGTGTGCAGTACTATTCAATATCTCAATCGCCTTACTTTCGTGACGATTTGGCTGCGGTGGCTCTGCGGAGACCCCTAGTGCATCTAACTCAAAAGATTTACGCACGAGTTCATGCAAGCCACGACCATCGACGTTGTCGGTCGCGAGCGAATTGGATGTTACGTGGCCTACAGTTTGACCGGTTATCACTGGGAGAATATGGGGATGATAACGTAGACATAAAGCCGTGTACACGCCAACCCAAAGGAGTTAATGTACCGAAAGGTTCATTTTTGCTACCAGTTAACAATTGTAATAGCTTTATTAAATCGTAATTATCCTGACCAATTAATACCTTTGGTTTATAATTAACATTTGGAACAAAATCTGACGAAATATTATGTAAATTGGCATACTTAGCAATATTAACTTTTAACATGTTTTGCTCAGGCAAATTTAGTTCTTTAATCTTTTGAGCGTGAAAATCAAACAAGTTATTATCCGAGCCACTTATGCTACAACTTACAGTCTCTGATGTACAGACTATTTCGTTGTTCTCCCAAGCACTTCTTTTAATAATTGTTTCTTCTGTCCTTTTAGACCTATCGAGTCCGCAATATCACTCGCGATAAGAGAAACTGTTGCGCCGTCGTCTAGCAGCGCGTGCGCTGTGACCGCGTCCTTAGGGCCGCGCAAAACAACCGGCACGATATGTAACATTACGATTGAATTAGACACTGAGGTCGTGTTGTTTACACTTTCGCTATGAACTTCCGCACACTCGCGCGCGACACTATCATTTTCCGACACGGTGTTCACTTGGTCGGACGACACGGCGGACGTCGTCGACTGCGCCGGCGCTGTGGGGGCGGGCCAGTGAAGTAGCTAGTGATGCGGGAGCCCACACTGGTCGATCTCGCAGTTAGAAGCGGGGCATTCCTCCCTCTTATGTTTATCTATGAGGCATTTATGGCATAAATGTCTTCCCCTAATGAAACGCCAGCGGTCCTTTTGCATTGCTTTACTAAACTTAGTGCAGTTAGGTAGGGTGTAGTGTTGGGATGTTTCCGGAAACATTTCGAAAAGGTCGAAATATTTCCGGAAACATTGCGGGCATGTTTCCTAAAATGGAAACATACCAAATATAACAAAAGTTTTGTATGAAACCAAATATTTTTTATATAACGAAACATTTTCTATTTTACCATCTACGTATGTTTTAGTGGGTACCAACTCCGTAGAATGTCATTTCTATATTTTTTTCTCTAAGTTTCCAATAATTGCGTATATTACATGGAAAGTTTCATAGAAAGTTTCCAGAAATTTCGAGTTAGAAATATTACCCTAGTATACTTTTGGGCTTAAATCTTTTAAATGAATGTAAACAGTAGAAAGTGGTACTAGTATATTTAACCTGATGGTGAGAATATGTTTATATAAAATTTTAGCAAAATAAAAAAGCATGTCAGTATCAACTGTATTTTTTTTCGTTTATAGCTGTTAAAAATCAACAATGTATATAATATATAATCAACCATAAAAAATGAACTATACTTATACATTTTTTTAATGATAATATACATACATCTTAGCCTAATTGTGCAAATTGTGGTTATAGAATTATCAACAAGTTTTTAGAGATGTTTGTAATTCTGTAGCTCTGCCTACCCCACTTTGGGAACGAAGGCGTGAGATTATGTATGTATGTAATATACATATAATATACTGTTATCAATTATGTCGTTGATCCTTTCGCTTTCATCAAAAATTTTGTTTATTTCTAAAAAACACTGATGTACTTTATGAACCGAACAGTAATCACCTTCTAAAAATGTTATCCAAGCTGTGATAGGTTTAAGGATGTCTCGGAGTTTTTCGGTTTTGAGCCAAAAATCTTCATCCAGAATCATTACTTTGTGGTGCCTCGTGATCGGAAGGTTTGCATCATTTATATTAACCACTATGTTCTGCAGTATGACTTCTGATAATAAAAAAGTGTCTAAGCAGTGGCTATAGCTTGCCCACCTTGTCTTTACTGGTAGGTGTAAACTGACATTAATACTTTTTTCAGTCGCTATTTGCTTGTAGTTAGCTCTTCTTTCTTTTTAAAATAGCTACGAACGAGTGACTGAGGTTTCATTGTCAATAATTTGAAAAATATATATAACACACGACACGACCACGACACGAATAACAAGACTAGTACCACTGAGTTTTGGTGCGAAACTGAGGTGAATATAGCTAAACGACATTGCAGCCTTATCTCACACTCATTCTCTCTCTTTCTCTCTTTCCCTCTCTCTTTTATAGTGCCTCTCTGGCTCACCACGCGTCCCTGCAACGTCGCGCGCGATGACTGAGTGAGTACTAAACTAACGTTATTCAGACATCCAAGTGCGAAAGAGAGGGAATACGTAAAAGATAACATTTAACCGATCTCTTTACAATAATCTTTTCAGTCATGGCATGCTTGTGGTATTTTTAACGGTTTGCACGTCGTGGTCGTGGTACTCGTGGTGCTATTCACCTTAAATGATTTTATGAATGTTTATTTATATGTTTTGACGTGAATATGTCTAAATTTGCTTTTATAGTGGGAGGAAGATCACAAAATCAGAGAATACAATTTGATGTTGCAACTACATCTCTATCATCTACATCCAAAATTCAATTACACCACTCGATAGCTGAATAATCAAAGAATTCGTTACGAAGTGTCTTACTTCAACACTTAAAACAACAATAAAAACATTAAAATGTTCACAAACAAAACAAAACTTAAACAAAGTATTTTTAAATAAATTGTTGAGATACCAAAACTATATTATTTGCGGTTCTAAATGTTAAAATAAACAAAAATTGTTAACCATTGGCATATTTCTAGGAAACTTACTTAGAAACTTTCGCTGGAATATATGGAAACTTATAGAAACTTACCGAAATTTATGATTTTGTTCAAATGTATGCAAAGTATATACTTTTATTTTATGGTACTTTTGTACAAAACCATATCTTTTGTAATATTTCTTAACTGTACTATAGTAAAATTATGTTTATAAACATGCATATTTCCGTAAACTTCCGCTTCTGAAAACATTTCCGAAATATTTCATGAAACTTTCGGGTTGGAAAGTTTCCATTTTCTGAAAGTTTCCTGTTGCCCATCACTAGTAGGGTGTGATAGCTCTCACGGCAAAATGCACACCTTTTATCAGCTTTTGTTTCGTAAGATGCTTTTTTAAACGACGACTGCGATGGTGCCTACATAAAATGTCTATTGTCTTGGGGTTTTCGCTCTTCCGGTTTCTTATAGGTACTGGTATGTATATGAATATGACTAATACCTGCCATTGACGCCTTCGTGTCTTCTTCGGTAAAAAAATCCGAGAGCAGTTCGAGTTTAGGTTTATACTTTTCTTGGTGCGTATACGCATAATCGGCCCACTTAGTAATTAGCACCGTGGGGCTCTTAGTAATAACGGAATTCATTAGCTCGGGGCTACGTAAATAATCTATTTGTTGTGTAGCTCGAGCGGCCGCTACGTAATTTTTAACTTTTATAGAAAAGTTAACTATCTCGTTGTGATAGGCTGGCGGTAATAGTGGTAACTTTCTCAGCTGTACAGTTATCCTTTGTATGAGGCCGCTTACAGCTGATGTGTTGCCGATGAGAAGTGAATACACGGTTTCTTTCGCTTCGCCACGTAAAAACACTTACGTAATCAGCAGATGTTCTCTGTGTCACTTGTAACCCTCCCTAACAAAAGTCCCTTGACGATACCTAATTAACTAAATTCTTAGTAGAGCCTAAGTAAACCTAAAAGAATCCCTAAAGCTTACCTATAGCTCTGAAAACTCGAAGCTATAAAAGCCTATGTAATATTAAACTATGTAAAGCTACTCTATGAAAAACTACTACTAACTTCTTGTCTTTAAATATACAGAGTAAGAATGAATAAATATTATTGAAATGGCCATATGATCGTCTAGTGTCTAGAAACCTACATTGTGAACCGTTTAGTTAGTAACCTAAGAACTTTTCATGCATATAAGATTGGTATAGTTACATGAATAAAGTCTAACGTTTTAGCCCACAAAATCAAGTGAGAAGTAAAGTGAAGAATAAAAGAGAATGATAATTGGTCTTATAACTAATAAAGGTCAGTCAAAGTCTTTGGGTCTATTTAGTGATTGTTAGCTTGAAACTGGAAAGTATGCTTAAGCAAGCAAGCAAGCAGTTGGTCGTCTCGATCCTCCTCGAAGAGGAGGATGAGGAGCCGGTAACGGGCTGATGGCCCCCGACCGGGGTGGTCTACGCCGACCGTAAAAACGGCCGGGTCCTGGGAATAGCAGCCGGCGCCGAAGGCGCAGGCTGCGGGGAGGTGGGGTTGGATGGGGAGATCGGGTAGGTGGGATGAGGGAGGCGTCAATCCGGGGGGTTACGCTGCTCGCGAGGTCAAGCCAGCCGGGTAGGACCCCTTTCAGGGAGTCCCGGCTAGCGACCTACAAGCAGAGCAGCGTCTTCATGGGTCCTGCTGGGGTGTCGACGTCGTCGCCGTGTCGAGATCGCGGGGGTAAGCCTTGCCGTCGGGGGGTCGCGCGTGCTGGGGCGCGATGTCCCTCAAATGGGGGAAACGCGACACGTCTGCTCGCGCGAACATCGACGTGGCAAGGCGACCGATGAAGTCGTCCAGGCTCTCGATCTTGAGGTCCCTCTGGACCGTGGCATTCCTCACGTAGCGGGGGGCATCTGTTATGGCACGCAGGCACAGATTTTGCTGTACTTGCAGCTTTTTCTTGTGACCTGCGGCCAAGAGGGCGTACCAGGAGGGTGCGGCATACGTGAGGCGGGGTCTAATATAGGTCTTATAGACCCCGAGCTTCACCCGCAGAGGGAGGCTGGAACGGAGCACTGGACGCAGTAGCGCTCTAGCAGTTCTCGCGGAGGCGACGACGGTTTTGGCGTGGGGACCCATGGTGAGTCTGCGGTCGATGCTGATCCCCAGGTATTTAACTACCGGGGACCAGGAGATGTCTTGTCCGAGTAGAGAGAGTGGTGGGAGTCGGCGGATGCACTTACTCACGAAGATCGCCTGAGTCTTCGCCACGTTGACGGTTAGCCTCCACCTGGCTAGCCAAACTGGTAGGGCGTCGAGTTGGCGTTGCAGCTTGACGACGGCATGCTCGGGCTTGAAGGAGGATGCGTAGAATGCCGCGTCGTCAGCGTACAGGGCCAGGTGGGAACCGTCAACGACCGGTATGTCGTCCGTGTAGAGGTCGTAACATACCGGGGAGAGGCAGCTGCCCTGAGGGACTCCGGCTGCTACTGGGCGATCTTCGGAGGTGGTGTCTTCCACCACCACTCTGAAGGTCCGGTCCGTGAGGAAGGACTCGATCACCTTCGTCAGTCTGCGGGGGGCCGAGGACAGCGCGACCTTGTGGACCAGGCCTGAGTGCCAGACCCGGTCGAAGGCCTTCTCCATGTCCAGGAGGACTGCAGCCGTGTGCTCGCGTTTGTTCGCGGCGACCGCCATGTGGTGCAGAACCCTGGACAGCTGGAGCGTTGTACTGTGTCCAGCGCGGAACCCAAATTGTTCGGGGCGGGGCATGATGTGAGGGACCAGATGTGTGAGCAGCAGTTTCTCGAACACCTTCGAGATGCTCGGGAGGAGGGTGATGGGCCGATAGCTCTCGGGCTTCAGAATGTTTTTCCCCGGTTTGGGCAGCATGATCACGTTTCCAGACTTCCAGTTTTGTGGGAAGTTTCCGGTGCGGAGGATGCCGTTAAAGAGGTGCGTTACCGCCGCGATTGCGCGCGGCGGTAAGTGTCGGAGGGTGGCGTTAGTGATGCCGTCCGCACCAGGAGCCTTTCTGGGCTTTGTCCTCGTGATCATGCGCTTGACTCGGCCGGGGGAGAAGAAGATGGGGTCTTCGTTGAGAGCTATCGGCGTGGAGAAGTAGGTGCGAAGGTGCTCATCAACTGCTGCTATGTGGTCCGCCTCGTCAGATGGGTTCGGCTGGAACTGTCGCTCCAGGCACTCGGCGAAGATTTCAGCGCGGTCCTCGGCTCGGTAGCGTGGTGTACCATCGGCGTGGAGTAGTGGTCGTACAGGTGTGGGGGCTCCGCTAAGTCGACGGCATAGACGATGGATGGAGTTCCAATCGTCCGCCGCGTCGGCTAGCGTTTCTTCCCACAACGCTGCTCTGTGGTCTTCCATTGCCGACTTCACCCTTGTGGTCAGGGCGTTTAGTTCGGTCTTTTGCCTCGGGCATCGCGTGACTTGCCAGCGCTTTCGGAGACGCCTCTTGTCCCCTAACATCTTGGTGATGTGCGCTGGCAGTGGGGGCAGTTTATCGGTGGATCGTCCTGTCATCGACGACGCGGACAGAGCTTCTCGGATGCGACTGGTTAGGCCCATCGAGAATCTGTCGATGTCCGCGGCGTCGGAGAGCGGCTGGTGGGGGACCGCGACATCCATGAGCCTCGCGAACTCCTCCCAGTCAGTGACGGGTCTAGGAGCTCTCGGGATGGAGACCGTGGGTGTCGCGTTCATGACGAGGAGCACCGGTTGATGGTCAGACTGCACCTCGTCATCTAGGGTCTCTTGGCGTAGCTGGCCCTGAAGTCCACGGTGCACGGCGATGTCCAGGACGTCCGGAGCGTGCGCAGCTTGAGCAGGGTAGTGCGTAGGCGTCTCTGGGCCGTCCACGTGGTAGCCGAGGACTTTAGCGTCTAACAGGAGTCGGCGGCCGTCCGTGTTGGAGATGGAGGAGTTCCACGCCGGGTCCTTGCAGTTCCAGTCGCCTGCCGCCAAGGTGGGCAGCGGCGAGTCCAGCAAAGCCCTGACCTCTGCTAGGTCAAGTCGGGAAGAAGGGGGCTTGTAAATGGCATAGACTCGCGTGCAGGCGGCGGCAACATGGATCTCCACGCCGAGGGCTTGCAACGAACCCAGGTGGATCTGCGGCAGCGGTTGGTGGATGACTCCTCTTTTGACCAGCACGGCCAGTCCTCGGAAGGCCCTTACCCCATGCTCGTCTTGGCGATACGTGTGGTAACCCGGCATCTTGAGGGGAATGGAAGGTTCCAGCAATGTCTCCGAAATCAGGGCGATGTGAGCGTTCTGTTCCCGGAGTACAGCGGTGAGGAGCGGGATCTTGGTTCTGAGGCCCGCGGCGTTCCAATGAATAATCCTCAGAGGGTCCATTGCTAAACCAGTAGAGCAATCCCTCTGAGGACTATGGCGACAATGTCGTCGCCGGTCTGCAGAGCCATCAGCACCTCCTGCAGGATTTGGAGCGCCAGCTTGACCGTCTCGGTCCTGTCGCTTTGCGCTGCTTTCCTCGGGCCTGGTCCCTGGGAGGGGGCAATAGTGGCCTGGGCTATGGCAGAGGAGGCTGCTACGACCGAAACCGGCTTTGGTGGTTTGGTGTTGGGTTCTGGGGCGTTGATGGAGGCTGCCGTTTCCGCGACCACACCATCCTGGGGTGGTCTAGTACCACGGTTTCTTCCACCCCGCTTCTTTCCGCGGCGAGGAGGGGGGTTTGTGGGGTTGTTTGCAGGGGCCATAAGATTGGCGCTCTCCTGCGTCGCCACGACATCTTGGGTGCGGGTTATGCTTAAGGCATTTTATTTTGCGCCTAAGGTCAGAGCCCACGACTCCCCGCTCATAACTGTGGGACTCGTCTACCTGACTGGTCATCCCTCCAGCGCTTAAATTTTTTTTTTTCTTTCCGTGAGAGGTAATTGATTTTACAGTCTTTGTCAGTTGTTAGTAATAGATTAGTCAGTAATAGTCTGTCAACAGTATACAAGGGACGAGAGGGTTCGACAAGGCTCCTTTCTCCATTGCAGGAGTGAAAAATAAAATATTAGTCATATTGAATTTTATGTAATTCATATTAAATTTTCTAGGAGCTTAATTATTATATGTTAAAGTCAAACTGTCAGGATATAGATAATAATGAGTAGTCATATATAGTCAAGTTTATAAAGCTAGAACGTGTCAAAGCCAACCTGCCTGAATGTAGATAGCAATGGTTAATAGTCATATAAGACCATAGTAAAGGTAAGTAGTCAAATAAGTTTAAGTTTATGAAGTTTGAGTTAATTTCAACACCCTGCAATTTCTATGAAGAGTTTTGTTTAAATTATATGAATGTTTATTTCTCATATTATAGTGAATCTTTCTAGTCATGATGAATGCTGGTTTTAATGATGATTTTAATCATAAATTGTACATATTTGCTGAAGTATATTCCCGTAGGAATGGTATTGTGGTTTCAACTGCTCACAGACTATAAGGCCGGTTTTCCCTTGAGAATACCAAGCAGGGTGCGTAACCCATAGCGTAAACAGAGAAATCTCTTGATGTAAAATATTCAATATAAGTTGAGAGAAATCAGTCGACCGCATTGGATCTTTCAATGTTGAAGTATATTTGGCTATCTGCCATAGACTAGAAATAATCACGTATCATTAGCTTACTTTGCTCAAGCTTTAGATATAATGGAACTGTCGTATATAATGAACTATCTGTTTCATTGATATTATTCACAAGTTGAGGCTTACTTTGCTCAATTGTAGTGCATGTTTTTATGCATAAATTCCCTTGGGAATGGCTGAATGAAATTACTATAGTACAGGGACTAGCTGATGCTCGTAAGCAGTGACAGCAGAGTCGTAACTCAGTATGTAAAGTAAATCACCTGCCCAGAAGATCAAATAAGGGAAGACAGTCCAACTCATAAATATTACTTTGAAATTTACTATTGAATGCTGATTGTCTGATAAAGACTAGAAATATTTACCCTCTGATAAGCTTGCTCGAGCGTTATTGGTTAAGTCAATGTTCAATCGAAACACAATAAACTGAGAACTCCTTAGGGTAAAAATTTATAGAAATAAGTAGTATATCTTCCCAACTTTAAAACGGATAATATATTAAATTTAAACTTCCTACAACTTTTCCTATATAAAAGCGGCATAAGACCTGACGCAGATGAGTTTAAAAAGACTATTTTAACACGTAAGTTTTATTCCTACATACTTAGTTATGATCCTATTGGTTTAAATGCCTAAATCCCTATTTTCTCTAACGTTTGAAGCTACCCTAATTCTACTGTTAAGGCCTACTCTACGACCTACATCCTATGGGCTTACCTCTCCCAGTAATTAGCTAAGTCCCTAGGGAATCTGTAAAGTTTAGCTGAGTCGGCTGAAGAGGCAACCTAAGCACTCGTGTTGTGTGTACCTCCCCTCTCTCTTTTGGTAGACCGCAGTCCTCAGGAATAGAGAGAGTAAGGCGCCCTATTGTGTGGTTTAGTATACGAGTATATACATAATAATAGATTTATCGGGACCCATACTCAACTCCAATAGAGCTTCAGTGGGTGCGCGCCGGCTTGCCAACTTGTGGACCCCACTTGTTCTCTAAAGGCTGACATTGAGAATAAGTAGGCATTATTATGGATATCTGTGTCGATAAAAAGACATCCAGGCTTGCCAAGGCTTCTTTTTGACTCTAATAGTTCCAAATCAGAGGCTCCGTTAGGCTTCCTCGGATTTGTCAGGCACTTACTAGTGGCAGCCTGATCTTTGTTCTGGTACAATCAAGTGCTAATCTAGCTTACACAACAAGCTACTTTCCCTTTCCCCCACTTTAATAAAATTACTCTTTATTCTCCAACCAATCAATGCAATGTACCAGACACAAATGATAACTAGCCCAAAGCTAAAGAAAGTACACAGAAAGAAATTAATTAAATAACACAACACAAATAAAATCAATTAAAATTCACACAGTAAAGTTAATACAAAAAAGTGTCTCACCAAAATACCCAGATTATTTATATTTATCTAAGAACCCAATCCCTGTTTACTGAATAAGCCCTAGAATACAAAAACTCTTTACTAATGTGCAAACCCCAATCATCCCCTTACATACATAAAAATACAGAGCTTTCACGCTGCATTTCCATACATGACAAGAGGGCAATACCTCACACAGTAGATCCTATTACCAACTACCTATTCCCTAAGTAAACCGTTTTCCGTAAAACCTCGCGAATAGAATTTAATGAATTCGTAGACGAAAATCCCATTTTTATAAAATAATATTACTTAACTTCAACAAATAACATGATTACCTACACCGCTATAACCGTATACTACAGAACCGCTGGTGAACTAACAAGAATCTAACGTGAAACGTTAACGCTAAGCTATGTCTCCCAACGTCGACGAATATCTATCCTATCCTTGTGTTATTATAATATTCCGCACTAATATAATAACACAAGGAACCATGTTAAGAGTAAAGCTGCAACACGAGTCTAAACTACTACCTAACACTCTTAACCGGTCCGCAAATATTAAACTGTAACTAGTAAGCTAAATATCACTGCTAGAATAAATAAAGAAGTTATACGGTTAACTTAACGCTCTTCTCCTACATGTGAAATCCCCGGGAATATATATCCGTAATCTACACAGAAAAATGTAACTATCCATAATACACGAACTCCATAACACAAAATAAAAACCAAAGTAAACTATGACGGAAAATAAGCACCTAAACATACCTGGTTTGGATAAAACGTGCCTGCAAGTTATGCAAGACGCAGTACGTGACGAAACCATATTCGGTAGGTACTAAATTGTCCGAAAACTTCAAGTCCGCGAAGACCATTGAAAAACAGTTTCAAATTAAGAATCATACTCGGGAGACTGGTCAGCGCCCTTCCGATACCAGTCGAACAAGGGGGGTGGCTAGTAGGTGCCCGAAGGCCAGCTACTGCGAATACACGACGGACGTTAACAACATCCCCACAACCGGCCAAAAACACTTACACGCACAAAACACGTGCGCGGACACAGTAGCACAGGTACATGCTGGACGGCTTTGTCATTTTTGCAACTATGGTCTTAAAATAATCGCAAATTATAAGGTTGATTGGTAGAGAATGCTTTTAGCATTAAGTTCGCCTTTTGTACACTATTTTAATTTTGTGCAATTAAGTATTAAAATAAATAAATAAAAACATTATATGGTCATAGATGGAGTTCGATATGGTTACTCAGTTTAGCACAGAAGTAAAACAAACATCCGCAGGTACCAAAAAAAATACCTTATCACAGAGTAAAGAAGCTGATATTAAGTAAGCAATACAGAAGCTCTTAGATTTAGGGGTCATATCCTAGTGTACCCCAATCAAGGATTAATTTATTTGCAAGTAGGTAAGTATATTCTTGCTCCGAAACCTAATTTAGGAAAGCGATTAATCTTAAATTTAAAAGGGCACCTTGTCATTTTAAGATGGAGGATCATCCTCAAAACTCATTCCTGAAAATGGGTATCTAGCCACAATTGATTTGAAATAAGTCTATCTCCATGTGCCAATAAATAAATAAATAATGACAGAAAATACTCGCGTTTTGCCGCATGGTCTATCTGTGATATTAAGAAAATGGTTGCACTGTACACTGTACATAAAACCTTGAATAAGCCGCACCAAATTCGTTGCGTAGTTTTAAAAATCTAAGTATACTATAGGGACAGACAGACACCGGGAAGCTACTTTGTTTTATACTAAGGAGTGAAGACAAAGATATCTTGAACTGTTCTGTTAAAAAACATTAATAATTAAGAAATTAAAATCAAACCTTCAAATATCATACTTGAAGACATGAACTGGGGGCCTATTATGAGCTCCTTATTTCCAGCCTGTTTTCGGCTTGGGGTTATCAAGTGGGCGGCGCATTTAAGAATCGATGTTGGTATGTGATCAAAGCCAACAGATTTCGTATTCTTCAATGACATTATTGTTTTAAAGATTTCATTTGAGGTAACTGGTGTAAGAAAAATGCTAGAGTCTACGGTCTTAATGGGATATGGATATAGTTTCATCTTATTTAAATTAAAATAATTAGTCAAATTTATAAAGTGATCATTAAATAAATTTGCTATAGATTTAGCGTCTACCATCTTAGTATTATTATGAATTATTTCATTTATGTTGTTTTCTAATAGGTTATTAAACTTGTTTCCTGTGTTGTTTTTAATTAAGACCCACGATGCTTTACACTTGTTTTTAGTGCTGTTTATAAAGTAACAATTTTTTTTTTTGAGGTGGTTATGCTTTTTTTTTAAATATTTTACTGTATTTAAGGTATTTGAGTCTCGATGAATCATTTCGGTGTGAATAATAATAATAGCGTAGCCTTCTCTTTGTGGAAGTAGAGGATTTTATGCCATTTGTTATCCATCTGTTATTTTTATTGTTGATTTTTAATTTTAACACAGGGTAGCATAAATTAAATAACAATGTCAGCATGTCATGAAGAATATTGAAAGCTTTATTTGCGTCTGTCTCACTGAAAGCTTCACACCAAGATAGACAGCTTAAACACTGAAGGAATTTTTGGGTATGCTCATCATTTATGTCTCTTTTATAAACGTAGCAATATTTAGGTGGAATAAATTTACTTTTGACGGGGACACTGACAAGTTGTGCGTTTTCGTGGTCCGACAAGTGTAGCGGGATATTTTTACAGTGAGCATCGGGGACGTTGCTGATAGCTTGATCTAGGCAAGTTTTTAATCTAGTGGGCTAGTGTATATGTGCTATGTAACCATAATTTTGGATAATCCGCTGAAGTTCTTTTGTTTCCTTTGTTTCTTTTAATGTATCAATGTTGAAGTCTCTTACGAGTATGATTTTCTGGTTTGTTTTCTTACAGAGCATGTGCAGTATTTTTTATACTTAATTCACACAAGAAGATAAAAAGATTTGAGTTTGGTGTGCGGTATAAACAAAAGACTAGGCTGTCTAGTTTTAGTATTTCGATGCCACATATCTCAAAAACAAGCTCTGTAGATATTTCCTGTAAAAAAGTGAGTTCTTTGTAATCTATATAATCTCTAGAAAGTATGCATACACCTCCGCATTTTTTGGCAGCTCTAGAGAATGAGCTAGCAAGTCTGAATTTATTTAGGAATATGGTCACCAGATTCTCAGACCCTCATCACCAGATTTTATGAAGGTTTCACAAAGACAGAGTATATCAATATGGTCGATTTTACCCTTGATTTCGCGTAAAGTAATTTCTAGAATTTCTTTTTTGCTAAGGAATCCTGCAATATTTTGATGCATAATTTGCAGAGATAACTCGTTATTCACGAAAAAACGATTTATTTTTATTTTTCGTACCATTCTTCTCTTCCGCAGGAAGCGTGCGCGGAAAATAGTCAAGGATTGATTTTTGTAAGCCTATTTAGACGGGATGGTAAAGTCCTATTTGATGAGTTTAAATGATTATGTACAAGGCCATGGTCGTTCTTTGAGCTATGTTGTGTAATTGTTGGTTAGCAAATCAATCTAGCCGTTATTACTTCTGGACGGAGGTAATTATGTTCATAACTAGTCCAGAGAGTCGATTTGCAAATTCAATCTATGACAGGCTTCTTCAAGGAAGAATCGATATTGTGGTTTCCGTATGCTGAGCTAATGTGAATAAAGTGTCAATTTTTGAGATTGTTACACGATATATTGAGATTTTTGTTAAGTATTTTTTCATTTAGGTACTTACTGTTTGATACACTCATTATGATTATGGGTACATTTTTATGCAGGTTAGCTAAATAACTTAGTTCACTAGTGACTTTAATAGGATTTGAGTCATTTTCGCCTATACACAATATCACTTTGTCTTCAGGCTGGAACTGTGCTGCAACGCATCTTTTTGCGACCACTTCTGCTGAGGCATCTGGTTTCGTTTGAGCAAATACTATATAGTTTTGGTATGCTGTATTTTTCCGAGATTTTATTAATCGTAAGGCTAAGCCAGAACATTGTTGAGTGCCATAAATCCAAATTTTCCTGCTCTTCATTGTCTTCTTAGATTCTACGGCTGGCTTATCGATTGAGTATGCATTACTTCAGGAGTATCGTCTACTTTTTTGGTATCATCTTTATCTGTTGCTATTTCGCCATCTGTAATCTGTAGTGTACTCTTATTTAAGATGACTTGTTCATTTGAACTTTGGTAACATTCCTGTTTTTCTCCTTTATTAGGAGATTGCGTTTTTTTATTAGTGGGCGCCTCATGAATTTCTGCGATCGTCGTAATACTTTTACTTTGTAAGGTAAGTTGCTTTTCCGATTCGGAGTCAGAATTTGATATGTACGAGTCATTTTCCGGTCCTGATGCTTGTTCGCATTTTGAGATGTTACGGAAACTATCGGTTAATAGTCTCCGGCTTTTTTCCGTCGTGACCGAAGGCGTTTTTTTGGTGTGGATGGACTGCTACATATTGCTTTATGGGAGCTGATTTGTTGTTGTTGACGGAGAATCTGGTTTTTGAGGTCCCCATTTTTTAGCACTAGGTTATCAATTTCAGCCATCGCACTTTCTAATTGCAGTTTCAGATTGTCTAATTCATCCTTTAGCTCGGAACTAAATTGAATATGTGTAGATAAGTCTAAGCTTCTAGTGAAAGATCCTGATCCAGTCGAATTTAAGCTTATGTTTTCATGCAGTTGTTCGTTTGATTTTGAGTTTAATATTGATTGGTGAAAATTACTTTAATAGTTCACAAAATTATCTAGAACTAGTGTCGTACATAAGAGGGCCGTTCACGGGTGTAAAAATACAAACATCTGCTTGCCATCATTTAACTGTGGTAATCGGTCGGTATGCTAGTATGTACAATTGCAGAATAGAAACTTTTAACAGATTGCTATTTCTTTATGTAATGAAACACGAATATACCTACATCTTAGATACTGACAGAAACCTCAAATATGACACAACCATGTTTTTAAATAATAATGGCTGGATCAATAACCGAGGTGTGAAAGTGGTGTTTCTTGATGTGTGTAGTTGGTTGTCCATTATATATGAATCTAACCGCTCTTGTATCGCGAATTCATCAGTAAATGATAATAACTGCCTGAATATTCCCTCCCGGAGCCTAAGTTTTCCATCTGGACAAGAGAAAGTGCCGACAAATCAATCCTTTCGTAAATAACAGCTTCATAGTTTTACTTCAAATTAAAGCAGGCATTCTACATAAAATAGAAATTTTCGACATAACTTTGAATTATTACAAAAACAAAAAATCACCAATTACTGCTGTATGTTTAACTGTAGGTACATTTTATCAGAGCTGGAGGAGAAAGTAATTTAATCTTAAATGGTTACACACTAGCTGCTATTTTTTCTAGGAGAACGAAAGAAAGAGGTGGCACCAGCATTTTGTTACGTGATAGCCTGGAATTCGAAACATTGCAATGGATAAATGACTTATGTCAGGAAAATGTTTTCGAATGTTGTGGTGTTAATGTACAAAGTCATAATGTTATTTCGTTGTGTGTATTTCGGATTCCTGGAGCTGACATTGACATTTTTTTTCATAAATTAGAACATCTATTAAACAAACTTACTTTAAAACATAAGAAAAAAATTATGATATGTGGCGACTTTAACATTGACCGATAAAAAAAGGGACAACGAAACAACTAAGGAATTTGAACGACTACTAAAGCGTTTTAATTTTGTATTACAGATAGACCTACCTACACGTATAACTGCTCGCTCGCAAACCTGTATTGACAACATAGCTTTTAACTTTAAAAACAAAAACAAAGCAATAGTTCATCATGTGCACACCTCAGATCATTCGGCTCTAACTATACCTGCGAGTAGATATCGCAGCCAGAAAAATACATTATCATAAATTCTGGTACATATGGAGACGTAATATGTCTAAAATAAATAGAATAACATTTAAGGATAGTCTCACACCGCTGAACTTTTCTGAAGTGTATGAAAGCAAAAATACTAATGAAGCATTTAATGCTTTTCATGAAATAATAATAATGATTTTAAACTGTGTTTTCCAAAAATAAAAACCCGAAAATTGGCTAATACAGGAAACTCGTGGATAACACCAGGAGCCTGTTTTATAAAGCTACAAATTATAATTTACAGGTTACAAGTTTCCATTTGACACAACCTCGACCAATGACGACCAGCCATTTAAGCGGTATTGCCAGTTTAGACCTGTAAAAGTAGTTTTATAAAACGCGCCCCTGGTATAAGAAATCCTTCTAAAACTAAACGTAAACTACATCGTCAATACACAAAAGATCCATGTGAGCAAAATAGGTAAAATCACTTACAGAAAATACTCAATAATTTTAAAACGTTTAATAAGGAAAAAACAAAAGTACAACAATGTGCATTTAATTCATAATTCTGACAATGTTGTAGCAGCCACTTAATAAATCAATTACTGAAGGTATTTACCCGGAGAGCCTTAAAACTACTATTACGAAACCCGTTTTTAAAAAGGGTGACAAACAAAATCCAGATAACTACAGACCAATAGCTCTAATATCAATGTTTGCTAAAGTACCTATTTGAAACCCTCCTATGTAACAGAATAATTTCTTTTTATACAAAATACGACATTTTGTCTGAGAGTCAATTTGGTTTTAGCAAAAATAAAACTACTACCTTGGCTATCTACGAAGTTCTTAAAGTTATTATGACCTGCAAAAATAAAGGCTTACCTGTAATGAATATATTCATGGACATGTCTAAGGCATTTGATCGGGTGTCTCACAAACTTCTTTTAACAAAATTATACTGTTCTGGTATAATAGGTAATGATTATCAATGGTTAACTCCTCTACAACAGGGAACAGTGCACAGAAGTAACGAGCTTCTGTGAAAATACTAAGACTCTTATAGCATCTAGGTCACAGTATGGCTCGGTTAGGTATGGAGTACCGCAAGGCAGTATACTAGGGCCGTTATTGTTTCTAGTATACATAAATGATTTACCTCGCATAACTAAACATAAAATTGTTATTTTTGCCGATGATTGTTCCCTAGTTGTAAAGTGAACCAATCGTCTGACATATGAATCAGAAGTAAATAGGTAAGGTATTTAATGATGTCACAATTTGGCTGAGCCAGAACAACCTAAAAGTAAATCTAGAGAAAACGAAATTTATCGAGTTTTAAGCACCACAAGGTAAACCTATGAATATTACCATAAAATGTAATGGATATGAAGTACAGAGAGTTGGTTCCATTCGGTTTCTTGGAATAACAATGGACTGTCAGATTAATTGGAAAGATCATGTGGACAATCTATTAAATAAGTTAAGCAGGTATGTTTTTGCACTAAGACGATTAACAAATATTACTACTGAGGAAACAGGTCTAATAGCGTTGAAATGATATGAAATGAAATGAATGTTTATTTGCTAGAATGCGATACATAGGTGTCAAATTATTAGGTAGAACAGGCATTCAATCGATAAAACGATATGCAAATTTAGGTTAGGTACATAAAGTCAACTTAAAATCTATCCAATTATTAGGTAATCTGGACATTACCATTTAAAAAATTAAATATCAGGTTCCATTATTAATTTAATATCAAGATATAACACAGTGAAATACATATTGGAGGTCATAAAATGGTTAATTACGATTTATATATTCATTCACTTTGTAGAAACAATTGTCAAGGAGCCATCTCAGTAACTCAATTTTGAATTTTTTGCCCTGAAGCATTATTATTTGTTTAGGAAGGGCGTTGTATACTATAATGCACATATTAAATGCGTTCCTTTTGTAAATATCTGTGCGACATAAAGGTTTATGCAGCAGATGCTTGTATTGAGTCCTAGGGTTTCTGCTAAAGACTTCATGACGCTGGCTAAAGAATCCTGGGTGCGCTCTACAAAACAAACAGAGTTTAAACATGCTAGAGGTAAATTTTTTAGCTCTTTAAATAAGGGTTTGCAGCTGTCCAAGAACCATGCATTGCTAATGGCACGCACACATTTTTTCTGGATTTTAAACACCCTGTCTACGTCCACCGAGTTTCACCACAAAATTAAACCGTAATTAAGTGAAGAAGCAACATAACCATGGTAGGCTATAGTTGCTGCCTCTGCAGAGACCGTTCTCTTTAGTTTCCTCAAGGCAAAAACAAAACGATTCAACTTGGAACATAAGGAATCTATATGTGCCTTCCAATTTAAGTTTGCCTCGCATTTGTCATGTCGAATATGAGGTATGGACTGATTCATTGGGGGAATAGTACAAACGCTGAAAAACTGTTTAGGATGCAGAAAAAATGTATTCGGTCGATTAATGGCACTTTGCAGACTGATTACTGACAGCCTTTATTTAGCAAGTTTAAAATACTTACATTACCGTCGATGTACATTTTTGAAGTTTGTCTTTTTGTTGAAAATAATCCCAAACTGTTCACTACGATTGCATCTACGTCCATGCGCAATACTCGACATGGACTGAATTTACATTACCCAGGGGATTATCTGCCTTAGTTAATAAGAATATTATATTCATGTGTGTTAAAATCTACAATTACGTACCATTAGAATTAAAACAACTTGACATGCCTACCTTTAAACCCAAACTTTTCCAATGGTGCATAAAATAAATGTATTATCGTGTCTCTGAGCACTTCCAACGCAATAAATTTTTAGCCCATTTAATAAAATATAACTTAATTGTATAATATGGTATACTGATGACTTTAATTATATCATCTCCGCGATTTAACATTTTAGATTTTAGATTGTTATTTAAATTATTATTTATTTAGTATGACGTAACCTAATTGAATTTAAAATATGTTTGTAATTAATATCCGTAATACATATAAGGCAAGGTGACTTTTTTTATAAGGTAACGGATGTATTTATATTTCTATTACTTAGGTAACCTGTAATTTGTACGCCTACTGATAGGTAGAAAGTAGATGAAGCTATTTTATTATTTAAGACCTACTTTGTACACCTACACACTGTTAAAAAATAAATATTTTGATTTCGATTTATATTTTTTCATTAGATTGTCCTTCTTTTCTTGCAAATACCCTTCTTGTATCTATTAATTATAAATCATCTGTTCTTTTTACCTTTTCCCATGTTTCACTTTCCTCTAATACTTGTATTTCGTCCTTTATTGCCTTAATCCATTATTATTTATCTTCCCTTTCCATGATATCATTATAATGTACTGGTACATCATCACATTCTCCTGTCAATAATGCATATAATGCTTCATCTTTATCATCATCAAAATCTAATGCATAATCATTTTACCATTTTGGTATTTCTTTCTCTTACTCCTTCTTAAGTCTTCACATTCACGGTTTAATCCTTCTTTATAATCATTATCACTTCCTATTTCTTCTTGCATACTCATATATTTCTCTCCACGACTGTTTTCACAACTTTCCTGTCTATGTGCCATATCCATATTATTCCTTTTCTCTGCCTTGATCCCATGCCTGTTACTTCTTTTATACTTTCTTCCGTCTCATTCTGTCCATTATTCATTGCTATACTTACATACTCTTCTTCACTCCGATTTTCATTAAATACAACATTTCTTCCTATAACAATCTTTCCATTTTCTTCATCCCATAATTTCTAACCATTCAAACTATATCCCACCATTATCAACTTCTTCCCTTTTGGGATATGATTATAATTATGCTACACTTCTAAAAACTCTTAACTTTGTTAAATTGGGTTTCCTTCCTTCCCACAATTCACTAGGGACAATTCAATGATGTTGGACTTCTATATTAGTTACATAAGCTGAATATAAAATTGCTTCTTCCCACAATTATCTGTAAATTTTCGATTCAATCAATATTGTCAGTGTACTGTACTTTTATACCATGCTCTACAAAAAAAATCTTGAAGTCATTACCTGTATATTCTCCTCATTGTCACACCTAAGTATTAGCAAATTTGTATTGAAATAGTTTGTAGCGTGTTGATAATACTCTTTAAATTTTTGTAATACTTCAGACTTGTGCTTAATCAAATACACCATCACAAAGTGTGTGTATATATATGGCCGGAGTAATTGGTCCGCAAATATCGTTGTGAACTATTTCCAAAGGTCTAGTAGCTCTCTGTCCACTTTTATTAAAAGGCATCCTATTTAATATTTGTAAGATGATCAGAGCACCCGGAATCTATATACCATACTGAATCTAATTTATGTGCAAAGTCACCATAATCACATACAAAAGCATTGCTATCACACACACGTGTCATCTCCATATCCGATGCTGACGTCAGAAAGGCACCTCCTCTTCCCCGTGATGATCCATACTGGCCTCGACCTCTGCCTCTGCTATGTCCTCGGCTGGAACCGCTGAAACTCTGAAAATGCCATCCATCTTGTTGAGAGTAATGTCCACTCAATTGGTCCCGTCCATAATTCTGTCTATATTCTGTGTATCCATTTCCTGTATATCCATTTCCTGTGGGGTGTAGTGGGGTACCTATAGGATTATAGACAGTCGACCCGTACAAGGGGGGCAAGTCCTAAAGACTAGTTATCCCACAACCTCACCGGTGGCTCCAAGTAGTTGGTATGCACCCAACGGCCACACCCCGGTAAACCACGTCGACTCGTGGGCTAAACCCGGTGAGGGGACGTGAAGGTTTCGGCTGACATGTTTCGGATATCTCCCGAATTGTGCATAAAGTCTAGCTCGGCATTGATGGCAGGCCACGCTGATAAGCAACGGATCCTGGCGGATCTGGCGAGCTAGCAAGACAATGTTGATGGTCAAGGGCGGCAGTCGAGGTCGGAAGTGACTGTCGGCCAGATACTGCAGCCGAACCCCCCGCCGATCGTAGCGGTTTCCGTTCCATTGGATTACGGGGGACTAGGTAGAGAGAGGGTATCTGCGGTTGCGCATCCGCTTATACACTTTAAAATGTTCCTGCGCAGTTGACTGTTTTCGAATATGGACTCTGAATGACGAAAAGTCCCGTGGCGATGGGTCGAGGTAGAGAGGTCCGGTTTGGTGCAGACTGGGCTTTGTCTGAGGCCTGCATGCGGGCGACTTCGGGGGTGTTCCTAGAACGCCGTGGTCGCTTTCTCTCTGATCTGGGGGGACAGAGAGGATTCGGCAGCACCTGGAGTGACAGAGCAGCCCTATTTAGGGAAGCACTGCTCTCCTCGCTCAGCCGAGGAGGGGGCTAGAAAAGGTGCCCTAAACATTGCTCACCCCACCTCTAAGGATGGTAGCAACCGCGGCTGCCTCCGCATCAACAAATTCGCGGTCGACGCTACAAGAAAAAATATAATACATATAAGACCTCTGAATTGACGTTTGGTGCGTGGAACGTGCGTACACTCCTTGATCGCACTAACAATGCCTGTCCAGAGCGGAAAACTGCCATCGTTGCCCGGGAACTTCATCGCTACGATGTAGATGTGGCTGCTCTCAGCGAAACACATTTGGCTGATGAAGGGGAGCTGGTAGAATACGGCGGCGGGTATACTTTCTTTTGGAAAGGACTCGCTGCCTCTGAACCGCGACGATCAGGTGTTGGATTTGCGATCAAAAATAAGTTTTTCAAACAGCTCCAAGAGTGTCCGGTTCACATCTCGGATCGCATTACCACATTGCGCCTACACTTAGATGACAGCAATTATCTTAATGTCATCAGTGTCTATGCCCCAACGCTAGACAAGTCTGATGACATTAAAGATCAATTTTATGAGGACCTCTCAAAACAAATCGAGAACGTTAGGCCTAGAGAACGGATTCTTCTGTTGGGCGACTTCAATGCCAGGGTTGGACGTGACTACGATGCTTGGCCCGGAGTTTTGGGTAGGCACGGAGTCGGTAGCATGAACAGCAACGGACAGTTGCTGCTCAGCTTGTGTGCACAGTACCATCTCGCAATTACAAGCACCATGTTTAGGCTTCCAGCCAAATACAAAAATACGTGGATGCACCCTCGATCCAAGCACTGGCATTTAATTGATTACGCGATCGTTCGACAACAAGACATTTCCCAAGTCCTAATCACCCGCGTTATGCGTGGTGCGCACTGTTGGACTGACCATAGGCTTGTTGTCACAAAGCTGCGTCTCCGCCTCCGACGTCCTTGCAGATCCCATAAGGAAAAGCCGACGTGTTTAAACGTGGACCGGCTTAATGCTATCGGGATCAGGGAAAAATATACCGAAGCCTTGACTGCTGTGTTGCCGAACAGGAACGCTGGGGATGTTGATGCTGATTGGGGGACTCTAACTTCTCATATTTTAGACACCGCCACAGTTACTCTGGGTCTAAAAGTCCGTAAGCACCAAGACTGGTTTGATGAGAATGATGGAGCTCTTAAAGAGGCAATCGATAAACACCGGCGTCTTCTTCGGCAATATAGACAGCCAAGTCAACGAGATGTTGCGGAGATCAAGCAGAGTGACCTGGACCTGCGTAGACTAACTCGGGAAATGAAGGACAAGTGGTGGCAAGATAGAGCTCGTCACATGCAGTGGCTAGCAGACACAAACCAGCTCGGGGAGTTCTATAATGAGGTTCGAAAGTTGTTAGGACTGACTTTCCATGCTAAAGTGCCACTTAAGCCTCCTAATGGAGAGGGCCTTCTTAAAAGCAAGGAAGAAGTCCTAGAACGATGGGCAGAACACTTCAACACTCTGCTGAATGTGGACCGGGCAGCTGACCTGGAACACGTGCGTTCGATTCCTCATCTCCCTACTACGGTCGAGCTGGATGAGCCTTTGTCACGTGATGAGGTCGTTGTTGCCATCAACCAACAACAGAACAAACGCGCGGTGGGAGTCGACTCTATACCCGGTGAGCTGCTTAAATACGGCGGCGAGGAATTGCATTCAGCTGTATGGGAGCTCTTTGATCTTATGTGGAAAAACGAACAAGTGCCATCCACATTTAAAGTGTCGCGCATAAGGGCCCTATATAAGAATAAAGGCGATCGTTCTGATTGCAATTCTTACCGCGGCATTTCGCTGCTATCAGTTCCCGGGAAAGTTTTCGCCCGAATACTGCTAAACCGCCTAATTAAAATGTCAGAAAAGTTGTTGCCTGAGACACAGTTTGGCTTCCGACCTGATCGAGGCACCTGTGAGGCTATCTTCTCATTACGTCAACTTCAAGAGAAGAGCAGAGAGCAAGGTCGTAACGTGTATCTCTGTTTTGTCGACCTTGAAAAAGCCTTTGACAGCGTGCCTCGATAAGCCCTCTGGGTAGTGCTGGGGAAGATAGGGTGCACGGAGAGGTTTGTGAGACTTCTTAGACTCCTGCATGACGACATGGAGTGCTGCGTCGCTGTCGACGACGAACAATCGGACTTTTTCCCCGTTACCTGTGGGGTAAAGCAAGGGTGCGTCCTGGCGCCCACGTTGTTCGCGTTGTATTTTGCAGTTGTAGTCCGAGAGGTTTTACAAACTACCTCTCAAGGCGTCCGCATCCGTTTCCGCACAGACGGCAACATTTTCAACCTAGCGAGGCTCAAAGCCCGCACAAAAGTCTCTTGCGTTGAAATTACTGATATCATGTATGCAGATGACCTATGTTTCGTAACAGAATCCCCAGACGGTCTACAACAGCTCATGTCCGTTTTCGACCAGTCTTGCCGCAATTTCGGCCTTAAAGTCAGTGTCAAAAAGACGGAAGTCATGTCTTTAGACATCGACGGTCACGAGACACTGACCATTAGACTCGGCGAGGATGAACTGAAGCAGGTCGACAAGTTCCGATATCTGGGGAGCACGCTGACTTCTAAGTGCGACCTTGATGCAGAGATCAACAGCAGGATCGGTGCTGCTGCAGCAGCATTCGGTAAACTGAACACCATGGTCTTCTGTTCACACAATTTGAAACTAGTTACTAAGATCTCAGTGTATATGGCAGTCGTGCTGCCCAACATCTTATACTCAGCGGAAACCTGGACCTTGTACCGCCGACACATCCGCATGCTGGACCGATTCCACCTCAAATGTCTACGCAAAATACTTAGAATCCGATGGTCTGATCGTGTGCGGAACACTGAAGTGCTGCGCAGAGCCAATGTTGGTGGCATTGAGGCTTACATTATGAGGCGTCAACTTCGGTGGTATGGTCATGTGTCCAGGATGCCGGAGCAGAGAGTGGCGAAGCGCATCTTCTATTCAGAGCTTCTGGAGGGCAAGAAAGCATGGCGGACAACTCCTTAGGTACAAGGATGTGCTTAAACGGCATATGAAAAGATGCGACATTGAGCCGTCTCGCTGGGAGAAGCAGGCTGCCAAACGACCCGAGTGGCGGACTCTGGTGCAAATCAAAGTCCACGATTTTGAAAATCAACGGCGCTCTGAGCTTGACGCCAAGCGCGACGAACTGAAAGCCCGTCCACCTGCGGCAATTTCTTATAATATTATTAATGGTGAGCTCACATGCCCGCAATGCACAAGAACTTTCACAAAGAAAATTGGCTACGTAAGCCACATGCGAGCTCACGAGCGACAACAGGGTCTTCTTTAAAACGGTCGCCGTGACCGAGATCGGTCGGACCAATCATCATCATCCATTTCCTGTATATCCACTTCCTGTATATCCATGTCCTGTATATCCACGTCCTTGTGTATTACCTCTATATGTTTGTCCCGTTCCTCAGTTCTGCCTGCATTGTTACTTTTTGTGTCCCTGTTTACCACAGAAAAAGCATTGAAATGCACTCGCAAAGTTCTCAGATTTGCTTGCTCCTTTCATACGGGTCTCCTCTTCACCGAGTAATCTATCTTTTGTAAAGTCTAATTTCAAATCTGTCAATATTTCCCACGCTGTAACTATAACGTTGTAAGATTGAGGCATTGACAGTTATATATAGTTAATTTTTTCTACGTCAGATAAAGTCGTGCCAGCGACCTTAAGTTGAGGGAATTTTTTCTCCATCTCTGCAAAATGTACTAATCCCGTTCATCAAACTTCATTTCGCTTAATTTTCTTGATAAAAACATTTTACTTCTGATTCCCTTTTTTTTAATCTCTTCCAATCTCGCAATCATAGAAAATGCTGTCTTTTCATTTCTTATATATTAAAGATGGCTATCCGCCACACACGACACGATGATGTTTTGCGCCTTTGCTTCAGACTTTTTATTTTCAGCATTTTTATTATATTCGGCCTGCTCCACTGCTGCCAAACAATTATGTTCTTTAAGTAAGCTAATAACCATAAGCTTTAATAACCATACCATATAATATAATAATATAATAATAACCATACCGCGAATTTTTTTCCGTTGAAAGGTCTTAGGTTACAATACTTTTCGTGTGCCGACATGATTATCGGTAAGTATTTTCTTCTTACTTCATCTTCTTTTCTTTAAACACGCGTCGCCTGCCCATAACCCTAATGTGGAATGAGGACTCGGGATCTTCCTTTTTCTTTAAAACACATTTTACTTTTCATATACTTTTTATTTCATTGCGACAAACATTATTACACCGCCAGCTGGTTTGATAGTGCAATCCGTTTATGGGAATTGGGAACCTTGTACTTTGTGACTATGCACTGAAACTTGGCGCAGTTGATTCTTAGCTGGTCTTGAGTATATTCAGACCGGGAGCCATCGAGAGCCATGGCGCATTTAGTAGGGAGAGGGGGGAAGTTTCACGCTGCCGCGCTTTAATTGAAGCATTATTTCTCTAAAACTATACATATTATGGCATGCGATATATCATTTTCAGATAAACGAGGAATCTATTTTTCGAACAAAAAAAATGCACTTCTTAACAAAAAAATTAATAAAGTAGAAATGACTAAAATACATAATTTGTTATTTTTTAATAATTACCTATTGTGCTTAAAAATAATAACAGAAATCTCCGATTAAAAATGTAGTCGTAAAGCTACACTTATGCAGTTTTAAAAAATATATAGTTTATCATATATATCTGTTAACACATGGGAGAGAAAAAATAATATTAAGCGTGGGTCAGGGTGATCTCAATGCATGATCATCCGTGAAAGTAGGGTTTAAGTACTGTTTATCACATGAAAGGTAACGCAATGCAAATTCATTTTATATATTACAATCTTCTTCCTTTACGTTGACTACACGAAGGTCAAACGTTATTAAACTTTGTCATATATGCTACACATAAAACAAAAAACCATCCTTCGATTTCAAGATAATACTTTAGTTTATTAGAAAACAGAATAGGTAGTAGGGGAGGCCGCGCGAATGCAGGCAACACTCCATCTATTGGTAGCTACCAGAATGACAATGGAGAATTCGATCATTCCTTACTTTCTTCAGCGCTCGCGCTCATACAAAATTTAATATTTTTATATTACCTGCTTTCCATAAGTATTTGGAAATTCAGTTGAACACCATGTCGTCGCTTCATAGAAGTTTTATTTAAATTAAGTTGCTCCTTGTTTCAGTCTCAGCCATTCTACGAATCGAATATTATAATAAGTATAACCCTTAAACCAGGGCGTGATTTATTTCCTTGGCCACGTAGGCAAGGATATATTTCCTAAAACCGTAAATACCTCATGTACAATGGTAAAATGTGGACATTCAGATGGTACTAAATTTAATAAAATATAAAAACAAATTTATGGAAATCCTGTAATATTATACAGGATTTCCATAAATTTTGACGCAATGAAACGCAGTAAATTTTGGGTCATAACATAACCCATGACAAGGTTCAGTAGTAAGAACCTGAAATAAAACATGAAAAACAAAATATTGACACAAACTGTCAGTTGATAATTTATTGGTTAATTACAATAATTTAAATTTAATTTTAAAAACTCGTACTAAGACAGAATAGATGATTATTAACAAAATTCCACTTGCAACACTGTAACACTTCAAGTTGGCAAGTTTGGTGTGGCTTAATTTAAGTCGCGTTCACACGTAATCCAGCAAATTTCCGGACGTAGAAATGTATATATTACAGTATGTAATGAAACGATCTCACCCGAATGGTCGCTCATGTACCTACCCACGATGTTCTGGCCAGGGCAGCGGTACTGCTGCGTGGAGCACGCAAGCCTGCACCTTCACACGCTCACACTCGCCGTGATGGCTTGGGGTGGACGCGGCCATCGACACATGTACACACTTGCCGCAAAGAGGAAGGACGCAGCCAAACACACAGCGCACGCACACACGAAATTAATAAAGGACCGAATTTTTTGATTCGAATTAAGCACCCGCGATTCCCTTATTGAGTAAAGAGCAACCAGGCCGGCGCCAAGTAGAAGTTTTGCCTCAGTCAACTTCTTAATAGCAGACCGACTCACCGCAAACACGTGTTGATATACATAAAGGCTGCTGACAGGCAACTCCAAAAAAATATGCCAAGTGGTCTACGAGCCAAAAAAGTTTGGGGACCTCTGTGACCACCACTGTATATTTTGGCATATTAATATGTATGGTCCGTGTGTGACGCCCCTAACTGACTAGACACCACTGGCGCCGCCAGACGGTAAGTACCTATCTAACGCGCCGAGCGCGCGTCAGGAGCTCGGGAGCCGGAAGTTTAGCTTCTATACATAAATTATCGAGGGCGCGGAATTGCATTTGTAGTGGTTGTAGGGTAAACCCTCCAGTGAATGAACTCCCCTCGGTGAACGAACAAAATCACGTTTTTACCTAAAATAAGAAATATAGCCATCTGGCACTTGTCGTCTTTTTCTTATTAGCAACTCGGTTTACTATGCAATGGCAACACTTGGTAAATTTATTTTCGACCAATTTCAACATGGCCTGAGTTTGAAGTTATCGTGTTTCTGTATTTGAAGTTTAGTATGGAGAAATTAGATACCAGGTAAGAACAGCGCATGTTTGGAGTAACATTATAACATTAAGTGCTTATTTGATGTATAACAGTAGAAAGTTTAGTTATTTGGTAAGAATAAGATTTGAACATTCTATCAATGTACACTTTGGTGGATGTTTTTGCGATAAAGTTGTAATTTTTGGGTGTTCCATTACTGGCTTATCAAATGTTCTAAAACCAATAAATGAACAGTGTGTTCATTTACTGGTGGTGGCTCAAGTTTGATATTTTTCTAAATTTAAATGTTAACGTATTCGTATTAAGGTTGTTTTTTGAGATTCCTCAAAGAAAACGATTCCGATTCTTTGAGCCAATATTGGAACACTAGTGTTCATTCTCATGAAAAATCTAGTAAATGGACTATAGAAATTTGGCTTTGTTCATTTACTAGATAATGGTAATAGTAACGCTAAAGACAAAGGTGTTTTAGATCATTTTATAAGATTTACTTCCTTAATTGGGCTTGTAAATAAAATTTTCTTCTTCTTATTCTTTAATCTTAATACTAAGTTTATTATTTAAAGCATAATGCTTAAAATAAATTTGCTGAGATTATTTTGATATAACTATTAAAATAAAAATTATTGTTCATTCTTTGTATATTTTACTTACATTTTTGATCTCTTTAGTCTGTACTTAATCGTAATGTTTGTTAACAACACTGTAATAACTTTTTTTTCTTTTTGATATATTGTAGCAAGTTGCTTATTAGCAACTACCTATAAATAATAACAGCAATGCAAAGCAAATAATAACAATGATGATACTTTTACTAATTAGAGACTTATTAAAGACTGATTAGAAGTATCAACAGAGTTTAATGATTGTAGTTCAATTTTATTATAAAGCTCGGATTATAATGGGTGGGATTGGATAACAAGAAGATTATTAATATTGTCTTAATCCAATAAACATCATTTATTTCAGTATAACACATAAGAAAATAATACATTAACATATTATCAGCAACAGGCTTCGTCAAAACGTTTTACATAGGAATGATCATCGGCAACCGCTTCGTCAAATCTCCTTAACACTAACAAAACAAATTTTAAAACACAGACTTATCCTACCACCAACCCCGCACCGTGGCTGGTTCGAACGTTCCCATTACACCGGCCGCATTGCCCCGCTGGATTGCAATGGAAACCTGCTGAACCAGCCACGACCCAGAACGAGGATCCCCCCCTCTGTCACGCAGACGACGGCCTAACTCCTTAAAAAGCCCCTTGGCTTCCAAACCCCAAGGTCCCGATGTCTCCACCGCGACAGGGACAAAATCGTACATTGGCTCCAAGGCAGAGTATTTAGAGTGCTTCATCTTCGCAGCAGTCTCCGCCGCGGACCCAGCCGCCCTACAAGTATTCTTCAAATGAGAAGCGGCGAAAGTACTCACGCAAGTCGCATCCCATAAAAGACAGCGCCCTCTCCGCCATGGAACCAACGTCAGACCGTCCGGTCTCTTTCCATCTGTTCGAGACAGACCTGGTGGTTCTAAAATACAGGGAACGTTAGCAGAAACCATGGCCCGCCGAACGATGTCATTAATAGAGTGGTGCCTTGGGAACCGCCCCGCACATCTTTGGCAGCTTAGCCCGTGATGACCATTCTCCTCAACCATAGTCCCACAAATGCATCGGTGCGCCTCACAAACCTTGCCACCCACCCGTAACGCTACAGCAATTCTCAGGGAGTCATTGTCCAGCAATGTTCCCAATTGCGGAGATGGCAAAGCATGCAACCACGCTCCTGATTCCGGCCTTGCTACGGCCTTAAGACGGGC
>OX335668.1:28210000-28235000 GCA_946894065.1 Acleris literana | reverse complement strand
TGACACATGTTATGAATGAAGTAGTTAAGATGGGGCACACTGAGAGCATCGTCAGGAAAGGCGATGATAAATTAGCCTGTAACTCAGTCAAATATTAACTTTAAAAAAAGTTACCAATATAGGGATGATCCAAATCATCCACCCTATCTACTGTTAAAATTTCTCCAAAGGTTTTCCAGACACCCTGTATAAGTTACAGTAACTCGAGTAAAAAGTCATATAAGCTTCGAATAAACGTGTCTTATTCAGCAATTTCTTATATGACTCTTAAGTCATAAAAGGAAGTCGAATAAACGAGTACTCGGTATCATAATATGACTGTTATTCTGAGTAACTAAAATGCTGCATAAGCTGGCTTTATACGACAGGTTCTGTATAACCATCACCACTAAACAAGTAGGTAGACTTGACTGGTTCCTGAGATACAGACGATAGTTTATACCTACTAAAAATGACCTAAGACAGCACCAAATAAGATAAAATAGAGAATTAGTTCATAGTTTAGTACTTGTTGTTTTTAGGGTTCCGTAATAAAAAATGGTAAAAAAGGAACCCTTATGGTGAGACTTCGTTGTCTGTCTGTCTGTATGTCACAGCAGATTTTCTCAGTAACTACAAATGCTATCAACTTGAAATTTGGCATAGTTGTATAACTTGCTTGCCCGCATCTGTTTTTACTAAAAACTTTTTTGTAAAAAATGTGATGTTAATTTTATAAACAATTGAAAAGGAGTCTAGAATTGGGGATTGAAAAAAGAAAGTGGTTTGATTATAGCAAATGGGGTGTCATATGAAGGGGCTTAATCTGCACATTTCATAACTATACAAAAAAATACTGTTATTTATGTGATTTTTGATTTATAGCCAAAAATGTCGAAATGACCATTAATCTCCGAAGTTTATCTCCGGCCGTTCCCATCCCTCCCCCCCCTAATCTCCGAAGTTTATTAATCAAAAAATCTGAAAAAATCCAGACATTTAGATATAGTTACTTATATTACATGGGAAAAATAAAATGAAGTGTTCATTATTTACAACCCTACACCATAGTATAAATAGAAAAGTAGCTCGACTCCGGCCCTTTAGGAGATTCTGATACCTATTGCCGCTCGGGCGTCAGGGTTGTCCAAACATGTTTTTCAATCTTAGTCAACTACTTGGCCATACTTTGATCTATGATTTATAATCATATTAATTTTCATAAATTACACAAACCTAAAGTAAGTATAAATATTGTTAGGTAAGTACCAAATTTAAATTATTTTACTTACATACCTTTTTAACTGTTGACACTAAATAATATGTTTATAGGTAATAATAATGTACAGAAAATTTAATAAATATCTGAATAATAATATCACGGGAAAATCTCACACAAATTTACCTAGGTAGTCCCAAACTAGGTTCTAGGGGTGTACTTTGGGCACAGAATAAGTAATAGTGCAGATGTAGTGAAATATCCTTTCACATCGTATTTCCTCGGAATTGTTCCTCGTGTGGTTGCCGAGTTAGAATAGTGCCACTCCATGTCTTCCCGTGGATGTCGTAAGAGACGACTAAGGGAATAAAGGCTTGTAGTACTGTTAGGCGATGGGCTTGCAACCTGTCACTAATACGCTGGTAAACATCTTAGCCTAATTGTGCAAATTGTGGTTATAGAATTATCAACAAGTTTTTAGAGATGTTTGTAATTCTGTAGCTCTGCCTACCCCACTCTGGGAACGAAGGCGTGAGATTATGTATGTATGTTCTTCAGTCTGACTCAGTACCCATCAAGACAACGTGGGGGAACGTCGCATCGCGAGAGTGATAATCGATATAGAGTGGTTAATACCAGAGTATTTTTTTGTTAATTAAGATAAAAGTTTGTTTTCAGTTATTTTTAATAGTCATGCCGAAAGCATGAAGACCTGGGAAACGTTTAGATCGACAAGCCTGTGAAATTATTTTCAACATTTATTTAAATTTCTTCTTGTTTACCTACACCTAATTTCTATATATTTGATCGTGGTGGTTTTAACATCTCGGTGTGATATACTTCAAACTCGTGGTTTGACATTTGACACTGATAACTAAAGTACTCTATTTATTTAATAAAAACATGTCACGTAATAATTCAATAATTCATAGACACGTCGGCATCATTCGGAAGTAGACGTGAGATCCGAGTTTTCACGATGTGAAAGGATTATTCAGTAGATCTGTACAAGTAGTGTTTTGGGTACTAGGCAACGATAAACATACCTATGTAGTGAAACATTTATATTATATAGGTACATACATACATATAAAACACCCAAGACTCAACAAATACCTATTCGCACTCATCACACGAATATTTGCCTAGCTTCGCAGGCAGGGTCACTAGTCACTACTTAGTCACTACGAACTACCTAGGCCATCCACGTCGTCACATGTTACATGTTACCTTTCACGTCACACTCAATAATTTAAATTACCCACTTAATACGTATTTCACCTAGGTATACTATAGGCAGGGCGGTCCGAAATACCTAATTAATTACGTAGGTATTTGCATTAATCTATTGCAGCTTTTTATTAAATCTGGATATAGTTGTAACTACCTCAACTAGGTTTAGGCACAGTTTAGGCGTTTTGAAACGAATTAAAATGTCACGTTGACAATAAAATAGATTTAACAAAAGCTGCAAGTTGGCTATAACTATAAATATCAAAACCGCATTCTTCACAACATAAAACTCTAAATAGATACCTATGTAGTATAGCTTCGGATTTTGTATAGGTACTTTTTTTAGACATCCGTATACAGAACAATATTTACGACTTTTCGGCAAAGACATTGTCGCTCGATAGGCAATTACGCGCACTACCTACAACCTAACGTGACCGAACGCAATGACGCCGCGGCCCCGACTAAGTTACCTTGTAATATCTAGAGATTTCGTTTCGTATTGGTTCGCCCCGCCACAGGCCCCGCCCACAGCCGCAAGCCACGCGATGTACCTTTGTTTGAAGACGATCTACTGTTCTCTATACTGTGCCTACACCGAGCAATAAAAACTGGGCTAGAGCATGTCGGACCATGATCAGTGTAGGGTTCCAAAGCCGTTACCACAAACACACAAGTGTACCAGCAACAGAGCGTATCTTCGTGGCACTTACGTCCTTTTGTCGATAAGCGCAGTTTTTCGGTAATAATTCAAAAACGGTACCTACCGACATCCGATCATGTTGAAAATAATTTTCGTCGCAGGTTATAACATTGTAATTTTAAAAAAAAATGGTCATACTTATTAAAAGACAAGGAGAAGGGGGGGGGCACAATTTATGCAACTTTAGAACCTATTATTTCCGAAAATCTTCACCTAATCAAAAAAACTGCTTAGGAACATTTAAGTATTTTTAAAACAACTGTGGAAATTATGTGCCACACGATGATTTAGGATCATCAAATCACTCACTCAAAGCATCACTAAATTTGCCAAATGACATCTGTCGTAGGCACAGTGAGATATGAAAAATATTATAGGCATTTTCTTACTAGATGCTATTGTAGATCCCAAGGCACTAAAAAAAATAAAAACTGTACAGCGGCGTTGCCATAATGAGCTGCACTAAAACTGAAGGCGTTACAATCAGAGATGGGCATTATTTATTCGAATAAAAAATAATTCGTAATATATTTATTTGCGAATAATTTATTCGTCGAATGATTTATATGCGAATGATTTATTCGCGAATAGTTTATCCACGAATGAATCATTCGACTACTTTTCGAGTAACGAATAATTTATTAATTTATTAGAGAAAAATGGAGCAGGTATAATAAGTAGTACATAATAATTATTCGTGGCAATTCATTCAAAGAATAAATTATTCGCGAATAAATTATTCGACGAATAATTTATTCGAATAAGAATAATCATTCGAGAATTTCATTCGTTATTCGCGAATAATTTGGTTATTCTTATTCGTTATTCGTCATTCGAATAAATTTTGCTCATCTATGGTTACAATGGCATTTTGTGCCATTATCAAACTGTTGCGCAGTGTAAATTATTACAGTGGTTTTCAGATGGCTATAAAGAGCATTGGAACGTTGGGTGAACTTTAATAACAGTTCACATAGACATTAAGTTCTACACATCATTTATAAATTCATTGGCATGTTAGGTAAAATGCTCCTTGTGTTAAAAATAAGTAGGCTAGTCTGAAGGTATTTTATTTCTACTTTGTTTTAGTTGTAATAATTAGTAATTATTAATTACATAGAGTTGAAATCTGCACATAAGACGTGAATCTTTATCGTAACAAATAATAAACATATCAATCTGCTAACCACGTCTTCAGCCAATCCCCTATTTTTCGGGCCTCTACAATAATCTGTTATTTCTATGTAATCAAAAATAAATTATTATTTTAAAATCGACCCGGTCCTAAAGTTGCGGCGATTACTTTTAGACTTGTAATACCTCTAACTTTCAGGTTTTGGGGGATGGGGCACAGCTAAAGAACACCCTTTAGATATGCTTTAGAGTCGCTTTTATAGAGAGTGACCCTTTAGAGTCGCTTTTAGAGAGTGTTTTCGTAACGTAACGAAAACTTTCCTAATTTTAACTTTCTTTTCTTAAGCAATAATAACCCTTATTATCATTTGAGTTTTCATATATTTTTAATTAAATTTAAATAATGTTAATAGTTGTGTATACGTCTGTTGACACCATTTATAGTGCGTTCTGTTAGGGTCAGAAAAGGCCAGGATAGTTCACTTTGTGATACCAGCACCAAATTTTATTATGTTGTTAAACATGTTATTTTATGTTAAAAACCGTCGGGACCCCACCTGTAAAGTACCTGGATCCGGAGATATGACGTCATCAAAATGGCGGCCGCTGTATTTTGAAAATTGCAAATAATTCTGATCCTATGAACCCTATATACATGTGGGGAGTATCATATGAATGGGAATTAAATGTTCTATAATGCTATAATTAATACACACCATCAGCTCAGTAGTGCAGTTACGGAAATACTTTAAATTATATAAAATTTTAAACTATAAAAACTCACTATTTTTGTTTACAGCCTCGAAAGTATACACTATATACTAAAATGATGAAAAATTAATAACCTATTTAACAAAAGAAACCGGAACTCGATCGGATGAAAAATGTCATAATTACGCCGTTATAAGTAAGGCGCGCCCTTTGGTCCACACGGGTGTAGGGTGTTAGTTTCAACTAGTCTCAAGAGAGAAAGGAGACGGGTGAATCACAAAATTTATAAAACTAATAAAGAACTGCAGGAACGAGAGTATTTTAGTGGATATAAATAAAAAAAATGTCAATAATCGATTGGATAAACAAAGGGTGTTTGCTCAATACCACCTATGACCAGCGCTTATATTTGAGATTTATAATATAAACTTTGCTATGGATTAGGTAATGTCAATTCGTCCATATATATTGTGTTTAGGACGTGCAATAAAAGTAAGTACCTACTGTAAAGCCATAATAACTATGGTCCTAGCCTGCAACAATAGCCAAATTTTCCTGATTACATTATACTAAAATATGATAGCTTCTCGTGCACAATTCTTCACATTTACAAGCTTCTTAGCTTGCAACTGTAGCTGTGGCATCAGGAATAGTTATACAACAGGAGTGCACAGCCCTTCCGCGTTCCTTTTACTTTCCCAACCCAAGCAAGGGTCTTTATTTAGCCGTGTGGGAGTTAAAACAATTTGTCCATTAGTCTGTATAATTGCTCTTTTCAGGTGTTGTCGAATGCATCTTGCGTAGGCGGTATATTTTCTATATTTATGTTCCTTTTCGTGAACAGGACTCTTCTTGTCGTGTTAACGCTGGCAGTGTCATTGGTTGGGTTGTAGGTACAGTCAAGGACTTTAATTGTTAAACCACTATGGCACCCTGTCATAATGACTGCTCAAGCCACATGAAATAAATGAATCCAAAATTAATGATTAACGTTATGCGACGGGGTTCCATAGTGGCTCAACAATAAGAGTCCTTGACTGTACAAGTGAACTACAAACTTTTCGATCATTCCGAATTCTTCGCTAGTTTGACACGGTTCTTCTCCATGAGAGTAGGTAACTTTCAAAACCTGCGTCCAAATCTCTCAACAGCAACCACGTTTGTCATGCGCTTTTTCTTTCCATTCCTACAAAAGACTGATCACTATACTGCTGTACGCGCAAGATTTGGGTGCATATGGGTATAAGATAAAGCAATTTAGCGCCTTTTGATACATCGTTTCTGTAACACTCTTAGTATGCTAGGGGCGCTACATCGTAAAGCCATAGTCTGGATACTTAAAGGTGTTACTGAGTGTTGAAGGCTAAGGTCTAACGCCTTTGCAGGAGAGACCGGAATGCACGTTTTGATGCAATCTGCGATGACAACGAGAAGAACGCCAAGACGGCTCACTCAAAATACCTGTTTCAAAGAGTCAAACTCCTTACAAAGGAGGACAAACTAATATCGTGGACGATTAACGACGAAAAAGGGACCACTCTACTAGACTAACAGCAAGTCCTAGAGCGATAGAGAGCGTACTGCCAGCAGCTGTTCATTGCCAACGAAGGCACAAAAACGGATGAAAGTCTAGATATTCCTGAGAGTGAGCCTGATATCCATGAGGTGGAGTTTGCAGTAGGCGAACTCAAACTAAAGGCGGCGGTGACGGTGTTACAGCGCAACTCATGAAGTGAGCCCAGGCCCAGAAGGCAGCAAAGTTCTCCACGTTATATGTGCCAAAGTTTGGAGCACTGGCCAGGGGCCCGATGACTGGAAGACATCCATTATTGTTCCCTTGCGCAAAAGGTTCCAAGCGTGAACGTGAGAAATCCGGACCATTTCTCTCATATCACACGCGAGTGTCCTTCTACACATTTTTAACAAGTGGCTTGAATATCCTATACGTAAGCGGTTAAATAGCAAGAGAATAGCGTGATTTCGGGAAGGGGAAGGGCAGATATTGTATATGGGGCAGCTAATATGAAAAACCCGTGAATATAACAAGCCAATGGTCCTATGTTTCGTCGATTACGCCAATGCATTCGATTGTATTAACTGGCCCACAATGTTTCTAGTTATGAGACAGATAGGTATACCTGATATTCTCCTGGATTCACCTGGATTTTCTTGTGCAGTACCTCTAAAAATGAAAGTGAAATAGTAGATCTGCTGCAAAAAAAGTAGGACGTCAGCGTGGAGTACGGAGTGAGGATTAACCGGAGCAGGATCAAAATGCTAGGGATCTCGGGGATTGAACGTCGCACAATCGAGTCCATCCTAAGCCAACTGAATGTTCGGGCCCAACTCTCGGTAATATGGAGAGTTCTTTCCTTCTTCGGCTACTGGGCGCGTTAGGAGACCAAGAACTTCGAGAAACATACTAGTTGGCCGCGTGCAGGGAACAAGAAACAGAAGGGGCACCAACCCGACTAGACTGATCCCTTACTGGAATTCCTTATTTGCAACACCCAGTCAGCACGTCATTCGGCTCAACAAAGAGTAACTTGGAGTGTTCTGTCAAAGAGAGCAACTAACGGTGGTCACCACCCTCAGCCATGAGAAAACGACCAAGAAGAAGATAAAACTAGGTGTCTAATGTGAATTTACTGAAAAAACATAGACTCCCTTTTATATATATCTACGAATTCACATTCACTAATCCATAGCAAAGTTTAAATTATAAATTTCAAATATAAGCGCTTGTTATTGGAGGTATTGAGCAAACACTCTCTTATTTTCTGTTTTTCCAATCGATTATTGTTATTTTTAATGTTTATTTATATACATTCTAATACTCTCGTTATTGCGGTTATTTGTTAGTTTTATAAAGTTACAATTTTATGATTCACCCGTCTTCTTTCTTGCTTGAAACTAGTTGAAACTAACACCCTACACCCGTGTGGAACAGAGGGCGTGCCTTACTAATAACGGCGTAACTAAGTCATTTTTCATTCGATCGAGTTCCAGTTTCTTTTATTAGATAGCTGATAAATTTTTCATTATGTCTGCCATACATGATTTTAGTATATAGTTTATACTTCCGAGGCTGTCAACGAAGATAGTGAGTTTTCATAGTCGAAAATTTTATATAATATAAAATATTTGCGTAACTGCACTACTCAGTTGATGTTGTGTATTACAGCATTATAGAACATTTAATTCCCGTTCATTTGTTACCCTACACATGTATATAGGGTTCATAGGATCAGAATTATTTGCAATTTTCAAAATACAGCGGCCGCCATTTTGATTACGTCGTATCTCCGGATCCAGATACTTTAAAGGTGGGGTGGGGGGTCCCGACGGTTTTTAACATAGAATAACATGTTTAACAATATACTAAAATTTGGTGCTGGTACCTATCACAAATGTTTCCTCTAACAGAACGCACTATTAATAGCGTGTTAATTTTCATTGTAATTTAAAATAGCTTGAAAATACATAAAGCGAGTTAAGAGCGACCAGCTAGCGGGATTGCGTTAGAAAGAAAGAAAGACGGTGCAGTCGAGTCAAGACCGGCGGCCGCCCGATCTCGATCATTACCATTTTATGCAGTTCTATATTTAGGCCAGCGGTGACATGTCAGTGCCGGGAGCCCGGGCGGACGCCTCCCAGCTTATGTAACAAAGGCAATATTGAGATAACAAAACAAGCGCCAAACCTTCTCAACATTACTATGTGTTACAGGAAAATAAAAAGTCTGGCCCATACCTATTAAGTAATACATTATATGAATCAACTTTTCCTTTTTTACGTAGGTAACACTTATTGAGAAAGTAACTACTTACAAATAAATATGGGAAATATGGGATGATTCTAGTGAGTGAGGGCTGTATGTACTTACGAATTACGAATTTTCACTGATGATGTAGTTAAACAACAAAATAATACTTGGCTCCCATACAACAAACGTGTTTAACTTTGCCGTTTTTTTGCTCGATTTTATTAATGACAACAGATACACGCCTAAAATATTCACGGAATATTTAATTGAATATTCACCTTAAAAATAAATAATTAAAATAAAATAAATATGTAAGGGGGCTCCCATACAACAAACGTGATTTTGTATAGATAATGGTACGGAACCCTTCGTGCGCGATTCCGAGTCGCACTTGGCCGGTTTTTTTAACTTACCGTAAAACCGTACAACTTTGCCCTTTGAACATAACTTTGCCCAAGCCGTCACTTTTGAATATAACCGAAATAAAACAAAAAATATCTAACGCACACCTTATATTCAATCTGTGGTAGAAAGTTAAACATATTCACAACACCGAGCAACAGCTGACCCTGAGCTGAGGTAGTGTATTTTGGTGGGCCCAAAAGATCGAAAAAAACTTGCCTGGTAAATTCACCTGCGACGTCCCAAATGGTATGTACTTTTGGATGTTATAACTTTATAGTAAGTAATCGCAACAGACAAAGACTCAACACTAATCTCTATTAATTTCTGAGTTATAACGGGGGGCAATGTTATATTTGTATTCCGGGAGTACTGCTCGCAACTTTGCCCAGTACAATATTCGTGATAACGGTTTTGTTGATTATTCATTTTATTTTTGTTTATCTTTCAACATCACATTATTGTTTGTGTTAGAATGTAATTTGTTTGATTATTGTTTCCAGCACGCGATTGTTTTTGTTTGTTGCTAAAAACAGAGTACAGTTAAAATATTGTTTTTAATCTCTTGAATACATCTGAGATAATTTGATTTTATGTTTTCAATTAATAAAAATCTGATTTTTAATGAGCCTATTATTTATATTTTATTAGATACCTACAGCTAAGATTAGACTTTCTTCATTTATATAGGTTTAAACACATTACCCTTCTTTAGGTTTCGACGTAGCCGCGTAAAACAAAAAGTTGACAATCCTAATTCTTTTTCATTTTTGTATGAAGGAGTCACAAAATCGATTCACAACTTTGCCCACTAAGTTGGGATTTCCTACGTCAAAAATGACTTATAATTGTATATAATGAGATTATAGTTATTGTATATTATAGATTTTAAAGGACCTGATAATAAAGTCCAAAATGCCAAAGTTATTAGCGTTTATACAAAAGTAGGCAAAGTTGTTGGCCCATCACTTTAAGAGGTGTTTTCACCAATAAATAAACGTATTTTTGTAGTAGATTCTTAACAGACACCGAGAACAGTATGCAAAGGTGTTAGTAGTACAGACTTTTAATTCAAAAAGTTACGATATCATGATTATTATTTTAGATCAGCTTCGCGTACGTCATTAAATGAGTGCCGTAACTAAGCCTAAGTCTCTGAGTATGTCAGTCAGTTATTAAGGATAAGACCAGAGACTCCTAAGACTTGTCCAACTACAGACCAATCCCACTCGCCTCTGTAATCGCTAAGTTACTGGACTGTTTGTTTGACCGGTAAATGGAAAAGCACTTGACAAGTAACGATGCACAATTTGGTCTTAGGCCGATTTTTCCACGGAAAGTGCTTTTCTTTGCAGATAGTGCAGTAGGGCACCGACTAAAGCTGCTTTATATCAGCATTTTTTAAGAGGCATATATGAATGGGTGCATGTTTGGGGCCAGTTAAATAGCAGTGTTAGCACCAGCTCAAAATCTGCTCTATCTGTCTACTTGGGGTTCGACGAAGGTCAAAAGCAACTGGGAGCCTACATGGACGGACTTGCCTGTTGCTGCAGAAGCATGTCTAGAAATTGTCAGGTGCAAATGCAAAAAACAGTGCCGTGGCTGGTGCAATGCTAAAAAAAAGGCAGCTTAAATGTTCAGACCTCTGTCTGTGCAGTGGATTTTATAATATATAAAATGAATTTGCATTGCGTTACCTTTCATGTGTTAAAACAGTACCTAAACCCTACTTTCACGGATGTTAATGCATTGAGATCACCCTCACCCACGCTTAATATTATTTTTTCTCTCCCATGTGTTAACAGATATATATGATAAACTATATATTTTTAAAAACTAAAGAAGTGTAGCTTTACGACTACATTTTTATTCTGAGATTACTGTTATTATTTTTAAGTACAATAGGTAATTATAAAAAAGTAACAAATTATCTACTTTAATCATTTTTTTTGTTGGTAAGTGCACTTTTTTTGTTCAAAAAATAGATTCCCCGTCCTATCTGAGAATGATATTGCATGCCCTAATATGTTTAGTTTTAGAGAAACGTCGCTTCAATTAAAGCGCGGCAGCATCGAACTTACCCCCCCTCCCCCTACTAAATGCGCCATGGCTCTCGATGGCTCCCGGTCTGAATCTACTCAAGACCAGCTAAAAATCAACTGTGCGAAGTTTCAGCGCATAGTCACAAAGTGCAGGGTGTCGTGCAGTAATACCCTAGCTATTACGGACGGACGAATGACGAATAACTAACACAAAACCGCCCATCGTGGCAATTCTAGAAGATACATGTCCAGCAGTGGACGTTCTTCGGCGGTAATAATAAACGAATAACAAATAGGCCATTTATTCGCGAGTGTCCGAATAATAATAACGAATATTTAGTACATCTTGGTTATCCCAGCCAGACCCAACCTATACTTCCGTTTTTTTAGGAAAAGAAAGATCTTCACAGAGTATTTATAAGGTTTTTTTATCAGGCACGGTTTGCTAAATAGTGAACAAATTCGAAAATCATCCTTTCCTCATTTTATTTTACGAGGACCTTGTGTCTAGTTATTATTGTTATTAAATAAACGAATCTAATTTAATAGGTATGCATACAAAATATCAATTAATAATATAAGTTGCTTTTTTATTTTGTCGTTCATAATATTTCTTATAGTACAATAAAATAAAATACCCAAAGAAGTATGTAGTAATATACCTTTTCATGTCTCATACTCTGAAAGTAGGCCTTTGTTTATCTTAGAAGCGGGTTCAAAGTGATACATGTCCACCCTAGGGAAGAAAAGTAATTTGAAAAAAGAACTATGTCTATTGATCTGTGCAGTACCAGAAACCTATACAGCCTCTCTGTAGTAGTAATATGGAGTTATATGGAAGCATTCACACACGTGGCGGGACGAGTCGGACACCCGCCGCTACAAACAGCGCGCGGCTGAGGGCGGTTCCATCGCGGTTCGGCGCTATCTGTGAATACGACGATCCGCGCGGGTCCCGCGATGCTCGGCGCCCGACCCGCTCCCGCCCGCTGTGTGAATTGCGCATTAGTATAGGTAGAAGAACAATATCACGGCAGTCAAACTGAAGACGGCGACTCACAATATTTTTAACCAAAAGCAGACTTCAGTTGGGTTGACCTATTAATTACCTTATGTACCATTTTAAAAGAAGTTATATTTTGCATTTTTGAAGGCGGTTTCTTGTTTTGTTAAGGACAAAATCAAGCCTATGTCACAGTGATGATTATAGGATTTCAGTAATATCCTGTTTTATTTCAGGCGTTAAGTAGTTAGGGTGAAATAAATATCCACCTGTAAAGAAACCTAGAAACATTACACTCCTTAATTTAGACAGTTTAATGAAAAAAACTCACATTCTATAAGTGACTAGGATCAACCCTAAAACTAGTCGGGGTGCAATACCCCATCATGAGTCAATGACCGACCTAGTGTGCCAACTCTCGGCTACACATGGGACTGCTCTGAAACCCCAGTGGTTCAACGACCCTTTGTCGACAATGTCGACCCTTCGATATAGCCCCCAGCGAATTATAAACGCACCGAACGGTCTCGCATCAGCACTTAGTAAAATAAAGTTCTCCGAAGTTTTGTACATACGGTAACATCCTACCGACCTTTGTTTAAAGACGATTAGGCCAACTAAAACATCGTTTTATACTCATACTCAAAAGCAATGCGGAGGCATTTTTTAACCGACTTCAAAAAAAGGAGGAGGTTCTCAATTCGTCTGTATTTTTATTATTTTACCAATTCTCCTAGATCTCAAAAGGAAGAAAGTATCAAAATACATAAATGCCAGAATACCTATTTGTTGTCTCATAGCACCGGATTCTTAATATGGCTGAATTTTAAAATGTCTTCATCTCAAAACTTTTTCTTTCTCTTCTACTCCAAACATTATTAGATTTTTACGTCTTATGTATCTCTCAAACTTGCTTATCGCTGTATTTTGTTCTTCTACTTTCTTCTCTAAAAGTTCGTTTTTTAATTCGAAGTTTTTAAATTTTAAGTTTATGTTATTATTAATTGTATTATTTAAGTATTTTCTGTTGCCTTATCTCTAACTGCATGTTCTCCAGTAAATGTTTAATTTCGTCCATAGTTTATTTTTAGACCTGACGGACGTAGCGCCCTCTTTTTTATCTTGTCTGTACCAGGATCTTCGTTGTAGATGATCGATTATCGTTATTTAGAAAAGTTATGATAAAAAGTATCGTATGATTACGCAAGATGGCTATTAGAAGGGTAACTTCATCCCCACCACGCGTGCTCTCGCATGGCCTGTCAACAGTCCAGGACTACTTATCGCAGCAAACACTAGCGGGTTGCCAGGCACCCGGAATCGGCGCTTGGAGTAAACGTGCAACAATATTTCAAATGAAGCTCTCAAAGGCGCCACTGTCTACGCAAACTGTGGTTTTACCATACGAAATTGTTAGTTCCGTATTTGACCACGTGCTTTACGATAATAATTGTAGGACGATATCAACGAAGTTTGAATCTTTATTTATTATTTGTAACATAAACACATTAAGGAAAGAGCATTAAAATGAAAGTATTAAATAAATACATTATTTACCTATGCACTTTATTTTTTATCCAATATTAATCGTAATTAAGTAAATCTAAGATAGTATTTCAGTGGTTATGTTATAAAAGAAGGAGTTGCTAAATTAATTAATACAATGGACAAATACGTCCTACATATATAAATTAGTTTTATTGGCTTTGCGTTTGTTCTTACAACTTTATATCTGATTTAATTGTAATAAAAGTACTTTAATTTTTACATAGACTAGTTACCGCAAACTTGTGCCGCTGTCATCCGCTGTCACACTCTGAATACGTCAATGGAACTTGAAGACTATGGTGTCATGAAATTCGGATGATAACTTGCTTTTGTATGCTTGGTGATGTATGGAAGAAGAACAAACGTTGAATATAACAATTTTAATTCTGCACATTTACAGAGGTAACAGTCTATAAATAACTATTGAATGCGACCCAAATTGTGTCGTTAATATTAATAAAATAATCAAAAAGTATGTATGTTCGCGCTGTAAGCGATCGACGAAGAGTGAGGGTGGAGGGGCAATCCTTTAGGATGACAGCTCGGCTCCCCGCGGTGGTACCTCACCCCGCCGTGGCCTGCTGCTAGTCAGCTGTTGTTCTCGACATGCCCCCCGGCGTTGAAATTCCTGGCTTTCAACAGGATCGTTGTCCAAAGGGAGAGGACAGATTCGATTGAAGGCTCTTCTGATAATGCCTTTACTGGTACGTATGTCTGCAACTCTGCTTACGCCATCAACTCCAGGATAGACTTCGACGATACGTCCAAGGCTCCACCTCAAAGGAGGTAGGGCGTCTTCCTTGATGATGACCATGGTTCCCTTGTCTAGACGACCGGTTGAGTATCTCCATTTTGATTTCTGCTGCAGCTCCGAAACGTATTCCTTTTGCCACCTTATCCAAAAGTGTTGGCGGAGCTTCTCGACTCTATCCCATCGTTGCAGCCTAGTCGGATTTATCTCGTCAAGCTTTGGAACTGGCAGAGCGGTAAGAGGTCGTCCGACCAAGAAGTGACCTGGCGTTAATGGATTCAGATCTGATGGATCCGCAGATATTGGTGATAGGGGTCGCGAGTTAAGTATGGCTTCTATCTGGACTAAAGTTGTATACAGTTCTTCGAATGTAAGATGAGAGTCACCTACAACCCTTACCAAATGAAATTTAAAGGACTTAACTCCCGCTTCCCATAGCCCCCCAAAATGAGGAGCGTAAGCTGGAATGAATTTAAAGTTTATGTTTTCATTCGCCACGGATTCCAAAATGGATGATGAATTAAGTTTTAAGAAGGAGTTTATTTCATTTTTAGCACCCTTAAATTGCGTTCCGTTATCGGAAAATATCGTTTGTGGCTTACCACGCCGCGCAATAAACCTGCGTAAAGCAGCAATGTATGCCTCCTTCGTTAAACTTGTGACTAGGTCGAGATGCAGGCACTTGGTCGCGAAGCACACGAACACTATTACGTAGACCTTTATTAGTTTACATCCACGTCCCTTACGTTCAGCAGCGGTCAGTGGCCCAGCGTAGTCTACGCCCGTGGTTTGAAAGGGGTAGCCTGGATCGAGGCGCTGCTCAGGCAGATGGCCCATTATTGGACTGGCTGTTTGAGCCCTCATCCTGAAACACCTCAGACATTTGTGTGCGACAGATCTGGCCAAGTTGCGACCACCTAAAGGCCAAAACTGGTCTCTAATAGACGCTAGTAACAGTTGTGGTCCCGCATGCATTAATCGTGAGTGTTCGTCTAAGAATATGAGTTTAGTCAGCTTGTGTTTACATGAAAGTAATAACGGGTACTTTTTATCAAAAGCAAATTGGGAATTTGCTAATCTGCCTCCTACTCTAATTAATGATGAATCATCAATGAACGGTGATAGGCTCAAAAGTTTATTTTTATGAGATAAGGTTTGTTTGTTTAGTAATTGATTGTATTCTTCAAATGACTGTTGTTGTGACCACTTTATAAGTAGCATAAACGCATTGTTTATCTCGTCGGGGGTGAGTGGACTTGATTTTTTTTTGTTTTTCTTTTTGCAGTTATGAATGAAACGAAGTATCAAAGCTAATGTTCTTTTTAATGTAAGTAATTTGGAAAATCGATCTAAATTTATAAGATTATTATTTACTTCGAACGAAGTTTTTGCACATGTAATCATTTCTGGCATTTCACATTGGTCGTCCTTGTGAATAAAACTACTTTGAGGCCAATTAGATTCTGATGTTTTAAGAAAATCTGGTCCAGTCCACCATAAGGATAATTTATTTAATTCTGACATATTAACTCCACGAGTTAATAGGTCTGCTGGATTTTGAGCCGTTGGCACGTGACGCCATTCGTGTTTGACTGTAAGTTCTTGAATTTCAGCAACACGATTTTTAACGAATTGTTTTAGCTTATTGGGTTGCGTTTGGAGCCAACCCAACACTATGGATGAGTCCGACCAGAGTATGCACCTGGAGATCCGTATGCGAAATGCCTTGAACACCTTCTCAGTGAGCCGCGCCGCGACAAGGGCGCCGCATAGCTCTAACCGCGGGATGGTCGTCGGCTTTAACGGCGCGACCTTACTCTTCGCGCATAACAAGTTGACATCCACTTGACCGTTGTATTCCGATCTAACGAACAAGCACGAGCCGTATGCGTCTTGAGACGAATCTGAGAAAGTGTGAATTTCAATCACACTATTTTGATTGTCATTGATTACACAGCGCGGAATTTTTAAATCATTAATGAAATGTAATCCTTGAATGAATTTGTGCCATAATTCAATAATGTTCAAGGGCAGTGTTTCATCCCAAGATAACTTTAACAACCAAAGTTTTTGAAGCATGATTTTAGCTTGAATGACGCATACGCATAATAAACCCAACGGATCAAATATCTGTCCTATGGCGGACAGTACAGACCGTTTGGTCGGATTTTGGTCAACTATATGTTGAATGGTGAAAAATAATTGGTCATTAGGTGGTGACCAACCTAACCCCAAGGTGCTCGTCGAGCCTTGGTCACCTAAGTTCAATGTTTGACTAGAGTTTGACTCAGAGAGCTCAATATTTGATCTGATCTTACGCAGATTGAAACAACCTGTAGATAGTACCTGACACACGGTTTCCTTTATTTTGATTAATTGCTCCTTTGTTTGCGAGCCAGTGACCAAATCATCGACGTAGAAATCGTCACTGATTATTTGTGCCAGAAGTTGATCTTTACATTCTATGGCAAGTTGTTTCAAGCAGCGGACGGCCAAGAAGGGTGCGGATGCCGTGCCGTAGGTCACGGTGTTTAGTTTGTATAATTTAAGTTCTTGGCTAGGATTATCTCGCCAGATAATTTGTTGTAAATGTCGTTGATTTTCGTGAATAAGAACTTGCCGGTACATCTTTTCGATGTCCCCGGTCATGACATATGGATAATGTCGAAATCGCAATAGGATGGATATTAAATCGCTTTGTATGGTCGGTCCGACCATTTGGAGGTCATTGTATGAAACTCCTGTGCTTGTGGGCGCACTCGCATTGAACACAGCGCGTAGCTTGGTGGTCGTGCTTTTCTCTCTCAACACTCCGTGGTGTGGGAGGAAATATGATTGAGTAGCATTTTGTATCTGTGTCGACTCTGTCATATGACCTAATTCTACGTATTCAGTCATGAAGTCTGTGTACATTTGTTTTAATTGCGGTTGTTTTTGTAACCTGCGTTCGAGTGAAAGAAAACATTGTTTAGCGCGTTGAAATGAATCACCCAAACACGATTCCTGTCTCTTGAGAGGGACCGCGACGGAAAACCGACCATCAGGCATTCGGGAACAATTTTCTATAAAGTGTTCTTCACATAAACGCTCTTCGACAGAATACACCAGCTTAGAATTGTCCGGTACCTCCTCAAGAGACCAGAATTTAGCTAGCTGTTCCTGTATTGTATTATTTGTGATTAATGTGCATGTGATTGCATTTAATGAATTTGTATATGTATGATTGAGACCACTGGTAGGCCCTGAAACTATGTAACCGAGTTTTGTATGTTGAAGAATTGGACAGTTCTTACCTAAACGTATCTGACCTTGTTCGAGCAGGTCCCAGAAAATGTCTGCGCCGAGTAAAATGTCTATGCTCGACGGATTAAAGTATTCAGGGTCTGCCAGTGTGATGTGTGTAGGTATGTTTAGTTTAGGTGTACTGACTGTATTAGTACAAAGCGTTGCAATACTCGGTAAGACCAAGAACGAGATATTTGTATTGTATGAAGTCGTTCTTGACTCAATGAAGGCGTTGCAGCGCTTCGTTATTTGCGATACTACATTGTTTATGCCAACTACGGATGACTGTGTTTGTGTATGGTTTACACGTAATTTACGTAACAAGGAATCCGTCATGAAGGAAGCTTGGCTACCTGAATCGAGGAGAGCTTTGACCTCATGACGGTGGCTGTCCTTGTCGCAAATGTGGATCACTGCAGTTGAGAGCAGGACGCGCCCTGTCGGCTCGACTGAGAGCGACGTCGCGCCCACAACCGGTGGTTCAGTTTCGTGTGGTGCTATGTCTGGATGTAGCACCGTATTGTGCTTGTGTGAGCATTTCATGCATGGGCCCAATCTGCAAACGCGAGCCTGATGCCCGGGGCGGAGGCAGTTCTCACATAACTTGAGCCTCCTCACCGACTCTGCTCTCTCGGTTAAAGATTGTCCTAGAAACTGGTCACACCTGTATATGCGATGATTTTGCTTACACAAGGGGCAGCGATACTCGTACGTTGTATGGTTGTTTGTGACTGCTGCGAGACCTTTGTAATGCTCGGCAGGTTTGTATCTGTCAGTTTTGGCGGTAGTGGTACTGACGTTACTACTCATGTATATGGTTTCAAGTAAATCAGCCCTATTTTTTAAGAATGAAGTAAAATCTTTCAATTTAATATTTTTCATAATACACTTTTTCTCCTCCCATTCCCGTAAAGTCCTAGCGTCTAATTTTGTACACATGATATAAATTATAAGGGTGTCCCATGACGTGGTGGGCTCGCCTAATGTGTCCAGTGCTCTTAAGTTCTTTGTAAATGTATCTATAATTCCACGTATTGATTGACAAGATTCCCTTTTAATTGGCTCTAAAGAAAACAAAGCTTGTATGTGGTTCTGAACTAACAGTCGCGTATTATCAAATCTGTCGCACAACAAATCCCAGGCGATGATATAATTACAGGAAGAAAACTCCAAAGATCTTATTACCTGAGCAGCACCCCCCTCCAGCGACGCTCTCAAGTAGTGGAACTTCTGTATGTCCGAGATCGAGGTGGCTTCATGTATTAACGATATAAATGTATCGCGAAACTCCAACCAATTTTCGTACTGACCGCTGAACTTAGGGATCTGGATGGTGGGCAACTTGACGCCGCGTGTGCTCGTGCGCTTGGCCTTCGCTCGCGTCTGCTCGTCACCTGAAACGTACGAACTACTGGACGAGTCATTGTCAACCTTATTTGCGGATTTATTGGCGTTGAGTATTTCCTGCGCAGACGCAATGATTGCGTAAAACAAATTTTCAAAGTCTGTTTGCTCAGCTAAGTGAATAACTAAATCCTTTTCATCCACTTTGCATTCAATGGAGGCTTGAATCTCCTCGAAATGATCCAAAAGTGCATCTGCCTTTTTTAAGCGAGCTTGAAGCTCGATTGATTGTACTGACGTTAAACTATCCAACTTATCGACATAATTGATAAAATTCGTTAATTTAGCCTTGACTACACCACGTCTCTTAATAAGCTCCTTTACTTCTAATGTTGTCATAATGAAGGGCTAAGGGAAGTATTGAGATAAGCTGGCTAGCACGAATTAAATTGTAAAAAATGTAATGTAAATAATTGAATTGCTGCGTAAAAATAATAATTTCATAATTGACATAAGCTTATAAAAGCTTTAAATCCACCATAAATAAATAACTCATAAAATATTTCAAATCATAAATGCATCAGTTAAAATCTATTTATAGATAAGATGGCTCGCTTGTATCCTTATCAGCCGTGCTGGCCGGGCGGCTGGCAGAACAAAGGCGCGGCGACGTGCGCGCGAAACTACCCGTCCTCTAGCGCTAAAGTGATTTTTATGCTGTTACTATGTATCGATTTTTGCAATTTAAACTGATTAATCGCTAATATTTTTTATGAAACATGAATAATTGTATGAGTTTGCTACATAAATTAACTTGTTCAATGCCAGTGACACGTCGGCGTACTCTAATTACGTAATTGTTGGCAATGAACGCGCTAGATTATATTACTGAATTAAAACTTAAAATAATAATTATGTATTATATAGGAATTATTACGGGTTTGTTATTTAAAGAAATTATTTTAAAGATTATAAATTGGAACGGACTCACTTTTATCACTCGTTCTGGCCTTTTATTCCAAAGCGATCTGATGCTTGTGTAATATGCTTGTTAACTCCATTTAGGTACACATTTAATTCACTTGTAACTGCATATTCCTTGCTTTATGTAAATATCTTGTATTCATACGTATATGGGCTGATTTATTGGACTCTTCGATTCCAGCTTCCAGCTGATAAGCGTTCTGTGTATTCCTTATAGGGCTTACGTTCTCTTGTAGATGTATCGGGCTTCGAGAAGGACCATGAAGACTATGGTGTCATGAAATTCGGATGATAACTTGCTTTTGTATGCTTGGTGATGTATGGAAGAAGAACAAACGTTGAATATAACAATTTTAATTCTGCACATTTACAGAGGTAACAGTCTATAAATAACTATTGAATGCGACCCAAATTGTGTCGTTAATATTAATAAAATAATCAAAAAGTCTGTATGTTCGCGCTGTAAGCGATCGACGAAGAGTGAGGGTGGAGGGGCAATCCTTTAGGATGACAGCTCGGCTCCCCGCGGTGGTACCTCACCCCGCCGTGGCCTGCTGCTAGTCAGCTGTTGTTCTCGACAGAACTATTGGAAAGTCTTACGGATTTGAAATTTTACGGACATTTTAGGTATATTTTATTTTATCGTATAGTTTTACACGTATATAAAGTAATTCTACGTGAACGAGGTTGCGGGCTCAGTTAGTATTATATACCTGTGATAACCCTAATTTTGCGACTGGCGAGAGAGGGGTAAGGCGGGGCGAGGGGCACTGTAGGTAATTGTTTGACGGCTTTGCTGTCAAATCCATACAACGACGCCGAAGATGCCCTTCTAATAGTATTTATTCTTATGGTATAGGTGATCTCGGTCGGTAGTGCAGATAAGGATCTTTAGTCTCGAACTGTGTCGTCAGATGGCTTTGGTGGTAACGTTAATGTTGTAAGCGACTAAAAAAACCTTGTCACAATTGTCACCTTGCAATTTTTTGTTCCAGTTTAGGTTATGTTTTAATCTTCGTCGATTGTTAGAATTTTTTACAATCTATTTACGAACTTGAATTCCTGCACTGCTTCTTCTTTTGCACTTTACACTGTTGATCTTGTTTATCAAAGTCCTTTTTGATTTACGTAACGGTGATCATTCAACAGGTAGTTATTTTTATGTTCAAAAATCACTTTCACTATTAAATGCTCACTTTCACCTTCACTTTGTGTGGATGCAATAGTGTCTAAATATTCTAATGCAGCGCTTTTTTGGCTGATATTGATGACTTCTATATTTTAAAAGTAAAATTGTCTATGGACTCGAAGTAAACAGTGGCACAGTGGCGCCCTCACTCTGTATATCTAAATAGAAATAGAAATATAAAAAGTTTATCTCTCATTTTATCTCTTTCGTCAATCTTCTTTCATCCATCCTTTCCAAATGACCGATTCATCGAAGCATGCCCTTTTCAATCTTAGTCACTACATCTTCTTTTAGTCCACATTTCTCTCTGACTTTTTCATTCCTTACTCTATCAACCACACATACTACGCAAAGAGCGCATTAAAGCAAAAATTTCACACCACACATACTACGCAAAGAGCGCATTAAAGTATAAGTCTAATAATATTAGTGTTTTGTATCATTTTGTTGTTTTATTTACGAGACAAAACACTAATATTATTAAACTAATACGCTTTGAGAAATGGGCCCCTGGTGTTACAAATATCTTAGCATTAATTTCTCATTTGCAAAATATAAAATTAAATATGATATGATATTCTTGATTCACATTTTATGCATTGATAATATTGGCAAGGATTTGGCGGGTGTAATTAATGCACGTATCGAAGTGATTTCTTCATATAACGCTTTTGTGTATGTTTTGATAAGCAATTTTTAAGATTATTCAAGTTTATTGAGCTTCGTGTCAAATAATGTGTTAAAAACTCATGTCTTTAAACAATTTTAAATTAAGAACATGTGATGAAATGGTACTTACTGCATCCCGACATTCAAATATCTATCGAGTGCTTCAGAGTAAAGTTTAAAATAGGTTGAAAAGTAATACAAGGTGTCAAGATGAGAACACGGGCTGCCAGCACCGACCGATCGATACAGTTGCGAGCCTGCCGTCTCGTACTACTGCCAACCTAACAAAGACCCCCGCTCCACGGCTACCCCTCTGTACAACAACGATCTCTTGCACAAATATCTACCTACGTTACGTTATGTTATGAATGTTTAACACACTTATATTAGGTTCATTGGTACCTAAATATCAATGAAATAAAATCTTTAAATTTCATTTTAACCTACCTTTAATAGTCTTGAAATGTTTGCATAATTATGCAATTCCTTTGATACTCCTCAATGAACTCCTCAATAGCTCATGGGTGAATTACAAAAACATTGTACGTAGTCAAGGACTACATTAACCCTTTAACGGCAATATATCTGCCATCATACACTTTAATTTATAAAAAAAAATACAGTTTCTTTTGTATTTTTAACTATTAAACACCGAAAATATAAAAATACTTATCACAAAAAAAATGAATTAGTAAAAATCACTCCTACTCATATTAATAAATGGAAGAATCTCGCCAAGATTTGAGGTATTTTGCTAGGTCCCGTTGAACAAAAAAGTACCTATTTAAATTAAGATTCGCTTTGCTCGTTTTTTCTGATAGTCAAAACACTCGTATTTCAGATATAATATTGACGGTATAAGGTTTTGAGAAAAAAAAATGTTATTTGGAATTCAATTAAATCAAGGCGGCAATATATTTTTTATCACACTTGCTCGTAAATAGTGACCTAATATGCTAGAAAAATCGACCGTAAATCCAAAATAATGCCCGCGGGCCTTTTTTTACCATTACGCCCTATCGTGCGTAATAGCTTTTTTTTAATATAATACGTGGACTCAAACTATCATAATACGTCAGGACCCCAATTGTTGTGCCATTCGATATGAAGTTTCATTCGAGATGAAATGTCTTCTTCTTCTTCTTCCAGAGCCTCTTCAATCGTGAAGGTTGGCCGTCAGCTTCTTGTACTCGTCCCTATCCTTAGCCAGCCGGAACAGCTGTTCGACGGAAGCAATACCGGTCCACTCCCGGATGTTTCTCAGCCACGATTTCTTCCTTCGCCCAGCGCGTGTCTTTCCCTCCACTTTGCCCAACAAATGATGAAATGATGATGATGAAATGTCAGTTGCATACAATTTTCTAAAAATGTCGCATTTAAACTATTGATCTCGACCGTCACTAGAATCGGACTCCTGAACTCGTTTGAAATTATCTGTGGTAAGTCAGAGACAATGATGTAGTCTGCCGCTAATTTATAAATACTGATTATAAACTGTGTGATTCCAAAATAATAATTAAAAGGGTGTCTTTTTGCACATATTGTCACTTTTTTTCAGCGGCCACGGATGATTTTTACATAGTTATTTAAAGGACCTCTAAATACACATAGATATATATAATTTATGGCGTTAAGTAATTTCGGAGCGGAGATTTTAAAGATTTAAGTATTCAGTTTTTAGTACAAAAGTACGCCCAAGTATAAATATTTAAATATCTCCGCTCTGATGCACTTAAGAGATTACATAACAAAATATGTTTATTTTTAATAATTTTATCATAATTTACCACTTTTACGAATGGCCGCTGACCTTGAAAATGTATGAATTTTACAAATGACAACACTTTTACCCAAACCCCTTTATATATCAATAAAAACATGTCGTCATCAGAAGAAATGGATAATGCGACTCCGCCGGACATCGCCAACGCGGCTAAAATTATTAGTGAGAATCGTAAGTTAAAAATATGATCTTTTGTCTGATTTTATTTCATTTCCTTGCAATTGTGATGAAAAACATTACACGGGTGGTAAAGGAAATACAAAGCTCGAGTCATTAAAGCCCTCAGCCTTCGGCTTCGGGCTTCTAACAGACTCTCGTTTGTAATTCTGTCTTTACCACCTAATACACAATGTACTATATCGCTATCCGTGAAGCGCCTTACATTTATTGAATGAAAGAGTAGTTTAGTTAACGATTTATTTGGAACACTGACATAATTGAATGCTTCAAATTATTAGTTACATGCTAGCGAGCCACCCCGTGTTTTGCGCGGATTACGATACCTACTTGGAAATAATATAATGTATAAAACTTACCTTAAATACTAAAACCAACGACCAGAATGAAGCACTTCCTTGAGGAGCTAGCTACTTACAAACGTTGTCGCATGTGCATATCGGTCGAAAAAAGCAAAAAGGTCAAACGTTGGGTGCGAGACCTGTAAAGGTAAATCCTACTTTGTGCCATACAATGTTTTAGAGATTTTCAAGTCTCGGCGTAAGCTTTCCGCGTATTAAAACTTTACCACCGCATGCCCATTTAGTTTTGCATTCCCGGATTTGACTTTATGTAATTTGTGCCCGAAGATATATTGTAATATTGTACGTAATTCATAGAATAAATAAATTAAAACTAACTATTTAATATAATACCAACATTTATTTATTCTCGACAGTCTTAAGTCGCCCGCACTTGCCACAATGCGCTTTCAAAAATGTTGTCACGTAATGCTTAGATGTGTCGTATATTTCCGATTTCCGTCCTGTAACTCGTAAATTATAATTTAAAAAAAAATTATCTTTCCCAAAAATCACAAAAAAAAACATCTGTACTGTGCGTAGCGTACCATTAAAGTTTTCGATTTATTCCTATTAAAGAGTTAAAACACCTTGATTTTTTTATGAAAAATGAATGATAGCCGCCAGCCCTATAAGTTTCTGTGGTTTCACCAGCAGTGGCAGCACAATCGAGATGTCTGCTAAGCTATGAACGGCACGCAACTTCGCAATCAGTTCGACAGATGGCATTTTTGTCA